>CM060835.1:27382500-27982500 GCA_030762175.1 Metallyticus violacea
ATGCAAAGGAAAAGGTATCTCGCACCCACTATTACACAGACCGTGAGGTAAAATGATGTCTCTACATACACTTCCTTTCGCGGAACTTCTGAACATTTCCCACCTGTTACGCGAACATATACTCCCCTTTGACTCCAGCAGTTTCACTGTCACAAATCCCACAAGCAATGCTTAAGCATCCTGCGCAACATTAAACAAATCAGTTCGATGCACTGTTTCAACGAGTTCCCAAAAAGATACTGTGGTTTTTCGCGGTACTCAAATTTCAAGCTTTGGTAACATTTAATTGCGCAACAAATAAAGTTCAAGACAGGAAATTGTTGCCGAAGGTTAGATCACAGTTTAAAAAGATGCAGTAGGAATAGCTTGCGTTGCAGCCTTCAGTGTCTTGTGCCTCGTAAATTCGCTCCGAGTGTGATTTAGTTCTCAAAAGAAACCTTTGGTGTCGCTTCTATCGCCGCAGCTAACTGGAAATGTACAGCACATTCATGCCTACCTCGATCGTATTTCATCTTCTTTAGAATTCGTTCAATTTATGAGCAGCATATTTCCAATCTAGTACCTCAGCAGTTAAATGGAGCAAACAACTAAAAAGTTTCATGTGCCTAGGGCTTGGAATTTTAAGATTCGTTCCGATAAACTGCAACATACTCGTGCAGCTGATAATTTCCCTAAGTTATAGACAAAATACGAAAAACATGCACCGGTTTTACCTAATATAGTCACGGGAATTCTGTTTAAAAAAAAAAAAAGTCTAAAACTATGCAGCCCCCCCCCCTACTGACATTGTGGTCTCATCTAGTTTTATTTTCTTGAAGTCAATAGGCTGTTCCATGTGGGGAAAAAATGTAATTTTGTGCTAAAATAGGTGCATTTTATAATAATTGTTGGAATCTTTGCACAGTCTACAGTGATGAAATCCTCTTCTGAGCTTCATTTTGGCGAAAACAGCTCATCAATAGCAAATCTCATTTCAGAGACATTCGTGGTGATATTTTAAGGTGATTCATTCTGAGTGTGTGTGTGTCTTTATATATAGGATGCGGAAAAGCAATGTGTAGAAAATTGTAGAGTAGAAAGGCAGTACCAAAGGCAGCATTTTGAGGTTAGGATACGAGGTCGCAGATGCAGTTTAACAAGAGCGTTCCATGTTCATAATTGAAATCTGACATGAAATATCATTTGCTAATGAAAATGATCTGTAACTCGCACGACAAGAGTGTACGTACTGTCTCAACTAATGAGTATTGGTACACAATGAGAAACTAAACATTACATGTGCGTACAGCACATCTTTAAAATGTTAAATGTATAAAATCAAATGTTTGTGCATGCTGTAATGTTACAACATAACCTAAAAAGTTCTGACTGATAAATTAAATGTCTTTGCTGCTTAATCAACAGTTACAAAGAAATGTCAAAAAAATCACAATTTGAATTGCTTAATTATTGTCAACATGCCATAACAAATGCCCAATATGACATATTCATGCGGGCAAACAACATAGCGGTGTGACAAGGAACGGCTTTTTCTCTGAAATACATCGGGTGTGGTCTGAAGCACTTCTACTGCTAATGTAATGCGACCTCTTAAGTTTAGTGGATCCTTAACTGGTGTTTCATGGCGGCTACCGCATTGGTCCACCGCATCGGAACCATCTGTCATAAAATATTTTGTTTGGGCGATTTAGAACTGAAAGTGGAAAATGTGCAGGGGCACCGTAATATTGGAACCACAAATTTTGCCAAATTTACGAGCGTTCGTATTACTGTACCATCCAGTAGGGTTCAAACCCTGTCGCAGATGCTGCGGCTATGGCTATTCTGCCGGCACGCAGCATCCTCGCTGCCACTACTGTGGTTCCGGTACAACTGCAAACAGCACAACTTGTCACAGCGACGCCAATTTTGTGCCACTTATGGGAGCAAGAGCCACTACACGGTGCAAGCAACCTGCCCAGGCTCGCCGACCTACTGCGGACAGCCTGCACAGCCAGCATTCGCAGAAGCTCCAACAGCGAAACACACTAGAGACTCCAGGCAATAGATGAGGCAGCAGCATCACCGAACTCATTAACTCATTCAGCAATGCCATCTCAACTCGCCGTGGCGCACTTGAGTAGGCTTACTGCGAACCATGCACATTGCCTCTCAGGATAATGTGCTTACCACATTAAGAACATAACACCTGGAATTCCACACATCCAGTCAACGACAGGGATGAACTCAAAGCTGTGCTTGAAGAAGTACTCTATCCCATATATACCGGACTAAATCAATTTCAGAAACTATTATTCGACAGCAACTCACCCCATATACAACCATCAGAGACAACCTACCCCAGAATACAAGCAAAGAACTACCATAAATATAGATACAACTGATGATTAAAGATTATATTTCACTTTCAATCCCCTCGAGGGCAAAATGGGCCTTGGCAAACCTTGTCTCCCAGATAACTATACCCACCGACTGGACATGTAGCACATGCCAGTTTACACCATTACCTATGAATTTAAGGGTGCATTTTGCGGTACCTCAGCATTCAGCTTCTATGTTCTAACTATTCAATCTTTCCTCTCCCACTTCATTTTTCTGACCTTGCTTTGCTATACCCTTATATCCTTTATAAAAATTTAAAAAAAAAAATCAAAAGACAAATGCTACATTTAACATCAGACATACCTAGCGACAGTGACTAATACTGTTCAAGAGAGCATTTATTTTTACATCTGAGATGCCACAAACAATCTGATACTCTAACATAACGAATTTAATGGTGATGCATGTAGTGCAGTAAAAAAACTACTGGGACTCCTTGTTCCAATCCTCAAAATTACTTAGTTTAGTACTGCCATTCTGGTGTACAATATTCTACACATTGTTTTTCAACACCCAATGTATTTATATATAGCATTTAAACCAAACTGCAGATTAATCCTGCCTCTCATGCATAAGTCTGTTTCAGCACACTAATCCAATAGTGAACACTCATTAGAAAACAGTTATAGGTTTGCTTTATAAGATATGTATAAGATAATAGTGGATTCAAGTCATGGTTCAGTTGTCTTAAATTTCAATTATCATTATTGATAGATTTCAGCAAGTAGGAAACTGGTTTCAAAATCATTAAAAATAACATTCTAATAGACTGATTGTCATTTTGTACTTGTATTTTAATGACCATTGCAAAAAATATATGCTTGTCTTTATCTTTAGTCTTTAGATATTTACTTTTATATACTTAACAAAAGCAGCAGTACAAAAGAAAATAAATTAAGAAGGAAACAAGAAAGAGAAAAAATAAAATGAGAAAGATAAAACGATACATGAAAATGGCAAAGAAAAGGTGAAAACAAAGGGAAGAAAAATGAGGAAATTGAAATAGAAACAAGAGGAAAAGAGAAAGCAAAGAAAAAAGGGGGGATTAGATAAATTGGATATATCTTCTCCTTTTCTTCTATGGAGATAAATCAAATGGATTTTTTTATTTATTGATACCAAATTAAATAAAAATGGAATACATATAATTTTTAAATTTATAAACATTTTTCTTAGGGGATGGGAAGCTTCTTAATTCCATTATCGAAAAAAGAGTGGTGTAGGGTTTTCGGCAAGTGAGCATGAATGTGTCTGCACAGTGCTACTGCTAATGGTCCAGACCTGGTAATTGCAGGCAATAAGTTTGGACTACACGGAGAGTGTTCCAATTGTCCAGTGGATTTTCTATAGTTCTTCCCTTTTCAAACCAGCAGTATTCTTGCATTTTATTACATTTTATGTCAAAAGTTATCCACTTTGTTTTACTTGTATGTATTGAATCGGAACAGCAACATATTGATTGTGAGACATTGAGATGCCTTTATATGGGCAAGGACCAGCATTTTTTTTATAAATCTTATTTTAAGGATTGATCATTTCATTTATTTGCTTTCATTTTCCTTTTTTTATACAAATGTTACAGCCACATTTAATTCTGAAAACAAGTTTCAATATGTTAAATGTTGACATTAAAATATTTAAGACATTATACATAGAGCTTTATATCCAAAAAGGAATTAGCACAGAAATGCACAATAATTGCTTAAGTTAGCAAATAACACTTAACCACTTTGTGTGTATGTAACATGTCAAATGTTACCACAACAGTAAAGTTCGGGAAACCAGTCATAAAATGGGAAGTTTATGCAAATACATAAGACCACTTAATACATTTTTAAAATACACATACTCTTCCACAAATAAGATTTATAAATTAAAAACTTCAAAAAATTATAAAAACTTTTAAATTTACATACCGTGCAATCACAATAAATATTAACAAAAGTCATATTTAATAACTTTTATCATATAAAGAGTAATAATATAAACTACAATTTAAATTTTCTGGTGAAAAATAATTTGGATCAAAAATAAATTAATTTTAACTACTCTACTTTATTATTATGACAAGTTCATATTTTGAAAAGTTCTATAAATTTTTTTTAAATACTGGATATATTAACCAACTCAAACATGTATTGTGTGAGTGGAGTAACATCAAGATTCTTATTTTGTAACATTATATAAAACCAGAAATTCAGAGATCGTGCAATGTACAGGATTTGTATGCTAATATATGACAAAATGAAACGAAATTAAAATTACTATTTTCATTCAAGATGGTACATTATCACATTAGACATTAATCAGGAAAGATTCTGACTTTTGATACTGAAAAACTATTAACAGTCAATCTGCATGTTATACACACACATGTTTAAAACACTACAAGCTCTAAATCATTCAAAGAGCATCCAATTTTTAAGTAATCATCTTTTTAGGTCATTAGAAATCACTGAATGTGCAAAATTGTAAATCTACAAAATTACCATCATAAAGTTACTGGTCTAACCGTTGTAGCGAATAACTAACTAATCTTAAATTTTAGTGGTAATTATTGTTTAAAAATTCACAAAATTGCACTTACATCACTTTAGTACATTGTTGATAAATAATCAAGTGCATTACACACTTCTTAAAGATAAAATTTTGTTGTAATTCAGAATAAAGATCATAGATGACAGTACTAATATAATTTGCAAAATGCATCAGTAAATTTTGAAAAATTATAATTCTTTTTTCCATAATTTGCAAGTTTGCATTTTACAAAATATAAAACATTGCAAACCATAAAAGATAAGCATTAACTTCCCATGATACAGACTTTACATTTTTAAAATACATTCACTTACTCTGAAGAACTGGTCATGATATGGAAAGTTTACATTTTGGTCCACAAAGTTTTAGAACTCCTCAAGTGGAGTGTGGCAGGAATGTCTAGGTAACAGTTTAAACATGTTCCCATACACACAATTGATTCTTTTTATATTTTTTGGTCATTTAACACTATTCATTCTAACAGCAAACCAGATAAATTTACATTCAAATATCACATTAAGAGGACAATGACAGTGACATGGGTATTGTCTACAATGAAAAACTGTTCAGCTATTTCACTAAACTAGAACTGTAGAAAAATGTATAGAAAAGATGGAAGAGGAGAAATGGGGTGACCAGAAGATTACAGGAGAATGCTGTGAAATGCATAATATTTTAAAACCATATTGCCTTATCTGTAATGTATGAAGTATACAAAGTTTAAAGTAAAAACAACCACACATCATTTACATGATTTTGGACTGTTTTCAAAATTACTTAGAAAATGCTCTGTAATTACACTTTCAAAATTATTTCTAATTTTTTAATGTTCAATGTTACTTATTTTGGTCTTTGCTATAGTGAATAAAATCAACAAATTAATGATACAAATATGCACAATCTAAATTTTAATTTACAGGATGATCAAAAATCATAAAAAATTACTCATCAGTCCAAGGGATATAAAAAGATTATACCCATTTCAAACATTACTGATTTGTACATTTGGACAAAATAGTTGCATGGATAAGATGATGAAACTTTCCCATGTTTCATAACACCACATGCCCCTTTGCATATTTGGCAGGACCCAACATATTACTTTGTGTGCCTATTATCTCATGAGAGGTTCATGCCTAAGCATTTTACTAACAGTATATTGTTGTTTAATTTTCAGAAGATAAAATTATGCATTTATGTTAGATATAATCATAAGGGTTTTATCACTTCATATGAATGTACTAAATCAGTAGGAATGTGAAAAATTAAGAAATTTTAGGGATAACTCTGAATTTCTTGCACTGCTAATTTAACTTCGTCTTCTTCCTATAGTTTACTCATTTTCACACAAGAAAATCATATTATAACATACAAATGAAATTACTCGAGTCTTCTCACAAATTGAAAATATTCTCAATAGGATGGTGGTTGCTATGTTTGGTACCCATGGGCATTGTACTTAGAGGACTAAAGAAGACTTTAGAGCACCACAAACTTTAAAAGGATAGCTTTGACTCTAAGGATGGCCATTTTGATTGCGGTAATCCTCTTGGCATCTCCATAAAACCCCATCATGGTTTTTCTTATGATGAGAAAATGTTCACAATAGCACATGTGAACTTAATTATGAACATATTTAGTAATGCATGGACTTCAAATTGTACCAATTTATGTAGTAAGAAGATTGGTTAGAAAAAATACAAATTTATAAGGAATGTAAAAGTTCTTATACTTCAATATAATCTATAAGCCAAATGCTCTTATAACACTAACTCATGTATTTACTGGGTAAGCATTATAACACTAGATATCTTCAGTAGAATTAATAAAATTCATAACTCTAAAACGTTATCATTTTATAGGAAGAAAAACCACTATTAATAAACTGAAGAATGACACAATTTTATAAACTGCATTTATAACACTGATATATTTAATGTTGTTTTTAATTTTTTTCAATAATTTCTTTGTGCCAATCATTTATTTTCATGGAAATATTTAATATTATGTTACATTTTATCTGGATATACTGAACCGCCACAAGTCATTAAGCCATGAAATCATGAGCGCGAGGTCTGGGGTGCAATTCCCACAAGGACCATTCTCCCTGACTGGGTTTTTACCAGGTTTTTCCTCTGTCCTCATAAATGGCAAATACTGGAGAGGTACCCTAAGCTTAGGCCTGGAAATCTTCCTTCCTTAAAAAAAATCCTTTCTCAGTTTAGCATTTCATCTCATTAAAAAAAAAAAGAAGAAGAAGATATATTCATTATTCACATTGAACTGCAGGCCTACATATTAAACTTCACTTAACTCTTATAAGATTACCAATGTAAAAATGAATGAAAAGAATTAATACATTTTAAGCAAAGCAAATGTCTAATTTATACTGGGAATAAAAGATTTGTTCTAAATATTAAGAAAATTTCCTGCCACATGGTATAAAAGTCTAAATGATCAACATATAGGAAGCCTATTGAGTAATTTTTTACTTACTAATTTCTTTATATAACAATTTTAGCTAACCACTGAACCTTGTCTTCAGTTATCAACAGTATCCAGAATACTTGCATTAGGCTACATCCAATTCAACAATTTGTTGAAAATATGTAAGCCAATGTAGAATCATAAATTTTCAATATAAGTATTTAAAACTGACAATACTTTATGATAAATTAGAATAGAAGGAAGCCATACTCAAGATTTTTACACCCAAAAAAAATCCATCTGCCCTGACCAGGATTGAACCCTTGATCTTGGTTTTACAAGGCAAGTATGTCTGTTATAAGCAAGCTTTCAGTTTACACCCTCAGCCATTTATTGCATGAGCATATCATATTGAGGGTGTTCAATGTCAGTTGTTTCAAAATTTTAATTGAATACTCTTTTTCTTGACTGCTTCTAAAAGATCTGTCTTTGTGTGTATATAAAATGTTGAACATATTCTAGTGGATTCTTTTGCATAGAGAGCTGCTTAACTTGTCCTGGAATTTTTAAGGTTTCTAAATAGTTGGTTATTATGGGTATTGGTTCTTTTTGAGTTGTTCATTTCACTCTTAAGTTTTGGGTTTACCCAAGTTTGATCTATTAGGGATTTTATCCTCACAAATGCATTTGCTGTTTGTATCTTAATTTCTTCCTCAGTTGGAATGTTTCAACTGTAAAGCTGTGGTTCTCAAGCCAGTCTTCTCTATAACATTTTGTGCCATATGCAGAGTAGAACATTTCCAACACTACATTTGTAGGTTGGCATACATTGCGTGTTCTCGTAATTAGTTAATTATCTTGGATTTAAGTAGACATGAAACACTAGTTAGTGCAACAATTATATTTTGTGTAGAGAGCTTTATTGGAGCCAGGTTCATCATATCTGCATGCAGGAGGGACCTTAGAGACATACAGAACCATGGGTGGTTCCTGCATGTAAGAAAAATTATTAGTGAATGAATGGAACAATTGCATGCCACTGGAAGTGTTCAAAATAAATTACATCCACAAAGAAAGAATTCCTGAGAATAATGGATAGATATGAATTGCTGCTTTGAAATCCAAAGCATTCAGCATGGCATCATGGTTTACATTGCAATTAACATGACAAAGCCTATATAGAATGGTGAATTAACTACCACCTGTACAAAATGCAGATAGTTAAAAGATAAGTGAATATAACAAAAACCTATGTGTACAGACATCAGAGGATTCATATAGGACAAAGTGAGCTCTTGCATTTCTTAATTCCCTATTGATGACTGATTTTTTTTTTTTTTTGAGTAGTGTTTAACGCCCGTTTTTACTACTGAGGCACAACAGGCGGTGGACACTGATGATACATGAGATGAAATGATAAATTGGGAAAGGATTTTTTTTTTCTTAAGGAAGGAAGCGTTCCAGGCCTAAGTTTAGGTACCTCCCCGGCATTTGCCAGTTATGAAGGCTGAGGAAAACCTGGAAAAAACCCCAGTCAGGGAGGACGGTCCTGGCGGGATTCGAACCACAGACCTCCCGCTCACAAGTCCGTGCCTTAACGACCTCGGCCACCCATGGCGGTATTGATGACTGATGAAGCCAATTTTCATTTGACAGGATATGTAAACAAGCAAAACTTCCGGTTCTGGCTACCAAATTATCTTCAAAATATAATTAGAAAAGGCTGTTGCTTGGTGTGATGTAAGAATAATATTTTTTTATCACCGAATACCCTGACAAATAATGTGAATAGGTCATGCTACTCACAAATTGTGAGACTTTCTCATTCATTCTCAAACTGCAAAACTATGAACACTCAAACTTTCACCTCAACATGGACATATTGTAGGGATTCTTTCCTGGTCACATTATTTCTCATTTTGGTGGCATTCCTTGGCCTGCAAGATAATCATACTTGAATATCCTGTAATTCCTCCTGTGGGTTTATTTTAAAGAAAAAATGTTTTCAACCATAGTGCAAAGCGTTGAAGAACTGAAAGCAAGAATCAGGCAAAAAATGTGACTGTTACTCTCTAACTCAGCTTCCGAGACTGTTCAGCACAATGCATTGCCATTAAAGGGTGCACATTTGAAAGCCATTATCTTTCATAAATAATGCAAATTGTGTTAATGCAATAAAAGTTTTGAAATTGTAAAATATATTTATAACAATGATCCAAATGGCCTAGTTATTATCCTTTAAAATGGGTATATTCTTTTTGAATAATTCTATACCACTTGTTCCATTAAACTATGTATCACCCAATTTACAATTAAAGATATACTTCCTCCCAGAGCTTTAAATTATGCAGTTAAGTGGCTAGGCAGTTTTTCCAGATCAAAAAAGAGGGAAAAAGTACATTACTTAATCTTCAACATATAAGTGTCAGCAAAAACAGTTTTGTTACAAGCATGATTGCAAACAAAATTAGAATATTTTATAATTCTGTTGCAACATTTATCAAATTTCAATTTAAACTTTTAAGTTAAAAAAATACGATCTTATGCATTAGGGCACTTTCTCTCGCTCAGTGTCTCAGGTTTTTACTATATCTCAATTAAAAACAGAAAGAAATTTATTATCCATCATAAGGCTTAAATATGCATCCTCTTTCTAGGATGAACTTTCTATGTGCCTGTCATTCGTTCCCTTTGTTCATTATCCCACAGATCTTTGTTGGCCCATAATTATTTAAAAATAGCTTTTACAGCACAGCATATTAGAATTTGAAAAATGTGCTCAGTGAAGAAATTAAATTTTTTCACATCCTATTATACTGCATACATAAAGCAAAAGTACCTGGTCACCCAAAGATCCTGTTAAGAGTAAAGAGAAATTACGCAGAATAGCCAGTTAAAGTGGAAAGTTGAAGATAAAATCCTTAATAAGTAACAAAATCCTGTAATTCATTTGAATGCAAATCAAATTATGTAAATATTTTCATTATATTTCTAGATTATATCCATGTAATGTATTTTCTATTTCAATAAACTTTCAAATTTTACATTTAACAATATTAATGTTTCTACATTTAGTACAAGTAATTAGTTTCTTTTATTTTTTCTTTCTTTTCCTATAGGTAAAACATTTCAAATATTCATAGAATTTCTAAATTTGTATTTAAAATTACCATATAAAAGAGTATAAAGTTTTACTAACAAAACTCTTAATCTTTAATACAGGATTTGGTAATATCAAACTGACAAGGATATCACAGATTCTAAAATACTGTATTTATGCATAGTATGGCAACACCTTAATTCATTTAAATGAACAATTGGCGTTCAGGATTCCTGGGGTAAGTCCATCTATGCAATGGTTGCATTTAATACACATATAACAAATTTTCTGCAATACAGAAATTAATTTTGCTACCATAATGCACCTCGGTTACAAGCTTTGACAGGTTTATAACTGCACATTTGTAATATTTTTGAAAATGATAAGTGCAGGTTCATATAATTAAAACAATTCCACAATGTTTGAAAAAGAATGCTGGACAACACATCTAATTCTACAGCAATGTAACCGAGCATGCTTCAGTTCAATAAATGCTCTAAAACTTTAAGCTGCAGGCTTACTATGAGATCACATGTTTGAACAACTTTGGTTTAAAGCAGATTTGCACTAGCATTGAGATAAAATCAGTTCTGTTATCACTAAATACATCAGTAGCCTTTAAACACATATATACAGTACTTAGATTGTATAAACAAGCAATGATTTGAAGCAAGACAAACAAGTCCTTTTGTTGTTATTTTTTTCTTTCAGAATCTTCATGAGACCATAGACAACAGCACATTTTTATGTTGTTCTATTAATTGACCTGAAAAAAGTCTTCTTGTTAATACACTGAATGATTAATTTATTGAACACCTGATAAATACCGATTCTCTTTGTTGTAACCCGTACAACTGTAGAGGGAGAGATAAGGAGTTTGCATTTCAGTTAAGAATGTAGACAATGCATACTGTAAATATGTTTTGCATTATATTAGAGCAGCAGAATGTTTTATGCTTATGTTTGTAGTTTGTTGTGCCAGTAAAAGTTCCTTTATGATAGTATACAATGTGGGGTCTTGGCATATAACAAGTTACATTAACACAAAATTTTAAATCCAATAAAGGGTACAAGGGAAAAACAATCAAAGTCCACTTTTTACTTTTTTTTTTACAAAAATGTAATTTGAAGATAAAAATGCTATAAAATTAAGCACATTAGATGTATAGAAATTGTTTTTTCTAGAATAATTCTTAAGGTAGTTTTCTAACAGACCCATCTTTTGAAATTTGTGTCATGTTATTTTTTCATGTTAATTAACAATAAAAAGTTGGAGTACACATACTTGTAGATAAAACCAATCAAAGTCCATTTGGAATAATTTTTATTTTGGCTGGGGCAAGCATCACAAAAAATTTTCAAATTTTGAACTGATGGATCCAGGCAGCAGAAACAAACGTCAAACAACTTTGAGCTGTCTTTCTTGCTATGGTAGATAATTTATAGAGGACCTTGATTGATCTTCCCCTGGACAATATTTTTTCTATGCTGATTTTTATGGACTATTTCCCCCCCCCCTGATGAATGTGTTGGAATGCAATACATACATACTATCTATTCGCAACAAAATCTCAAATTTCACCAAAAGTGGACTTTGATTTTTTTTCCCCCTGTACCCTTCAATCATATGGTTATTTAGTTATTAAATTATGTACTATGCAACTGAATTAAATTTTAATTTTTTAATAATCTTTATTTCATTTTTAGAAATTTTAGTAAAGTTATGGATATCTATATACTGTAGGAAGTAGTTTTAGCTCCATCTGCATGTTATCATTTTCTGTTTCATGGTACAGTTTCCCTTGCTCATAATTGTCTCCATTTCTTAATTCTTCTTCCAAACCAATCTTTGAACCAACTTTGTTCCACAACTTTCCTCAGGGCAATGAAGCAATCCTTTGTGGATTATACATTATTTTTTAATAAACTCGGTTAGCCCAGATGGTTCAGCCATAACATGCTGTCAAGGATATATCTCTGTATGGAGTTTACATTTCATTTTCAGGGTATATTCATGACTGATGGGCTAAAGGGCCATGAAAAAATGGCTAACACTTTGAATCTTTAATTGTCTACATTATAGACGATTCATACTTAAGCTTAATAAACCTCAAAAGCAAGTAGCTGCCTACACTAGCTGTAAATTTCTGGAATTAAAGCTTGAATAAGAGAGCATAGCTGAGTAACCTATGACATGATTTAAAATGTCATCTAGTTGTTTGACTGATAATAAAAATATCATGGTATTTTTTTAAGTTGCACACCAAATGATATTGTACCAGTAAAATATTAGATTACTTGACAAAAGTGACCAGAAAATTTTTTCGAAAGCATCACTTTTTCTATCATTAATTTCTTGTCTACCTACAGGAATTGATTACCCATAGCATTACTTTATATAACACCACCTTTGGCCTTGCTAATATCAAATACTTTAACCAGAAAACATACAAACTGAAATGGTTTTCTCCTTCAAATGTAAACTCTCAATAATCCACAAAGTGATTTTCTTTATACATTTAAATTTCTTATCAGATAGTTAATTACATAAGAGACACTGTATTTTTTTTGTTTTTTGTTACAAAAATAAAATATTAAAAAACTCATTTTACTCAACTGCTTCTTAGTAGCCTTCTACTTCTGAAACCAAGCTGTCCTTCTGGCATTTATTCCGTCATTTAGTTAGATGAATATCTCAAAGTTTCTGCCCCAACAATGATTTTTAACAGAAACTAAAGTTTACTGAACTAAAATTTCCTTTTATAAAATCAAATTACAACAAAATATTAATTTTTGTTTAAAATATACATACCTTGGCAATTAAGTTTGCAAACTCATCCTAGAAAAAGTGCTGCTGAATATCACTGCAGTTTATTAAGTTTATTTATCAACTAAGTTTATTACAATGCCTGGTCCATCCTTCAAAGAAATTTTGGAAGTCATTTACAAGAATGATATTCAGAGTTGTATTACCCTTGATGTTGTCAGTGTCATCAAAATGTCTTCCATTCAACATTTACTTTATATTAGGCCAGATTAGGTGAGTATGGAGGATGTTCCAACACAACTATTTGTTTAATTGGCAAAAACTTCTTCACAGATAATGCAATGTGCGATGGTGCATTGTTCACTGGTAAGCTCCTTCAGGACCATTTTTGCACACATCTTTTTCATGCCAAGATCTTCCACACTGTTTCCCAATTGATGTTTATGATCTGCTATGATTCTCACATTCAGCCAATGATTTAGAATTGCAATAAATGTTTTTGTCCATTCTGCTTGTTACTAGTGACCCTTTCTTTCCCCTGAACTCCTTTGTAGACTGCTGTTTTTTTCATAGCGTTATCCCTATAAATTTCACTAACATATCCTTCGTTTCACTTTTACTCTTACCAAGTTTAAAAAGAAATTTAATTATTTAAATATAGCTTTGTAGAAATTCCATAGTGTGTGTATATATATATAAAATTAAAAATTAAATGCTTTAGTTGGTGAAATGTTTACCAACTCCTTTTTCTCCATTTACTATTTATTGGCCAAACATGTAATCCTTGTATATATCCTCAGCTGCAATCAACTGGCAGATGATCCAAGTTGCATCCTGAATGTTTAAGCTTGTCATCTATTAGAATTTCAAAATGCATCAACCTATCTTTATTTTCCTTTATATTTTTTCCCATATGTTCAATTCCAATGGTAGGCACTGATTTTAACAATTTTTATTTCTTTTCTATTTCATGATTCATTTCCCAAAAATGGCTGGGCTACAGCTGAATATCAAATATAACCAAACATATAAGTTGGCGACTTAGTTGCATCCTGAATGTTTAAGCTTGTCATCTATTAGAATTTCAAAATGCATCAACCTATCTTTATTTTCCTTTATATTTTTTCCCATATGTTCAATTCCAATGGTAGGCACTGATTTTAACAATTTTTATTTCTTTTCTATTTCATGATTCATTTCCCAAAAATGGCTGGGCTACAGCTGAATATCAAATATAACCAAACATATAAGTTGGCGACATTTTAGGAAGTAAGTGATGAAATGGAAAATAAATCAAAATTGTTAAAACCAGCATATCTACCATTGGAACTGTACTTAATGGGAAAATTTATTTATTTGTTTTACATACAGATGCTCTTTAGCATATCAGGTCACCCAGCATCCATTCAATTCAGGGCATGAAATGGCAGATAAATTTTGCTCAGAGGCCTCTTCTTTCAAGCTTGAGGTTCTTTTACATGCCCTAAATCTATGATATAGGACCCGGCTTTATTTCCCTTCCAAAGGAAACTATGTTTAGGATTTTTATGCCCAAAATGCTGGTGGGAATTGAACCCACTATCTTGGGTGTACGAGGCAAGTATGAATATCACTAGACCATCAGGACCAATTTTTATTTATGAGAGAAGACCTACTACTTCAGAAAAATGAAGATATGGGGCTGATGACTTTCAAAATTTCAATTTTGTTAACTCCCACTGAAAGCCAGCTTAAGCATCCAGGATGCAATCTGGATCACCCAACAGTTGACTAGCAGCTGAGGACTTGAACAAAGTTAAATAAAACATGTACTGCCAATAAACTTGGTAAGTGGAGGAAAAAAAGAGAGTATGTAATTGACTCGCCAGTTAAAGCATTTAATTTTTAAAAACTAATGTTTGCTCACTGCTTTCATTCAAGCTCCAAATTCTTGCAATTGCACACAAAACATGCAACAACAATAATGAACATCAACACAAACACAGCTGTGATATAGTAATATCATTAAACCTAACTTAACTGTTTATACAATGCTGCCAACATTAGTACACGTGTCAAGTTTGCAAACTTAATTGTCACACCTTGTATTTTTTATCATTTACCATGAATTCAGCAAACAGAATCAACTGATCATTATACTTCCACAAATCAGAATAGTGTTTCACTTAATTCCAGTCTTTAAGTTCTGTTACATCATGTCAATTTCTTGCAGAAGTATTATCCAACTACAGCCACCACAAAAACAATTCAGTAAAAATTTGAGAATTTTACAGCCAGAAATTAAAGCAAATGCTTTATATACATACATAGTTCATTAACTACCCCATATCATGACAAAAACTTTAAAAGCTCTTATCATCTCAGTAAAGAGAGTTCAGTTGGCAATCCCTAAGATCATTGATGCCTCTCTTTAAAAAAATAAGATGGAAAGAGCTTTGATTGTCTATGGTCTCTAACATAACTAATCAAAACAGACAAAAACTGGAGAGGTGTGGGACCAAGGAAAGTATGCTCCTTCTACTCACTTAATACTGTTGTATAATTGACTTAACAGCAATTAGACATATAGAAAGTTGCAAATCACATGTACACATTTATATATATTATATATCAGGAAAAATATAACCAGAGAGAAGGCCATGCCCCTCACAAAATTACACATAGCCTAACTGGTTCATTATCTCAGAATTTTATTTACACTGAAATTCTATCAACAGCAATATGCCGACTGTAAAATAAAATTTAAGGATTCCTACTAAAAATCAGCTGACTCTTAAGAGAGCTGTATACATCTAACATTATCTATGTGAAAATGACTTGTCATTTACTAACTCTGCCTTTGGCCCATAACACCACCTCTATTGAGCATATTAAGTCGTTATGTGATACTTCAAGAACTTTTGAACATAAATAATAAAACCCTATTTCTATGAGCAATGCTAGAAAGAAATACCATTAAAGGAATGTACAGTCTTTAAGCAAAGTGGCTGCCATATGCAAAAAATTGTTAGCATAATCATTGTATTTTCAATTAAACTATGAAAAATTTTGAATCATTACTAAGTTAAAAAAAGATTTGAACCTTTCTTGTTAAAGATAAATGAACATCCAGCCAGAATATCTTGAAATCATCCAAGCATAAAATGAATGAATTATATCTGAATTTAAAACTCAAGGGCTTTTGCCACAGTATTTAAGATTCACTTTATTACAATCAATTTGTTAAGATTGTGCATTAATTTTTGACAGCAAGTATGGGATGGTTAAATGGAACACAGATTTATTGATATAGCATTTGATTATAACTTAGCTACTGTGCCTAAAAAGTATGTTCACTCTTTAGACAGCATTTTTTGCAAAATCTCGCAGGTGCATACAATGGCAAATATCCTGCAATGGTTTTTCTAGACCATTGACAACTTTCTGAACAGTCAAAAGATCTCTCACCCTGAGATTATTATACCTTTGGATTGCTAGAAATGGCTTTAAAATAACATCATTTCATCTCCAATCTACAGGTTCATCAGCATATGGAAGAGTACTTGTGAAAGTAATCAGTAATCTTGTGTATAACTTTTAAGCTAAGTAGCAGAAGAAAGTATTTTGTTAAGTGTATGGCAAATAAGCACACCAGATAAAAAAATTAGACCCCTTTAGCAAATGCTAATCGGGAATGTTTCATAGCAATTTGCTGTGGCATGGACTTGATAATTCTGCGAACATGATTCACTTTGATTTCAAGCCACTTTTTCATCATCCAGTCCCAAAATTCTGTGAGAGTCTTGGGATACCTTTGATTTCAGAGGTTTTCAATAGGATTCAAGTATAGAGATTTTGCTGGTCAAGAAAGATGGGACAGCTCCTCAGAGTGTTTATCTTATCAGGGACCACTTAGGCCAATACAAAGGACAATTATTTCCATGAAAAATGAGTGTGTTCATAGTTGGAATATCAGTGATAAGTTGAACAAGCAGATTCATTAAGAAGTCAAATTTAACTATGTTGGTTCAAAGGAATATCAACTGTAACAAGAGGGCCCAGTTCAGTATATGTGAAATGCCCACAGAATATAACAAACCACCTCCTGCATGAACCATATTTTGTAGTCTTCATGGAACATTTCATATAGTCTGTGGCACACATTCTATACCTGGTATCATTATTGTAAAGGCAGAAACCGGATTCATAAGTCCAGATAATCCATTTTCAGTCCTCTACTGTCCAGTTCTTGTAATATTCAGTCCAATGAAGTTGTGCTTTTTTGTATACAGATGTCAGTGTCCTCTTGTAGGGTGCCCTATGTCAGATTTGCAAAGAATGATGTCCCTGCACAGTGTACATTCTGAAATTAGCATATATAGACCATCGATGATATCCAACAATTTCTGCCTCTTTGTAAATCAGTTAGGTATACCAAGTGGCACTCACGCAGTTTATTTCATTTACCATTTTTTCCAACCATAATTAGCATGCCAATTTGATGTGCACCATGTTTTCTTCCACTTGCATAAACACACATTTGACTGTACTATAAGCCACACACTAAAAAGAGCCATACTGTCCTTTTGACCACCCAAATATAATCATAACATTCTGCCAGTTTGTAATATCCTTGTAACGCTAAATCCTATAAGATACTGAAAACACATCTGTCAATTAACAAAACTGCCACAGGTAATGTGGGGTACATACTTACAATCTACTTCTTGGTTTACTGCACTACAATGCTTAGGGGTCTTTAGTCAGGACTGCTTATCCTCAAAAAGGAGCACAATTTTTTGTCCGGTTTGCTTATATTCAATTTCATTTAAAAAAAAAGCATATATTTCATAACTCCCTTCACCAACTGCTATGAGATTCATAAAATAAGTTGCTTTTACAAATGAGAACCACGGACTAGGAACTAAGTCACATTAAAAAAAAATTAAATATGCATGTCATTTAGTAGTTAACCCACGCAAAACATTAACTTCAGGAACTTTTTATATTCTCAACAACATAAAGCATGATTGACTTGTAACTTACATTTGTAAGTAATATACAATTTGTAAGTAATAGACTTGTAATATACATTTCCATGTTCTTGTCTATTTGAAATTCCACTTTTCATCTATTTTGACACTACTAGTGTGTATATTTATGTTTAATGAGCTTCAAGTGATATTTAGTTTTAAAGATGAAATGCCAGTAACTTAATTCATTTTCTTGTGACTTAGAATTTCTTTGTCTGAGGTCTTCGAATATTTTTTTTTTTCATAGCTGTTGTAATTTCTGCCATACTGCAAGTAATAATATGCATAAGTTACCTGCATATTGCATTTACGAGATTTAGATAACAAGAAGTGGCAACACTACTACCTTGTGACGGTCTTGAGTCACATGGGCTTTGGCTTTGTGAAGTTGCTAACAGAAGGTTAAATGAGCTATTGGAGTCGGTATTAACAGTTGTAAAGCTATATAGTCAAAGTCTGTGGTGCCTTTAAGAATAATTGGATGGTGCAAGGGATCTAAGACATGTTGGAGCAACATTCATGTATTAAAATTGAAGGGGCTAAGGGTCATAGTGAACAAGACTGCCATTATGGATTGCTTAGAGCATGCAAGATGCAGAGTAGCGTACAGAGACACAATGGTTGAAAACGTTTCAGGAGGACAGGGATGCCACTCAGGACAACCTCACAATTCAGTTCATTGTTTCTCTCCTGGATTATGATTACCACCTCTTAGCCTCCCCCCCCCAAAAAAAATTCAAGGAAATATGAGAAGAGATGCATTATTCATGGTATACTGTGGGTGATGAATTTGCTGACAGTGCACACTTTCCATAAGTTTGGCAGCAAGTAGAAGACATGGAGGGAGATTACATCAAAGGAATGTAAATAGATTTTATCTGAATATATAGTCATTTAAATGTTATAGCAATGTTGCTATTACTTTTTATCCAAACCTTGCACATAGTTTTCATACCTGTCACCTTGTTTTTCTAATAGTAAACTAGGATTTTTAAAGAAACTACCACAAATTCTACATTGTTTGCTGTTCACACGTGGTTGGCTTGGGTTTGATTTCCAGTTGTTATTTTCCTGACTGAGGTTTTCCCTCACTTCTTTAGGTGCATGCCTGGAAAACTTGCACCAATAAGTCCCCAGGATTCATTCAACCAAATTATGTCATCCCTTATCTGATACAATAGATTTAAGATACTGTGCCATGATTAAAAAATATATTTTAAAAAATTCCCAAACTGTATTAAAAGTATTTTAATATACTACACTGTAAATTTTTGGTGTATAATGTTAACTCTTGTGTTTAGTTGCTGATAAAAATTACCTAAATGGCTGGAGAGGATGTATTAAGCAGTTGTAGAAGTTAAAATGTTATATGAAATTTAACTATGGGGCTTAATAGGGGCTGAGTCAAAGATAGATTTAATCCATAAGTATCTTGTAAGCAGGTTCTTAGATTGTCTATAGCTCTTCACCAAATACTTTGGCCAAATTGGGGAAAGTTCAAAGAAAAAGAAATAATTATGGAGAAAGTTATAAATATTTGTTTAGAAATTTGATCTTACAAAATAATAATAATAATATATTAAAAGAATGTATGAGATATCGGAGAGAAGCAAGGAGAGTAAAATAGCTGGGAGGAGAGAATGGGGAAAAAGGGTATATAAGGGGGATATAAGGCAGTTAAGACATTGGTCTGCAAAACCTGTTCTAAATATTAACAAGTGTAGTCAATAAGAGTGTGCAGTTCAACTCAGTCATAAAATAATTTTAAGAATATTTCATTGTTTAATGAAAAGCAAGGAAACTGAAAAATGGGGGAAGGAAATTTGGAAACAAAATGGGATATGTGGCAAGAAGATTATATATCAATAAAAATATTAGCAGACTGCAGAGTATGAATAAGTAAATATATAGGATGTGTTTAGGAAGAATATGAGAAAAATGGATTTGAAAGGCTAAGAAAAGGCAGCTGAATGGGAAGGAAGTTTAAAATGTGCAGTAAGATTAAGATAGTCAGGACACTGGGATTTAAACATACCAATTACCTATCATGTTGGGCAATGACAGATCCTGTGATAGAGCTGTGGTATATTATTTAGAAACTAGATTAATGCACAAATTGGGTGCAGTTCATGGTATAGCATGTACTGTTACATTAAACTTAGCCTATAACATTGAGTATGTCAATGTTGTTAATAATAATAATAATAATAATAATAATAATAATAATAATAATAATAATAATAATAATAATGTATTCAATTCAATTCTGATAAAGGAATATTAATTTTTACATACACAAAGGGCTTGAATTTCAAGATTTTCGTCTGGGTGTTCATTTTTTAAGCCTGTTGCAATCAACTTAAACTTCATTCTAAGCTCTTTTTTCTAATATTTTTGTACACCAAAAATTTTGAAGAAGCATTTCACCTTTCATGAAACAAACTTTTGAGATTTTCAGTTCTATTTATATTTTTAAAAATATTTCATCACGTGTTAGTGTTATTTAAAGCATGCAAAATGGGAAATATTATTCTCTATGAACAACATGAAAGCCACTTAATGTAAAAAAAAAGTACCCATTATTCTAGGTTAGCCAGATATTCATTTATATCTTTACATACATGATCACATGGGACTGTGATACAGTATGCATTTGAATGTGATTCCCAAAAGATACATTTTGATTCATGCCTTATAAGCACTTAACATATCTTTAGACAATTCATAAGCAAGTTCACTAACTCCATAAATAGTTTAATCTTTATTTGCTCTCATATTTCAAACTGGAATGAGAATGAAATAAACTTTAATGCTTGTATAGTTAAACATTTTTTCTCAATTATATAAATTCTTTGGTCATTACTAAAAAGATTATGTTTGATAGCTCAGAGCTCCAAGTAAAGGGCAGAAGAAGTCCCAAAATGTAAGATTGAAGTCTAGATATTGGTTGTGCAATAAGTTCAAGGAGAAAAATTAAATAATTCCCTTGTTTTTACATTTAATTTAAATATGTGCTGTGTAGATAAATTAGACTGCAGAAGTAATGCTGTTACTAATAATATTCATGATGATATTTATTAGCTAGAATAAAAATCTTCTCCCAAATTGGTAATTCCAATGGATTTTTTGCAGCCTTCAATAGTTTTGCTCTAGTGAATTATGATTATTAGTCCAAAAATGTGTTGCAACTGCTGATTTATTCAATTGTTTATTTCTTAATGTAACTAATCACCTCACTAGAGAAGCAAAATTATTGATGGCTGTAAAAAATTCTTTGGAGTTACAATAATAAAGAAAGAGTCATGAATAATGAATTATGACATTCTACAGAAGGATAACTTGTGTCAGCTTGCATTGGAAATACATCTTCAGGTCTCCCACCTACAATGCCAATGCAAGTTCATTCTAAAACTGAGGATGGTACCAAGGCTGTCGCAAAATGTACAGATCATTAAATACAAGTGAAGTATAGTGTTATGATTTACTCTATTTTATTTTGTTTTGCTGCAAAATTACTAACTTAAGGAAAAAGGCAATACCTATTTTCATTTGAGATTAAATATTTCTTATGAAAATATTTAATT
Source organism: Metallyticus violacea (assembly GCA_030762175.1). Lineage (NCBI taxonomy): Eukaryota > Metazoa > Arthropoda > Insecta > Mantodea > Metallyticidae > Metallyticus > Metallyticus violacea. The sequence continues at coordinate 27,404,311 of CM060835.1, forward strand.
TTGTATATTCTTTCAGGTAAATACAGATACACTAACCTTTCATTTAACATAATCTGTAAGAAGGTTGAACTTTTTTTTTTTACTACCTAGACTGGTTATTAAGCGCTTCATCAACAGTCAGTCACATTTATTTACATATGTAGCTTTCTTATTTTGAAAAGACAATAATTTACATAATAAATATTACATTTCTTTATGAATTATTTTCAAAATAAATTACTTTAAAGAAGGCATACACCTAATGTAATACAATGTAATGCCCTTAATGCGTTCTAAGTTTGGTAAATACTGGCAGCCACTTTATGCAAGAAATTATTCTTATAATTACAGAAATTATGTTACTTAAACTAAACATATATTCTTTGAAGTTATCAGTATTTGTTTTATGTATAATATCAAAAAGTAGCACTAATTGTAACAAAAGTAAAAAATACTCTACAAAAATAAGTGTACAAAAAATTTGCAAATTTGCTTAATATCATTGTACTACCTATAATATCTCAGTTTCATCTCTTTTTCGATCAGTTTATAAATAGTTAATTGATGAATGGAACTTTTTAAGTGATACATGAACTTGAGCTTCCTATGGAATAGAGCAACTTTATGGCAGTTATGTTCTGTTCATTTCATTCGATACCGAACCTAAAACAGCTAAAATGAGCACAACTATTAAACTCTACCTTATGTGGGAGGGGACACACAAGTGTCGGCTGATCAATGCAGCCAACTCAACAAATTTATGTTTAATATATGTTTATTCACAACTGTTTGTATGTTGTTTTTACATACTTTAGTTGCAAGCAGAATGCTGTTATTGCTCTTATGAGTCAGGCATCACAAAAAGTTGATATCATGGTTATATAAAATGAGCAAATCCACCAAAAGAAACAGACTTGTTAGCATCTTGGATATTACTGTAAATAGAATGTAATACTTTTATAATATAGAAATCTGTTATTTGACAATTTATCTAGTATATTTGCTCATTTTACATCTAAGAAATGCTTCATGCTGCATCAACCATTTCTGTTAATCTGTTTTTAATTCATGCAAGCAAATGTTATTCCACGACAACACTTTTGTGACCCATCCCTTGATTACTGCTAATTATGCAGTGAGATCTTTTAGTGAGTATGATAAGAAGTAATGCCTTACATACTTTCAGAGTTATATTCTGAAGCTGCTATGAGAAATGGATAACTTAAATGTAGTTCATACCAATATATTTGTAACTCATAATGGCTGTAAGATGCAGGGGAAAGAATTGAAGTTTAAGTAACTAGCATGCTATGTCAACTAAAGGAACCCACTGCAGCTCAAAGTGCCATTATCAAAACATATTCTCTGACAAGTTTACAATTCTTGAATTGCATACTTGTTACATCACACATCTGACTTATACGAACAAAATTTGCTACAAAACAATTCCTTAATTGCTGTACTCAATCACACCAGGAGTGCAAACTGTGAGTTCTTCCTGTAGAACAAATAGGCTCCAATTCCTATCAACACAAGGGCTAAAATAGCGATCAGAAGTCCCAGGACAATAGCTATGATGTTATGAGATCCCATCTGTGCTTCGGAATCAGCTGCAACACATTACAACATGACACAGTACTGTGACATCCAAATTTGGCAACCTACATTTTAGAAATGCTTACAATTTTGGCTATTTATTTTAAAAAACTTGAGTTTACAAACAGCAGATTCTAACAATAAAGGGTACCTGTATTAGGTAACACAATACTTCACTTCTCATACTACCACATACTAAATGAACACTCAACTTTTAGAGATAAAATACCAACTATGTACCTGCATAGTTTAATACAGGCTACTATTAGGTTCGCCAGTAAGTTTTTCCTATAAACAGTCTCTTCATTTGCCTCTAAGTTACTAGGCAAATTTGCTGAAGATTATTATTTTTAAGAATAGTTTTAAGACAAATTTAACAAACATATTACATTATATACATTCAGCATATATTTTCCAAGTCTTAATGAAGAATGTTCAACAACAAAATAGCAGTTTATATTCTTCTTAAGATGCTTTTGGAGAAATGATTTGGTTGTCATGTCAGCATCTGTGGAAATATGTAGTTAGAAGATAAAGATGTCAGTGTGAAATCAGCTGGTTCAGATGATTCAATAGTAGAGATACTAAGATAAGCCAAGCTCTGGATGACTTTCAGCTATAGAAAATTAAATTCTCCCATTGTACTCAAAGAAGAGCCATTTGCCAGTATTTGTGAATTGTCAGGAAGGTTTGGTGTCTCCAAAACAACAGTAGCTACATGCTTGCACTAACTAGATGTATTTTACAAAAGTTGCAGTAGATTTATGAACTTAAAGCTCAGGCCCACTGACCAGTTAATACTTAGAAATCCCCTAAACAACCGATTGCAAATGCATTGTGAAATGTGATGAAAAATGGCTATTATCCTGCAAAGCTGAGAAGAAAAATCAATGTGTATGCCATAGGAAAGAATCTCAGTTAATGGTTTAAAAAAATCTTTTAGACAACAGGTGATTGATGATTTGCATTTGGTGGAGTTTCAAAGGTGTTGTCTATTTTGAGCTGGTCCCAAACAATCATGTTGTTGACGCTGATCTGTACCATAAGAAACTGCATTACAGTTTATTAAGTTTTAAAACTACATTCCCCAGCTTTAATGAATACAAACCACGCTATACTGCAACAAGACAATTCTTCTGTCCATCATTCAAGGTTGACCAAACAAAAAAATCCAGGCTTTAGAAAGAATTGAATAGCTGTATCACCAGCAAACAGTCTAGATTTTGCACCTTACCTACAGTTTGTTCCAGTCCATGGCAACATATGAGGGTAGGTCCATAAGTTTCCGGCCTAACCATTTTCTGGGTATGATAAAGACAGCAACTATATTTCACTTTTCAATATAGTTACCATTTATTGTAATATACTTCTCGCATCTTTGAATTAACATTTCAATCCCCCTCCCAAAAATAGTCAGAAGTTTTGTTTGCAAAATGGGCATATATAGCATCATCATTTCTTTGTTGACACTTAAAGTTCCTTCCTCGAAGGTCCTTCTTCAGTTTTGAAAAGAGGAATAGCCACTGGGAGCTAGATCTGGACTGTAGGATGGATGGTCAATCTCCTTGAAGTCATATTTCTTCACAGCTTCCTTTGCAACAAGAGCTGAGTGCACAGGCGTGTTGTCGTGAAGAAGGCACACATTACCACTCAGCTTTCCTCACCTTTTCTCTTTGATGGAAGCACGTAGTCTGTGCAGTAGGCCAGTATAGTACTCCCCATTTACTGTGGTGTTCCTCTCCTTGAAGTCAATGAAAAATATTCCACAGTCCCAAAAGATTGTGGCCATGATCTTCTTGGTTTACTGAGAGACTTTGGCCTTTAGAGGCAGTGCTTTTCCAGGTTTATGCCACTCCATTGATTCTCCTTTGGACAAGGGACCATAGTTTTATCCCCTGTAACAATGGTTTACAGAACTTCTCTCTCACTGCCACAGCAGAGCTCCAAAAATACCTGACAACAGATAACTCATTGCTGCTTTTGGACTGAGGACCTATCTTGCACTAACCTTTATCCATGTTTAAATGTTTATGAATAATTCGAAGGACTATTGTTTTAGAAAGGACCAACCCGTAACTTTGAGCCGCCAGTCTTCCATAATTTTTCCTTCCAGAAGAGCAATGTTTTCAGGAGTGAGCACTTCCAAGGGCCGGCCTGCACGCCCATTTGAAAAGGTTTGGCTCATTCTTTTACAGTATAATATGAGGGGGGGAATATATATTGTCTAATTACTGTTTTATTTCATTTGGAGTAAGTCCTTCTTTTGTGAGGAACTTAATAACAGCTCAATACTCCATTTTGAACATATCACAATCTTGTACACATAGCCTTCTTTATGTAATAATATCTGAACAAGTGAACAGAACAGAGTGGAGCAGAGTTATGACTGCAATTATTTACTAAACAGATAAGATATGACACCACATTTTGTGAAGGCGATAATTCTTATCAGCAAGGCCAGAAACTTATGGAACTACACTCATATGTTCAAGGAAGGCGGTTCAATAATCTTGAAGTTGTCAAAAGATATGTTTAGAGAGGATGAAAGCTTGTGAAAATATTTTGAAGAATAGCTTTTTTTAATCTTGTTGAATTAAAAGTAAAACTTCTAAAATCATGTCAATATATTAAACCCTCTTGACGTTTTACATTAAAACATTTTTTATTAAAAAGTAAGTTGGGACTAGTTTCGTGAGTCACTTGCTCACATTGTCAACCAATTGATGACTGACTAATTAGCTTTTTGTTATTTGCTTTTATGCTATGCTATGGTACCAGTTATAGGAAACAATTTTCTGGCCAACCTGCTATAATTTTACATAAGAGACTATTATGATCATAAATCGTTTTCTAGAGAAAAATTCAGAGAGAATGAAGAATCCAATGTGCCCAGCCATTTTTGGTGATATGTGATATAGAAGGGTTCAGTGATGCCACTATGTGTATATTTTCTTCCATCAAATTCCTTACATTTTCTTTGTTTACAGCATCTGCAGAGCAAGAGTAATCACTATCTTATCCCTATACTATATAGAATTTATCTTAACAATGCTTTTAAAGAACACGCTTCATTCCAATAAAGAGCAAGTACAATAAGACTTTCTTTGTGTTTTCAAGTATAGAGTGAAATATACTTCTGCCAATGATAGAAAAGTTTTATGCAGCACTGTCCACTATCTTTTTCTATATAACCACTTTCATGTGAAGGTGCTTGTTACATTTTGGGGAAAAACTACATTACATCAATTTTGGGCTGCATGATGGATGCTTGTGCAGTCTCTCAATTGCTGCTGTGGTAGCATGAGAAGTATGTAACTTGACAATCATACTGCAATAAAAAGCATTTCTCTTGCCCCTTTGATAAAAATGTAGTGCTATGTGTTGATTATATTCCATGATCAAGATAATCAACTACGGCAAATGTTGACACACACTGGCTCATCACAAGTGGAACAAAATGAAGCAAAAAACTTCTGTTAGTCTGGTACATGTTATTAAATGTTCAAATGCACTCATATCAAATCAGAAGCCTCAGGCTGATCAATTTGATCAGAATATGTGTTTTCAAACTGTGTTGTAAGCTTCCAGTGTTGACACATGGTCTTTGCCCTCTTTTATTTTCAAACATTCTTGTTGCACAATTAGTCTGATTCCAATCCTTTGGCCAAAATTAACAATGAAACTGTCAAATATACCATATGCCACTGTTTCCCAGGAATGCAACTTTTTCTTCCCCAAATATCTTGAAGAGAAGAAAATAATCTTGACCTCAATATTTTGTACATGTCTTCTATCTAATTTTCCTTAAAACCAGAGCATTTTCTCAATTAACCCCTTAACCTCTCCACACTTGGTACACTTCCTTCCTTCTTTCTGGCATATTTATTATTTCAGTGTACACTTTTATCGCTCTGTAAGACATATTTATGACTTCAAGGGTTTTATAAGGGAACAGAGATGAGGTCTGCCCTCCATGCCCTTTTTGTCAATTTCACCACAAGCAGAAATAACTAAGGAGTTGACATATTTATTTTGGAAGACTATTTCACTTATGTGACATCATCATTAAATCAACCAATGAAACAAAAATAAATTTGGAATTTTGACACCAGTCATAGCCAGATATCAAGTGAAATTATAAAAAAAAAAATTATCATATCCGTTTTTTTTTTCATTTTTTAATCACTTTCATCTCATGTATAATCAGTGTCACTGGCTGTAGTGCCTCAGTAGTAAAAATGGGCATTAAACACTAATTAAGTGATCTTTATTATGACTATTTCATGAATAAAATAAGAATTTTAATATAAATCCTGTTAACTTGACTTACAATATTGCAATAATTGTACATTTGTATTATGAATAGTGGAGGTATAAAGTTGGCCAGCTACACTAACCACAAGACATGCACATTACATAATAAAACACCACCACAGGTGGCCGAGGTCATTAAGGCACAGACTCGTGAGCGGGAGGTCTAGAGTTTGAATCCCATCAGGACCGTCCTCCCTGACACTTAACAATTATTACATGACATTATTAATTTATTTTGCAAGTGTCCTTGGACACAGGAGATGTTCAAATTGTCTGCCCTAAACCTGATTACATTTATTACACCATGAGTGCCTGTCATACTCTTGCAAGCATTTCAGGCCAGTGTCTCATTTGATCCAAAAGCAGTGAATCAATTTGTGTCTTGCATCAATTGGGATCATGTACAAAACACTCTGCATAAGCCCCCAAAGAAAAAAATCAAAGTGTATTTAATCAGGAAGCCACTTTCCTTTAACTCACTTTCATGTCTGTTCATACTTATTTTCATGCCTGATCATAGTAGTTGTTGCTTGAAATGGAATATTTTCATATCCACACCAGGCAAGCTACAACTATATGGCCAGTAAAAACTGACCTGTAAGTTTTTCCTTACCCTGTTAATGTGAATGCTGAATAACTTTAAACATTATGCACTCTGGGCTTATTTATACACGATTTTCATCAAACATTCATTCATTGTCTCTTTAGACCTTTGTTGTTTTAGGGATGTTAAACCGGAACATATAAAAAAAAACAATTATAAAAGTGGTGGTCTCCCCACTCCTATTATCCAATATATAAGGCATCTCCACTGCAATCAGATGACACAGCTATGAGTAAGCAAGCACATGACAGTTTCTACAAAACATTGACAGGATGAATCCAAAGATGTTGCATTACCTGAAGAACATAAGTCTTATTAGTGTGTATTTGAGCTTCTGCAGAGGACTGTTCTGCTTGTGAAGGGCTAAGGTGCATCAATCTTAACACCATTTACATTTCAAAAGATTTCATGAGTTTTGCAGATGAAGTCTGTGATTTGAATTTTTTTCACAGGGAAAGTCTTTTGTCAATAATATTCTATGGAATGGTATTTCATCTGTTGTTTATAACGGGTTCATTTCATAAGCTAAATAAAGAAATGTCTGATATTAATTATTGAATGATGACTTCACAAAATTTGTTGCCTGCCAACAATTTGTTCATTGTTGGCAGAAATGTATTCAGTTCTTTGCTGAATGTATTGAGTAATCTGTAAGGTTATTAAAGTGCACATTTTGATGATTTTTTCTGCATTTAATTTGTTAAATACTCCCATCCAATTAAAGTAATGTTCATGGAGGTGTCATTTTCATTCAACCCTCATAGGACATAATTCATGCATGTGTACCCTTGAGGCTAAGCAATGATATGCAAAGTAAAGCAAATTTAATTATAACAAAAAAATACACATACCTGTTACAATGAGAGTGGCATTTGCTGTAGATATATGCAGCTCATCGGAAATCCCTATTGAACAAGTGAAAGTACCCTCATTACTCTCTTCAACAGACTTAAGGGTGATGCCACATCTGCCATCATCTAACATACCTACAATGCTGTAGGTTTTGTTTGTTGTGTCAACATTTGGATGTATGTTCTCATCCATTAAATCAGGAGGATAGCTAATCTTGCAAAACTGCATTTTTTTGCCTGTCTCACAAAGGAATGTAAATGTGTCTCCCAATCGTACTGATGCTGTTCCATTTGCTGGTATGACATCTATGTTCACACTTGCGCCTTTTCCTGGAATACAAAAACATCAGCTTACATAGTTAGGTACACATGCAAAAGTTAAGAGAGTGAATAAGTGTAAACCAGAATTTTGATTTTATTGTTTGTGAGTAGTACAGAATAAAAATGTCTTTGCAATATTACATTTATGGACATTTTAGGAGAGAGAGAATGAATGATGATGTTTAACATCCATTTTTGCTACAGAGGTACTACAGGCGATGGATACTGATACATGAGATGAAATGATATATTGGGAAAGGACTTATTTTTAAGGAAGGAATCGTTCCAGGCCTAAGTTTAGGGTATCTCCACAGCATTTGTCACGAGGACGGAGGAAAACCTGGAAAAAACCTCAGTCAGGGACCCCAGACCTCCCACTCATGAGTCCGCACCTTAACGACCTCAGTCACCCGTGGCGGTGGGAGAGAGAGAGAGTGTATGTCCATGTGTGAAGAAGACTGGTTCACCTCACACAGCTGTTCAATTTGTAGTAATGTCATGTCCAAACCAACAATACACTTGTCAATTGCATTATTATTATTATTATTATTATTATTATTATTATTATTAAGATTTTAGAGCTGGAGAGCATAATTCTAGCTGACATTTTGCAAAGATTAATTGCATAATTTGGAGATTAAGGTGCTGTCTAAAAAAAAAAAGTTTACAGAAGGATGAAAAACTGTTGAAAATGAAAGTAATTAACATTGACTTCAGATGAGAGTAACATAATCAAATCTTTGCATCATTCAGAACCTTATTGATTCAGGCTGACATTTTGATAATTTATAAAATTGCTTCTTAAGTTGCCATTAATTTTTGGGATTTGAAGAAACTGAAAAATATAACTTTCTTATTCGCAACATTCGAAAGATCGTGTCTCCATTAGTAACCACAGCAGAAGTTTGCCCACAACAGCAAAATGTGTAATTGGTTGATCTAAATGGCATGTCTTTATGTTTCTGCATTTTAATGGTTATTATGAGGGCTGTGTTGAATTTAAAAACTATATTAAAAGAAAAAACATATATCCTCTCTATAAGTCAGCACATGAGAGAACATTTATAGAAAGGTTACCATTAAATGTGTAAATAAAAAGTTTTTCTAATAAAAATTGCATTTCAAGTAAATAATTACTGAAAAAATTTTACATTTTGGTTAATAACTTTGTATAAATAAAACACTGCAAATGTATGATGTGCTTACCTTGCAGAAATGCAAAGATGAGTACAGCAAATAGCACTTTCTCCATCTTTTGGTACAGCTATGTAACACCGAAGATACCAAATTTTCAATGGTCCCAAATTGTCAGCAGTAGAATGATGCTCTGTTCTGCATATTCTACATCACCAAATTCTGAAAATATAGTGAAAAAATGAGTCATACACTCCTTTGATTTACAATAATTTAATAAAACAAAGCAGGCAGCACTCTCAGATCGGAGCACAATAAACTTGCCACAGCCACCACTTAAATCCAAGTTGGTAAGAATTCCCTGTTCTCTACCTAGATCAGTTGGCATGGCCTACTTTATGCTTCCATGACTACTTACAGAGTCAGCTGTATAGGATTGGACTGATTGAAACAGATGCATGCCTTCTTTGTGACCATGGCATATCCATGACTGAAGAGCACTTCAGCATTTGCCTGCTGTTGTCAATTGCCTCCCTTTGTGTGTTATTGGCAATGCCTTTTGTGATTATTTTTATCGTTCTTTGTACTGGGCTGCTCGTCGAGTTATGACCGAGAGGTCGGAGATGGGCTTTGGATAAAAAAAAAAACAACTTAAATCCAAAAGTGCCCAGAAATAATGTAAGGTTAAGTAAGGTTATTAGCAGCACGATTCCATTATTCGCTGTGTATATCTTTGCATTTTATGCACATACAGCATATGTATGTGACGTGAATGCATTTTATTGTGTTTAAGGCAAATCACCATTGTGGATTAAAGGGCAATGACATTTCGTAATTGCGTATTAATAGTTTTCAAAGGAAAACATTTTCAATCACACTTTTTAAACATTGGATCGTATTAGCCATAAACGCGTGCAAATTTTCATTTGGGTTTACAAATACAATTTTTATCAAATGCAGAAATACGCCACCCCCACCCCCATCATAATTTTTTAGTTCAAAACCCGACCATTCTAACCACACACCCCGTTGTTTCTTAATGTCAAATAGAAACATTGGCTTTGATAATTACTTTTATGTTAGGAATTGTACTTATACTTACCAAAGTTCTTAGTGCATCAGCTTCTGTCCAATATTAAATGCGATTTTGCTGTTGCACAACCAAATTTTTATGAAAATGCACTTAATTTCCAAAGATACTCTTTTCTTTGTTACCGGCTGAACAGCGACTACAATTGGGTAGGCGTAAGGTGGTGTCTGTCATACAGTACAAAATTTATACACCAGATGGCAATGAAGCGGAAGGTCGATAGTTGTGTTGCGCATCGATATGAAAAATCGAGCTGTCACTGTCAAAGTGAGACTAGTCATTAGGCCAAGAGAGCAAAATGTTACCGAGCTCTTTAGAATTGGTTTTAGTGGCATTTATTCTGGTGTTACCATTTCTTTACGAGACAAGTAGAACATTTAGATATTATTTTAAGTTTTTTGTATACTATGGCGTGGTAATGACGACAGCAGTGGTTGTTATGCCAATCATGATATGCAGGCCAAAAGATGTTAAAAATTTACTGTAAGCATTTTCTTGATTTTAGTGACATGTGCACTATCATTTTACATAATATACCCATGCTATTTATTTTATAATATTATGCTGTACCCTATTAAGTAAACTACATTAGAAATTAGCAGTAATCCAAAATATTTCATAAATAATTAAATAACTGTTCATGCTGATTTAAATTGTTAAATTTAGTTTAGCCTCAACCCTTTGCCGACACATTTCATCGCTCGTTGGTTTGAAGTGGACTCTTCGAGGTCAAGAATATCTTGAAAAAGAACAAGCATGCATCATTGTTGCAAACCATCAAAGTTCGCTGGATATTTTAGGTAAGAATACAATAGGAACAAATTATTATGTTATTAAATATTAATGGATTGGATAATTTCACAGATTACGGTAATCAAAAACTTTTTAGCTATGAAACTGTTGGCGGGAAATTTAAAAGTGCATCAAGTTGATCAAAGCTATGATGACAATGGGAGACAGCAGCTTAGATATTCTAAATTAACAGAATTTGTGAAAGAAGGTGTCATAAAGTATGTAGGGTTGCAATTACATGTAGTTAAGTATTCTTACATTTGAAGCTAATTGAAAATAAGTAATGCTATTTTTATTTACAGTGTAAAATATTAACATTTTTTAAATTCATTTTATAGTTCCATATTTCTTCCATTCAAGCAATTAAAATAATCAAAAAGTATAACATATTAATATATCTATAGAGATATGGTTAAGCACTAAAATGCTAAAGTCATTTTGTCCCGTAACTCCAAGCTTTTTTTTTACGAAGAAAATAAAGTGTCACAATGAGATATTTGTCAAAATGGATGTGATTATGAAATGCTGGATGTGTAATATAGCAGAAAAATTCTCAAATTTCGGACTACAAAAATATATATGATTGAAATTCTTTGACGTTTTTATATGACAAATTCTATGTTCATAAGTTTCTGTGACTGCTTCACAAACTCACAGAATGCTCCAGGCACTAAACTAAACTATTTGTTCAACAAGAGAGAAGGTGGAAGAATCTTGTAATTGGAAGGCTTTAACAAAGAATTTATTCATTGAATAAATCTGTATACTGTCAAGTTAAATGTTTTATGAGTTTTAATGATTGTAGTTTGTTTATGATCCCAAAACTTTACATTTATGAAATCATCTATGCCAGTTATACACATTATATTATGCTGATGCTTTAGTAGTTAATTCTGTGATTATTATTACCTTTAGTTTTTTGACTGTTAGCATTTGCCTTTTATCTGTAAAATAATTAATATGATCAGATGCAAAATTTTATTACAGAAATTCACATTGTACTTGGCATTTCATTTTTGTAGTACCTTGTTAATTTACTGTAAATAGTAAATTGACAATCCTTTTTCTATTGTACTCTGTATTTTCGCTGGTTTTATTCACCTGGTAGCATGGAAGAGAAGACTCCATGCTCTTAACTCTTGCCAGGGTAAATAATTAATTAAATGAGGAAAAAAGTATATATCATACTTATTTATTTTTTTTTATAAAAAATGCAATAAAATTCTTAGATAATCATTAATGAATAAAAAATACAAAATTAGATATTGAAATGTAATAACAAAAATTAAATTAATTTTTGAATATCTTAAGACATTAACCTCCTCATTACCTAATGGTTTAGCATGTTTTAAATTATTTTTGAGTATATTCTGTCTTAATAATTGTTCATTCCTACTACAGTTTTGTCTTCAAGTTTTTTTGACAGGTGACCAGAATTTCTCATAGTTTGGTGTCAAGCTATTTCATAATCTCTCAGCCTAATTCAGGTGGTTTGTTTAAACATTTATTCAATTTTGTCTTTAGGATGTTTTGTACTGGTATTTATGAGACATGTCTTAAAAATTATTTTTCCATCCCAGCTGATGATACATAAGATGCAATCTATAAGTTTCCAGTCTGACATAGATAATAAGATTAGCAGTTAGTATTACACTTACATGTTTAAAACACAGGACATGTTTCAAGAGAATGCCCTCCCATCCTCAGCTGTAGATCGACTAATGTCCTCTGGCAATGGCAGGAAAAGTTCACTTAAACAGTTCAGTGGCGGTATCTCGAAGTTCATTATGACGTATTTTTTATATATTTCTTTATATATATATATATATGTATGTATATTCAAGTCCCTAGCTCTGCTGGTCTCTTGGCAGTATTTAACAGTTTTGTCCCCTTTTTAATGTCATGATTTTTAAACCAGAAATGTGCTGAAATTTGCAGATATTTCCTTTGTTTATATTTAATTTCAGCACATTCCTGGTTTAAAAATTATGACATTAAAATGTGTTAAGGACTGTCAAGATACTAGTAAGACTTGAGAAAAAAATTATATTCTATAAAATAAAAGATGTCATTATGAACTTCAAGATCCTGCCATGGACTATTTAAATGAACTTATCCTGCCATCATCAGAGGACATTAGTCGATCTGCAGCTGAGGATGGGAGCGCATATTCTTGAAACATATAAGTGAAGCATAATAGTGTTTCTATTACTGACTGCTAATCTCATTATTGTAATGCTTAACTGTCAAAAACTTGTACTTAATTCTTCAACTGTTTGTATTTGTTCGAATAAATTCATTTATTTGGAGAAATTCATTTAAGTCAAACATGTTTCATAATACACCATGATGTTCATAATTGAACACAGAGCAATGATTAAACTTTTGACTTTCACCCAGTGATAGTAACCAATACCATGATGGTATATGTAGGAAAACTTCCCCTTCATATTCCGCTGAGAAGGAGTGGCCAAAACTATTTCATTTGGGCAGATAGAACCTTGAACATGACTTACATGAGGGTAGATTGGTGAATGTGTTCACACAAGAAAATATGAAGTTCTAGGTTACAGTATCGTAAGACAAAAGAAATGAGTGCAAGGTTGGGGGCTTTCTAACATAACTGTACTTTGCAGTTCAAATGCAATCTTTTCGTGGTAATGAGAGGACAACATTCAAATCTATCCTTTCAGAGGATGAAACTATGACCCTATTTTGGAAAATGAATCAATGGAGTGGCAGGAGGAGGTTGAAGTACCTCCTAGAAAGGTAAAGTAACACAGTCCACAAAGATGATTATGATAACATTATTTGGGAGGGTGCACAGGAATTTTAATGATAGGCTTCAAAGAAAGAAACATATTATGCTGAATCGAGGAGTTCATCCTTTGCATAACAATGCAATAGTCCAAATGACTTTTCTGCACATATGCTTTTGGGGGATGACCCCATCCACTGTACACCTTGCCATGGATGACCGAAGTCATTAAGGTGTGGGCTCATAAGCAGGAGGTCTGGGGCTTGATTCTCACCAGGATTGCCCTCCCTGGCTGAACTTTTTCCCAGATTTACCTCAGTCCTCAAAAATGGCGATTGCTGGGGAGGTACCCTAAACTTGACCTAAAATGGCTCCTTCCTTTAAAAAAATAAATGCTTTCCTAGTTTATCATTTCATTTCATTTCATGTATCATCAATGTCCATCATCTGTGATGCCTCAGTAGTTAAAACGGGTGTTACACACTATTCAGAAAGAAAAAAATCCATGGTACAACCCAGACCATGCTCCCAGCGATTATTTCCCATTTTCAAAACTGAAATGTGAAATTAAAAGGCAGAGATTCACAAACAAATATAAGTTGATGGTCAAAGTTTTCCAACATTTTGCACACTAAAAACATCAGACCATTTTTTAGAAGAATTTAAAGGTTAATCCAGAGATGGATGCCTTTAAATCATTGGTTACACAAATTTGTACATGATATAAGACACGACAATAGAAAAAATGAACTGAAAGCTATATGCAGTTATATGTACATACATAGTTTTATATATATACATATATCACAAGCTTTCACAGATGATATTCATAATGTTAAAAATGAAAACTTCTAGGCTGTTATGCCATGGTCTTTGTTTCAAAATATACCTACACTCTCATTCCAGTTAGTCCCATTTCAAGTATTCATCTACACTGTAGAAGCAATAACAAAGTGCAAAAACCATTAGTGCTGTTTCATATTTGTTTACTTGTCTATTGTTTATAGGTAATTTGGTAATTTATTGTATAATTTGTTGCCCATATGCATTAGATGGTTTTGAAAATCTGTTGTGTTGGTTCAGGTGATATGTATATCTCTTTTCTGTCTTATGTTATGATTGTGTACTGCATCATTTGTTTTTAAAATGTTTGAGGGATCGTTTTTAATAGTGTCAATGTCTCATAGACATATATACAACCAAGAGGAGGAATTTTAAGGTTTTTAAACAGTGGTTAGCAAAAAATTCTTGTATGTGACTCAGTCATTATTTCTATTAGTTGTTTCATCAATTTATTAAAAACAGTTCAACAACCAAAAGAATTAAACATATGGGTGAGAATTTACATAAAATAAAACATGAGCAAAACTTCATGACTTTCGATATCTCAGAAGCAGACAGCTCTATTCAAGTTTATCACAAGGCCACTGGTGTCAACCCTGACATTTACCAACCCAACTTCTACAAATTGATCCAACAGTCATTTAACAGCTGAGGATGTGGACGAGGGTCCATGAAACATGTCCTGAGTAAATCTGCAATAAGTGAAGCCAAAAGGAGTGTCCTAAGTTGGACTCTGAAGAGAGTATTTATACATAGTGGTATTAGCCTGGCTCTGTGAATAGTGACTATTTAAATCAGTATTTGTTATAACATTTTCTGCTGCCATATTTTAGTAATGTTTATAAAATGCTTGTTAAATGTGTTTGCAATTAGTTTAGGATCTGCGATTTGATTCCATTTTATTGTTAGCTCTAAACTAACTCTACTATTATTTGTGGTTTTCTTTTTTTTAACAGTATTCCAAATTACTTTCATTTTATTTGGGGCTGGTTGTATATACAAGGATAGGTTCATAAGTTTCCAGACCTAACCATTTTCTAGGTATGATAAAGACAAAACTATATTTCACTTTTCAATATAGTTACCCTTTATTGCAATACACTTCTCACAACTTTGAATTAACATTTCAATCCCCCCCAAAATAGCGAGTCTTGTTTGCAAAATGGGCATAAACAGCATCCATCAGCTCTTTGTCACATTTAAATTTCCTCCCTCGAAGGTCCTTCTTGAGTTTTGAGAAGAGGAAATAGTCACTGGGAGCTAGATCTGGGCTGTAGGGTGGATGATCGATCTCCTTGAAGTCACATTTATTCACAGCTTCCTGTGCACACAGCTCGGTGCATTGTGGTGAAGAAGGAGAACACCACCACTCAGCTTTCCTTGCCTTTTCTCTTTGATGGAAGCACCTAGTTTGTGCAGTAGGCAGCATAGTATTCACCATTTACTGTGATGTTCCTCTCCTTGAAGTCAATGAAGAGTATTATTTCTTCACACACCCAAAAGATTGGGCCATGATTTTGATTGACTGAGTGACCTTAGCCTTTATAGACGGTGCTTTGCCAGGTTTACACTTGTAACAATGACTTGCAGATTTTTTACCTTATTACCATGGCAGAGCTCCAAAAATGCCTAACAACAGATGACTGGTTGCAACTATTGGACTGAGGAAAGAAGTCTAAGCACCCATCTTGCACTAACATTATTCATGTTTAAATGTTTATGAATAATTCAAAGAACTGTTTAGAAAAGCCCAACCTTGCTGCTATTTCTGTAACTTTGAGCTGCCAGTCTTTCATAATTTCTCCTTCCACAAGAGCAATGCCTTCAGAAGTGAGCACCTCCAAGGGCCGACCTGCTCACTCTTTGTTTTCAATGCTTTCTTGATCCATTTGAAAAAGTTTGGCCCATTCTTTTACAGTAGAATATGAGAAGAATTCTTCCCCATATACACCATCCAATCACTGTTTTATTTCATTTGGAGTAAGTCCTCCTTTTGTGAAGAAGTTAATAACAGCTCAATACTCTGTTTTGAACATGTCACAATCTTATACACATAGCCTTCTTTATGCAACTATATCTGAACAACTGAACACAGCAGAGCAGAAGTTATAACTGTAATTATTTACTTAACAGATAAGGTATGACACCAGATAAAATTTTGTGAAGGCAAGGCCGGAAACTTGTGAACCTACTCTCGTATCTGTATTGCACACTTTTTTACCTTGTTTAATACTGATTTATATTTGTGTAAGTAGGTTTTGAATAAAGGGGGCATAGTTTGTGTTTTTAAGATTACATACATTGTCCATTTTTAGCACAAATAAACCTTATACCTTGTAGTTAAATATGTTGGACGTTTGTAACAGTGATGTTTAATATAAGTTTAGAATAACTGAGTCGACTTTGTAACACTTACATCACTAATTCCAAAAGATTCCAAAAGATTTTCAAAAAACAAATCTTATTTTAGCTGCAAAAAACAGTTACTCCATAAAAAATATACTAAATTCTAAACTAAAAGAGGACATTCCTCAAGAGAACAAATCAGGAATATATTAAATGGAATGCATTGATTGTGAAAAAATTTACATAGGAAAAACTAAAAGAAACATAAAAACATAAAAAATATTGTGCCTGCAGGCAGTCTTTCAGATTATTTCCTTTCTCCAATGATTGTATTTTTTGCCAGGATTTCACAATGTGTTGTATTACTAGGCCTTTTCATCAGGGCTACTCCATTGGGTAATCCCTAATCATTTTACAGACTGCTCTTTGAATTTGGTGTATTCATTTTCACCCTTTTTCTGTCCACCATATTTCTATCCAGTGCACCATTTTTGATTCAACTGTAGCCGAATATACTCTCTCTAACCAATTTACACTCATATTTCTTCAAGCATGTTTGTATTCTATTAGTAGCTAATTTTTCCCTTCCATAGCACATTTTGCCTTTGTTCTGTTCATTTTCCATTACTTCAACAATTTTGGAACTCTTGTTTGAAACATAAGCGAGGAAACTTACAGTTTTATGTTGTATGATAACATCAGATTGATAAGATCTCTTTTGGGCTTTAAGTCTCTCTTAAAATCTATGGTTATGTCATTGCATATTAGTATATTTTTGAGGTATTTTAATTTTGTTCAGTAAATTTTTAAGTCTATTTAGAAAAATGATGTTGCCAACTAGGGGATCCTAATGTACAAATTGTTATTAAATTGGGAGCTTCTAATTCAATAGCTGTGATTTGAATATGCTTTTCCTTAGAGAAAATTTGTAATTGCCATTTGAATTTAAATGGTTTTTTACATAGATACAGCTTCCTCCACATATATGCCCTCTTCTGCAGAAACTTCCTGTGAGTTTATAGTTTGAGATGTTAATATTTTGTAATAATAATCAATGTTCTATGAAGCAGATGAATGATATGCTAGAGAGCTAATTTTATAATACAATTTTGAATTCATTCATCTTGTAAAAAAATGCTTTGAAGTAATGGGATATCACTGTGAAAAATGATATCTTTGTTTTTATTCTGTCACCTACTTAACATGGTAAGGCTGGAAACTTATAGAGTGCACCTTGTGTGCTTCTAAATCATAGCATTGCCTTCAGCACATGTTTTATAATTAGTGCAGTTTCCTTTTCTCCAAATTTTCCATTGTACAACAGATCTTTTCTTTGGATTACATTAAATTTGTTCTCGCTTGCAAAAATGACATCTTGCCACTACTATTCATTTTTCTTAATAGTCCTTTATAATAGTAGCCATTTCTTCTTATTTGCCTCATGTGTGGAGCATCTTCCACAGAATGTAGCATTATTATTGTATCCTTCATTTCTTAGGGTGCTTCAAATTGTCTCAGCATAAATGAACTGCAATTTATAGGAACATTTGGTTATGGTTTATCTTCCACTTCCTTGCTATAAAATGGTCATTAAGCCTGCTAGTTGATTAATTTGCAGCAGAGACTCTTTTCTGCCTTCATTGGCATACCTTCTTATATTGTCACCAGCCTTACTTCAAGGAATGACAATTTTATACAGTTGAATAAAAAGAACTGAGCATTTTTACTGTTTGATGAGTATATTTTAATAATTATAGTGCAGAAATAATCTTTTCATGGAATATTCATGCAAAACTAGCTCTAGGAAAAAAAAAATTCAAATCACTGATTTCAACTGGAAAATTTATACCAACATTTTTTGGAACACAAATGGTATTACCCATCTTGGTTTCCTGGAACATATGATAACAATAAACTCAGAATGTTAAATTTTCATGCTCTGAACTATGGCATGGTTCAATGGGATGTCTCATTTTTTAAATAATTATGTTATTTGAATAAATAAACTGTAAACATAACCAGGTGTAAATAGATGTTGTTATTGGGAAAACTACTTAACCATCATATTATGTGCTAAAATGACCCCTTTTCTGTTGGAGATACACTTGTGTCTGTTTCATCATGTTATCTGATACACTTTTCAACAAGGCTGTGATTATGTTTATTTCAGTGGTGATGTTTGCCTGGCATTCTTGGATTGTTTTTGTAGACTCTTTCCTTCAGATAGCCCCATAGGAAGTAATCTACTGATATCAGGTCTGGAAACCTAGGTGACTACAGTTCTTTTGAAATCACACTACTGAAGAACCTATTCATGTGTGCCATGTACTCATTGGAGCTGTGGCAAATGGCACCACCCTGCTTACTCACATTGGTAAGCCATTTGTGTAACAGTAACAAAATTGATAAGCCAGTAATTTTTTACAAAAGCATATGATGCTACAAAGTGTATATCATCTTATTGCCAAGAATTGAAATGTTAACAAAAGAATGTAGGAATATATTAAAAGCCATCATCATCAACAACAGCATTTAGCATTTGCAGAAACTCCAACATTTCTTGCATTATTTGAATGCACCTAAATTTTACATGTCGCATAAGCAGCAAAATTATAATTAAAATGTTGATATTCCAGTGAAACACCCTGTTGTGTAAAACAGCAATTAAGAAAGGTTCAAAGAGAAAAGGGAAACATTTTCATGCACCACAACAATGCCAAGCCACTTTACATGCTACCACAGAAGCAATTCAGGGACTGAACCTTAATGCTATAGCACTTACCATACAGTCCAGAATTAACACAATTGTATCCCGGAACTTAAACAATACTCTCATGGGTTTCTCAAAGTATCCAATAAAGACATGAAATAGCTATCATGAGCTGGTAGCACAAACACAGGATGGGGTTCTTCCGACAGTTTCATGGAATTTGTTTGTCATTTGCAGAAGTGTACTCATTTATCTATTAACTAAATTCATAATTAGATGTGTAATTAAATTGCACATTTTAAGGATTATTTCTGCATTTCATATATTAAAATATAACCACAACCAACGTCTAGTGGTAGCATTTGCATTCCTTTGCTGTAAGCCTGGGTTCAATACCGGAGTCACTTTCCTGATAGGATTTTAAAGGGGTTTTCCCTCAGGTCTGAAGGTGAATGCCTGGGAAACTTAGGCCACATTCAGCTGAATTAGCATCTATCATTCTCCAGGCAGCTATCCTTGGGACAATGTACCTGCACCTTCCAGGCATCATTCAACAAGGTTTAGACCGATAATGATCTGCTTCAGCTCCAATTTATAGCAGTTCGATCCATCTTCTAACAGTTGCCCTAGTTTTTGTGCTCCTCTGGAAGCATAATTCAACATGTATAAGATATTCTGTCTTCACCCATCCTACAAACATGGTTATACCAGTAGTTTTTCCTGAATGTTTCAATTTTATCAGATGGTTTAAATATTCCCAATTCTTGCCAAATATTTTCATGTCTTTGTTACCCATTAAAGTATTATCTGTCAAAACTTCATTGCGAACTGTCTCAATGAACCATTATTTTATCTTTGATTCAGTCCTTGCCAATATATACTCCTAAACTATTAAAATACATGATCTGTTTAATTGGAGTATTGTTAATTGTTATTTTTTTCTAATTAGTTCTTTCCCAAAAAATGCCATGACTTTAATCTTAACTGTCAATATCTCTAGATTATATTTCATTACTACCTTACTAAGACAATAAATGTCTTCTCTAAATTGAAAAAGCTAGGTGGCTTGATCTTTATTGTAAATTATCAGTTAAAATTGTTGTCAGTTTATGATGACATTGTCAATGTATATATTAAACAATGCAGGTGAAAAGGGGACACCCCTGTCAAACTTCTTGATTTATTTCTGTTCCAACTTTAGATGGTTCATTTCCTCTTTTAATTTTTATCTTTGTTCCCACATAAAGACTTTAAATCATACTTACAATATAATTAGGGGAAACCTCTATCTTTCATTATTTGTCATAATTTATTTCTGTTAACTCTAACAAAACCTTAAATATAGTCTATAAATGCAGTGTTAATTCTATTCTATTCAAGCAGCTGTGTTACAGTAAACATACAATCAGTGCAGAATCTGTCTGTTCTAAATGTATATTGATTTTGTAATAAAAGGATTTCCATTATACATTTTATTCTGTTTCCTAGAATTTTTGCACAGTGGTATCATTGAAAAAAAAATGATTAAAAAATCCCATTCAATAACGTTCATGCAGGCTTTACTTTTCATTCAACTCTAGTAAAACTAATGATGACAAAGTATTATTAATTTTGAAATTCAATGTGTTTGAATGCTGACACAAAGTTCACTTACAAGTTCAAGTTTTTAAAGTTAGGACATATTTTGGGAACTTCGTTCCCATCCTCAGCTGTTTACTGACTGCTTGGTAAGTTTAGGGCTGTCTGGTATGGTTGTAGCTGAATCCAAATTGCTTCTATGTCATTGAAATAGGAGTTTACTCAATTCATCCAAAGAAACATCAAAATTTTATCTCTGGTTTTTAAAATGAAAAGTTTTCCCATGTGAATAGTTCTATCTGGTATGTATTTCTTTTAACAATGGTTTGTGCTTGTTGTTTGTTCCCAAATTTCTCTCTCTCCCTTCCCCCCCCTCTCTCTCTCTCTCTCTCTCTCACAAATATGTAGTTTCTAACTCCCATTTTACTGCCAAGGCATTCATCACTAAATGCTGTGATGAGATGAGAAATGATAAATTGGGAAAGGATTTTCTTTTTAAGGAAGGAAAATTCCAGGCCTAAGTTTAGGGTACCTCCCCAGCATTTGCCATTTATGAGTAATAAGGAAAACCTGGGAATAAACATCAGTGTGGAAGGAGAGTCCTGACAGGAAACAAACCCCAGAATTCCCAATCTTAAGTCTGCATCTTAATGGCCTCAGCCGCCCATGTTCAGTTTTCTTTGTATTTTAAGCTATAATCTAAGCATTCTATTGAGTATATGTATTCTCTGGTTTATGCTGTCTTTTATTGAAAAGCCTAATATTTTTTTTTCTGTTGTATCTATTTCATGATGCTAATTTTTTACCAATTTCTTTAAAATTCTTCCTGATATTCTGATAATATATGAATCTGCTGTATTTGTAACTGTCTTTGATCTTGACTAGGGTAGATACATCTTTTATGAATTTTTGTCTTTTGAATTAGTAATATTTTTACTATTATATAAAGTACTGTATCCATTGACTACTACTGTTCTATCAAATAAATGTATATATAATGCATATGTTTTAGGAAATTTCTGTTACTATTTAAGTGTTTAATATATTTGTGCTAGTTCTTGTTATTTTAGTTACATTATTTCAAGAGTTACTTTATTTTTCATTTTTATTATATTTCATCTTAGGCTTTCATGATCTGTGTTGTAATTAAAACAGTAAAAATCTCCCAGGCTATTTTGCCATAGTCCATGGTTTAATATGCTACCATAGCTTTCACCAGCTATGTGGCTGACTCATCACTGAATGATGAACATCAACTGACTATGAAAAGACAACAGTATTGATCCAGCTCTGTCTGGTTTTAGAAGATAAATCAATATTATGTGTATAGGGGAAGCTGTTTGTTTTTAAGAACTGGTTTCTATGTGTTACTTATGTTAATTTGTTAATTTATGCATTGACATAGCTAAATTATGTACAACACTACTATATTTGGCTAAAATAAATGAAATAAAATAGGGGATATCTGCCATCTCTGTTAAAGTTGTGTGGATATTATATTTCCATTGACTCCCTCCTGGCTAGATTGAAAATACTTTGTGTTTTTGCACCCATCTCTGTTTTATTAAAATGGTATTCATTAATGCTACTGCAGATTATTCAGGCTGATTAAGGCAAAGTGCAGAAAAAGGAGTAGCAATGGGAAGTTCACTAAGCCCTGTAGTAGCAAATTTTTTCATGCAACAATTAAGAGAAGGTTCTAGACACCGTTGAATATAAACCTTCACTGTAGTTGTAATTTGTGGACAATACTTTTATTATATGGATACACTATTATATTATAGTTCTTTTAGAACATTTAAATAGTCTCCACAAAAATCAATTCACTATGGAAAGAAAAAATAATAGCGCACTTTCTTTTCGGGTTGTTTTAGTTCAGAGGAAATCATCTGGAGCATCAAGTTTATGGAAAACATGCACCTATGAAAAGATATCTCAATGCCAGATCCAATCACCATCCTGCACAAAAAGTACTGTAATCAATACAGAATATAACCATTACAGAACCAGAACATCTTAAACATGAGCTAAACCATCTCCACAATGTTTTTTAAGGCCAATGGATACAGTAAGAAAGATATTGACAGAGACATCCATCCTAAGCAAATGACTACATCAAATACCTACTCTTTTTCAATCTGGCCAGGAGGAAGGAATTGGAAATACAACATCCAAACAATTTTAACAAAGACAGCAAATATCACCTAATTAGCACACACAAACCAGTTCTTAAAATCAAATGAGTACCCCCTTTCCCCTCCCCTACACATGTAATGTTGATCAACATTTTAAAACCAGACAGAGACGGATCAATAGCCATCTTTTTAGCAGTCAGTTCTTGTTCATCATCAATGCCAACCGCAGTAGATAGTGAAAGCTATGGTAGCATATTAAACTATGGATCATAGCAAAAGAGCCTGGAAGATTTTAACTGTTTTAATTTTTATTATAGTTATATAATTCTGTTTTTCTGAATGGGTGTTAACTGTTTATATACCAAGCTGTTGAAAATGGTAGTTTTATCTACAATTGAGGTATAACTATTGTTTTTATGCACTTATCAATATGTGCATCTTTTATCTAATCACCAAAGTTGAGTATACCTGAATCTCTGAATTTTACATTTAAAAATGGGATTTTCTTGTTTCTATGGTGTATATTATGGTTTTCTCTTGTAAACTGAGGAGTTTTAAAGTATCTTTCTTTGGTATTATTGCAAATACATACATATATTTATTTACCTTAAAAATGAGGTTACTGTACAAATAACATTCTAGAGTATCCTAAACTTGGGTATTCATTTTTTACACTAAATTCCACTTACCTACGCATTTTGGGAGAATCTCTCCCATCTTCAGTTGCTCACTGAACCGCTGTTACTCAAAACGATGACTAGACACCTGGATGTTCCTGTGGTGGGCTCTGTTGGTTGAAGTAGGAAATTGCTGAGTTCATCCATAGGAGGAAACTCGAAATTCATTAGGTTTTCTCTATTTTTGATATGAAAATTAAAAAAAAAATCATATTAAAAATAGAGAAAACCTAATGAACTTCTAGTTTCCTCCTATGGATGAACTCAGCAATTTCCTACTTCAACCAACAGAAGTGACCACAGGAACATCTGGGTGTCTAGCCATCGTTTCGAGTAACGGCGGTTCAGTGAGCAACTGAAGATGGGAGAGATTCTCCGGAAATGCATCTTATTTTTATGTGAGTGTAGTTTTGTATAAAAAATGAATACCTAAGTTTAGGATATATTACCACTCCATTGTCAACAGCTTCATAAGTACAACATTCTAGAGTTTTTACAAATATCCTAGAGCAGTCTGTAAAATTATATTGGGATTACCAATCAACTAGGGCAGTACCCAATGGAGTAGCCGTGATGGAACTAGGAAGGGTAGGTTGAAAAGGTCTAGTAATACAATGCATTGTGAAATCCTGACAGAGAATGCAATCATTGGAGAAAGAAAATTATCTTAAAGAATGCCTGGAGGTGCCAAAAAAAAAAAAAGTAAGTACATTAAAGGAAATAGAAAGAAAAATTTGTTTGGAAGATCTAGTTAGTTTACAGTCACCAAAGGGGCAAGGCACATGGAATAAAGCGAAAACAAGAATTGATGATGTACAGAAACGGGAAGTATTTGGTAGCCTGAGATAAGAGGACTCTGATATATTATAGGAGCTATAAGAAAGAGTGGGGCAGGGAAAAATATATTGAGGTTTGTGACAAAATGGGAAGGGAGGGTATGACTTGGGCAAGAACAGGAACAATGATGTTAGTTGGGGTTAAAGCTGACAAATGATTGTGTCCACTGTGTGATAAGGTAGACAAGAACTTGCAGTATATTAGAATGTACAGAAACTGAAGGATGTAGAAAGGAAATATGGAATAAGAAGTGGGATGATTTGCAGGCAGAAATTCTGCCATTAACGACTTTTGGAATTAGCAGAAAAGAATTTTTAAACCAGTTTGGAAATTATGTAAAGAAAGTAAGAGAAAAGTGGTTGAGGAAAGCAATTAAGGCAAAGGAAGATGGTAATAAGGTAAAAATGAGGGAAAATTACCTTTAGGGAAGTATTTGTAAAGTTCACTTGATAATTTGTATAGTTAGAGTGATGTAGGACCCATGTGCATAACAACCAGGATGTTAGTTGTATAGGATCCTGAATTAACAAGCACTCAAGGATCAAGGAAACATTGTAAAATTGTAATTGTAATGTGTAGTTATAATAATAATAATTATTCATTCAAATATCCTTTCTAATAGGTTTTTTTTTCCTTATCAAGAATTGTGAAAAATTATTGAATAAATCGTTTTAAAGTGAGTGATTATTCTGATTTTTTTTTTTTTTTTGATATAGGAATGTTTGACATATGGCCTGTAATGGACAAGTGCACAGTTGTTGCCAAAAAGGAGTTGTTCTATGCATGGCCATTTGGTTTGGCAGCTTGGCTGTGTGGATTGATATTCATAGATCGACTGAATTCTGACAAAGCTCGAGCAACCATTAACAAGGCAACAGATCTTATCAAAGAGAAGAAGGTAATACATTTAGTTAAGTCTTTGCATATACAGGGTTTGCGATTGAAATCATGTTAATGGCAATATTAAAAAAAATTCAAAATAATAAAACTTTAATAAAAATCTATAAAAGAGAAAAAAATAATAATAATAATTTTATTGCAGACCATAGACTCTATACTTGAGTTTCAGTCATTGTCAGAAAATACATTAAAAAAATTGATAAACCAAACAATTTAATACAAGAGGCAAATTTATCTCATATAATATGGTATTTTTATTTATATTACAAATAATTACATTCAACTATGTTTTATATGCATATTTATAATTCATTTATCCTATACATACATTTATCTATCAAGAAATTTTTCAATTCTGTTTGAAACTTTTTCCCCACTTTGACTTTTATTGTTATTTGCATTTTATTATAAAAATTTTACCACTAACCCTTGGATAACTTTCGGTAGCTTATTTGTTTACATTTAGATGATAATTGTTATGACTCCAAGTGCTATTCTTGTGGCAGTCCTTGTTTAGGATCTTGCCTTGTTCATTGTTAAAAACAAATAGAATTACTTTATACACATATAATCGTATAACATTTTAGATTCTTTAAAAATACTTCCACATGATACTGTCCTGTCTATCATATATATATACATCTGGAACAATTTTTTTGAATGATTCATAGCCTATTCACATGTACACCACATATACTACCCCATCACTCGATTGCATAACAAAAAATACAGATAGATTAAGCCATGAAATTAAATATTGTAATAATTTCTTTAATAAGTGTATATATATGCTCACTTTGTTACAAATAAAGTCTACATAGTGTTAGAAAGTTAGTGAAAATGCATGATGTTATGAATCATGCTATATGTTGTGGCAGTCTATGGAAGAATTAGTACATAACAAATACCAGAGGAACATCACCTTTTATTCTGTATTGTGCCAGCAGTAAAGTTGGACATGCTCTAGGGCCCCTTTTCATTGCATGTACTTGGCCCCCTTATAAAACTGTATGGCAGTCAAAATGCCAAGTTATAAATTCTTTTTACTGGTCATGTAAAAACAATAGAGGATCAGTTTGATTGTGGTGATTGCTTGTATCAGCATGACAATACCACATGTCATAAAAAATCATAAAGAAATGGTTTGCACATAATAATATTCCAAAAATATACTGGCCAGCCCTAATCACAATTCTGTTGAACACCTAAGGGATGAGTTAAAATGTAAACTTTGCTCCAGACCATAACTTCCTATTTCACTACATGCTCTGACTACAGCTATGCACCACCAAGGGTGGCCGAGGTTTTTAAGGTACAGATTCATGAGTGGGAAGTCTGGGGTTCGAATCCTGCCAGGATCATCCTCCCTAACTGAAGTTTTTTCCAGATTTTCATCAGTCCTCATAAATGGCAAATGCCAGGAAGGTACCCTAAACTTAGGCCCGGAACGAATCCTTCCTTAAAAATAAAATCCTTTCCCAATATATCATTTCATCTCATGTATCATCAATGTCTATCGCCTGTAGTGCCTCTGTAGCAAAAACGGGCATTAAACACCGTTCATTCTGGAAGGTTTCCTTCCTTAAAAAATCCTTTCCCAATATATCATTTCATTTCATGTATCATTAGTGTCCACTGCCTGTGATGCCTCAGTAGTAAAAATGGGCATTAAACATTATTCAAAAAAAAAAAAAAATACACCTCTGCAAGAAGAATGAGCTAGCATTCCTCTGGATATATTGAAAATCTTCCTGGCAAGAGTTTACAGCTGAATAAAGGCAAATGGTGGATCCACGTGCTATTACAATAAGGCCGACTACAATTTTTTATATTTGTCCCAGTATATTTCATCAGATAGTGTATTTGGTTTAAGGATGATAAATAAAGATGTCTAAAGCATTTTTAGCTGCTATAACCCATAGGTTTAGACAGGAATTAATATAACTTAATAAGTGTAGCAGCCTACTTAATGAAGTCGTTTCAAGATGTTACAAAGAAAACAATATCAGAAAATCACAGTGCTTGTTAAATGGTTCCATATATTCATAGAATGACAAACTTTTCAGTGCTATGGAATATAAATGAAACTATAAGAAAACAAAAATCCCTGACATCATCATCTAAGGTGCATCAGAATAATGTGTATTGATAACATCACTAATTATTTGAAAAACTTAGTTATTATTTGTAACAAATTTAAACTGTTGGGTTGTACCTTGAAGCACATTGAAAGTCATCTTTCCACAATAATTCATAAATCAGAAATTTTTAACGAGTTTTTATATGAAATATTTTCTTGTTTTGGAACTCAATCCCAAAGTTCATCCCAAGTTTCTATTAAACTCTGTATAAGTTAAGCTCCAAAATCCAAAGGTGTATTTTATTAGGAGTGTTTAAAAGTTTGTGGCCTCATATATAAATAAAAAAGTTGAAAGTTTGAAAGTACTGTTATTTCTTAACATAATCTCTTCAACAATTAGTATACTATATCCATCTATGCTGGCTGCATTGCACTTTTATCATTTTTGTAAAATAATTTGTTAAGTTCTCATAAAAAGTTTCCAAGGCTGCAAAACAATACAGTATTACCGTGATTCTGTGTGGTCTCAATTTATTGTAAACACACATTTAATGCAAGAAATTTTGATTCCCAAAAATTAATCCATAATTTAGCATAATTTGCACTAGCGCAATACCTGCATTTACCATAAAAAAATATTGTCCGATATGCACACTGACCTTGGACAAACATGGCCAAATGTTCTCAAATATGGAGGGTTGTCCCAGTTAAGCTTGGATGTTTTTACTTAAATTTTTTGATAGTGAGATTCCCTTTCTCCATCACCATTTGTATTCAATTTGATATCTACAAGTTTGAACTATGGCTCTGCATTGCAATTTCCATTGTAGAAGACTGTGCCATAAATAAAAAGAGGGATTAAAATCGTAATTGGATCTTGTACAGTGCAGCTAATCATATAATTCGTATCATTGTATGATTTATGCTCTTAATGCTTCACTTACCTGTCATAATGTATGAAACCTGTTTCGAGAACATTTAGTTATCATCATCAGCCAGGCTAAAATCCAATTGAAAGGGAGATGTTAGCCCACTCCTCACGACAGCCTTTCCAGAAACCTCTGATTATGATGGAACATTGAGAAGTAAGGCACCGTTTCATCAGACCAAATCAGCAAAAATCAATTGGTGAGGTATCTGGTGACTTCACAGGGATCGTTTTAAATTGCATCACATTGACACTTGTTTGCAGAATTTTCTGGTCTTAGCAGTCCTGGGATGATCAAGAAGTGTGGCTGGATGTTTTATCTATGTGGATGCAAACATTTGGAGCATCCTCACCATATAACTGGGGAGTATCTTCATCAAAAATTGAGTCCATGGCATTGCTTTGGAAGTAGGCTGCATTAATTTTTACATTTTTGGCAACTCTGTGAAAGTTTATTTTTCCCCCAGGCACAGTAACCTGTAACCACCATGAACTCCCTAGAAAACTTTTCTTTTTTTCCCATATGAAGTTAGCGTTTCCCTTTTGGTCCACTTGATAGTAAATAGCATGGTGTTTGTTTGTGTCATCTAGATAAATTCAAGCTTCATCCAAAGAAACCACCCCTTGTCACTTTTCACCTGCAGGTGGTGTTCATACAGTTTTCTTTCATTGGTGAAATGTTCTCTAATGTGATGTTCTTTCATAATGTGCTCTCGTCCTTTATGCAGCCATTCTAGCCTCAAATGACGTTGGATTATCCTATAAATGTCCCTTTAGATGTTCCAATGTGACTGGCAATACTTCTTTGTCTTGAAGGGTTTTCTTGTGTCACTGCTGCCTTCACCATGATTATTAGCCCTTTAGGTCATGCTGGTTACACTTTTTTTTTTGCGCCCCATCCAGATTGGCCTCAAATGGAATCTATTTTTGTGCGGCTGCGTTATGTAGCTTATACACTACTTACTTACCATGAGGCCTTTCTCTTTATATCTTTCCACTATCATTGAAAGGCTGTAACCAGCATCGGAAAGCCTAATACTGTACCCCTGCCACAAATTGGTGAGTTTTGAAGCCATACGAAGCAATATTTGTATCAGACTATGCCAGCAAACTGCAGGCACATACAGATGAACTGACAAGATAGCACATATAAGCATGTCCCTTTGGAAATAGAGGGAGAGCAATTCAAAACCATATGGGGCTTAATTGGGGCAACTCTTGTAGCAAAGACTGATAATGTTGCATGGCTCAAACCATTGCAACTTCACTTTCATGTATGCTGACCTTGTTTGCACTTAAGCATCACATCTGTTGATGTAGAAGTTTGAACTATCAACTTGGCTTCAGTTGCTCACAAATGTTGTTTCTGTTAAGTTAAAGCCATCTTTAATAAAGTTTATTATGAGATAAAGATTGATTATATTATTATTGCAATGATGGAAATGAAGTATTAAAATTACTAAAATTCAGTCAAGATGTTATCAGTGTAGACATTGCTCAAAGGTGTATCACATCACTTAAAGTAGACAACTCTTTTATAGAGAGAATAAATGAGATGGATAATTTTAATTTAAAATGCAACACTACCATGAATGAAAAACCCCTTTGATTATTTTGAAAAATGAGACACAATGAAAGTTGATATTATTGTATGATTCAGTTGAACTACACACTCTTAATGCCTCACTTACTTGTCATAATGTATAGAACCAGTTTCGAGAACATTTAGTTCTCATCATCAGCCAAGCTAAAATCCAACTGTTGGATCATTTGTTGAGCTGTGGGAATGTGTATTCTGCTCTGATGATGGTGTGCTTGTAGTTTACATGTTCATACTCAGCAGTGTCAAAGTTCATTAGACTGTCTTTATTTTGTAGATTTAGATTTTCTCTCAGGTTGCTAGTTCCATAGGTACTTGTACTGATTTTAATAATTTTGCTTTATTAAAAGTGTGTAGTTCAACTAAATTATACAATAATATCAATTACATGACTGGCTTCACTGTGCAAGTTCCATTTTACATTTTAATTTTAACAATGAAAGTTGTCAAATATATATATTGGCAAAATAGATTCTTGCCTACTATCAGTATGTAAATATTTGTTTTGGCATTGTAGTATAAATGCTAGAAAAGTGTAATCTACATTATTTATGACATGGAAAAAGTTATGTAACTACAGTATAGTATGTAGGGTACAAATATGTTTGTGCTATTGTTGTCACATAAATAATATAGTATTTTTGGCACCATTTTTTCCATTACATATAAAGATTATAGAGAATGTGTTCATTTTGCTGAAATCTCTATTTAAGGTAAATCCCCATTTAAGGTTAAAAAAAAAACAGTATCTGTAAAAATGCTAAATAAAGTCTATATTGTACATCTACATTCATACCATATGTAAATTCATTCAAAACATGGGTTTTTATGTAATCAAATTATCAAATGTACAATAAATACATAAGTGATTTGGTAAGTAACTTGGTTTGCATGCTAATAGAGGTTAACAGAACTATCTGTACACACAGTGATTGCTAATGTGTCTTAATGGATTTGTTGTGTTTGTGTGTATGTATGTATGTATATATGCAGAACAAGAACTAGAATAGCAGAAATTGATAAAACACTTAAATAGGCACACAATTTTTCAACATATTTCGAACAACTCATGTTAAAGGCTGAAGAACACAAGTTATTTGAAATATAGCGAAAAGTAAATATTGTACTTACGAAGCTGTTGACAATGGAGTGGCAATATAACCTAAACTTAGGTATTCATTTTTTACACTAAACTCCACTCACTTACACAAAAGTAAGTCACGTTAAATGGCGGTTCAGTGAGCAACTAAAGATGGGAGAGATTCTCCTGAAACGCGTCTTACTTTTATGTAAGTGAGTGGAGTTTAGTGTAAAAACTGAATATCTAAGTTAAGGTTATAGCGAAAATTGTTTGACAGTTTAAATGTATTTCTGCTTCTGTAGTTCTCGTTAATTTAGTTACATAGTTCCAAGAATTACTTTATTTTTCATTTTTATTTTATATATATACCAATCCAAATCCTGCTAAAATGGAATGGTTCTTACACTAGGCTAATACACTCGTTCATCAAAACTGTATCTCAAGATGTCTAAGAATGGGCACTGAAGTCATGCCTCATCCACCTTATTCTGTGGAACTTGCACCTTACAACTTTCAACCATACTTGGGAGTGTAAAAAATCTTTTGATTGCCATTTTGAAAATAAATTCGAAAACAGATATATTTATTAATGCATGATATGCACAATTTAAAAATTCTGGTTGCCTGCAAGAGGAAATCAATATGCGCGATCTACATCTGCTGTCAACATATAGCATTTATAACAGTGCTACCAACTTAATCCTAAAAAGAAGTGTAAAAATCCTAAGTATGGCTTCCTTTGGAAGGGAAGTAAAGCCATGGGTCCCGTGTTGTACATTTATGGCATGAAAAAGAACCTCAAGCCTGAAAGAGAGGCCTCTGAGCAAAATTTGTCGGCCATTTCATGCCTTGAGTTGAATGGGATGTTGATGACCTGAGATGTTAAAGAGCATCCATAAATAAATAAAAAAAAAAAAAGAAAAACACTCATACTATGTTGCCACAATGTGAACTGAAAATGGCTGCAACTTTCTGTTTGCACCCTGATCTTTATTAGTCCAAAATCGCTAATTCTAACAGCAATTAAATATAGTCTGCAATGCTAAAATATTTACAGCATGTTTTTACATCAGCTATCCTTAGACTAAATTAAGTATAATTCTTATTAAAAAAAAAAAACAAAAAAAAAACAAAGTAAATGCAGAATTTATACATCATTAATTTGTTTGTTTATATTCCAGGTGACTCCTGAACAATCAAATGAAAATGGCTGACACAATGGTAAAAATATTTTGATTTTTCCTTTTCCAACAGGGCATTCTTGGTGCTTGGATGGGAAAATGAAACTTAAAATATTATGATGCTTTTCAGCTTGGTGAAGGCTCATGCTAAATATACTATAACCATTTTCTTTAGCTGTGTGTTTATGGTGACAGAATGACCAATTAAAATAATATGATGCTTTTCAGCTTGGTGAAGGCTCATGCTAAATTCACTATAACCATTTTCGTTAGCTGTGTGTTTATGGTGACAGAATGACCAATTTCCTTATACTTGCTTAGCATGGTCACTTCAGCATGCAGTGTATGCATACAAGTGGTTATTAACATAAGACAAAAGCAGAATCATAAAAAAAGAATGCTGGAATTTAAAAGCATACATTACTCTACCCATAATGCTTGATACATTAGATTGAGCCTTGCAAGAAAATGTAAAGAAAAATGTGGGTGCAAACATTGAATCTGTGTTTTAGTTAAAGGTTATCTGCTTCTGATCACCACAATGAAAGTACGATGTGTTCTACAAAATGCTAAAATGAAATAAATTTTCCCTGTCTATCATTGTTGTGCAGTGAACTTCTGCTGGACAAGGTACATCTTATATGAGGGTAGGTCATTAAGTTATAAATGGATATAGAACTTAAGAGTTATTGATTTGAAAAATATATTTATTTCTCAATATAATATCGCTGCATATTCAGACACTTGTCCCATAATTTCACAAGTCCCTGAAATCCAGTAGTATAAAATTCTCTGGTTTATTTTCAAAACCAGAAATTGGTGACTTCCCTTTCTACAGGTTCATATTTGGGAAAATGTACACCCATAAGATAATAAAGAGGGTTGAGCAAATGAAAGTTGCTTGGAACAAAGTTAGGATATAGAAATACAGAGAATGCTAGAGGACTTCTCACTTGATATTTGTAAGATTGCATTTTTCTTGTTGGCAGTATGAGGATACACATTGTCATGCAAGAACAACAAGCCTTTTGTGAACAGCCCTGGTTGATTCCATTGTATAGCCTTATGAGCTTTTCTGAGGATGTTAACAATAGGAGTTGGCATTTACAGTTTGTCTATGAGGCTGGAATGTGGTTAGCAGTATGCCTTTGTGATCCCAAAAGACTGAGCTTCACTTTCCTGGCAGATGGTGTCAATTTAAACTACTTTTGCAGATGATGCAGGATGTTTCCACTGCATTGATGCACACTTTGTCTCGGGCTGGTTATGGTGAACCCAAGACTCATCATCTGTGACAACTCAGGCTAGATATAGTGTACCTCATTGTCGTAGCAATTCAAATGCTGCAATGCCAGACCCATTCTTTCCATTATGTATTGTGTGGTCAGCATGCATGGCATCCATTGTGCATAGATTTTATGAAAACCTAGCCTGTCATGCAATGTGAACCACCAATAGCAGTGATTATAGTATCTATAATTAGCATTATGTCTGCTTGGATTAAGTCTCCAGCTCATTGCATATTTGCATTGTATTTGTCTTAGAGAGATCCCCTTTCTGAGAACCTGCATAAATTGATAAATGACTTGATGTGACATGCACTTCTTTATGAATATTTTTTGATTTCATACCTTTTGGCCACAAAAATTGAAAATTGGAGCAATGCTCGTGGATTGTACACTCAGAGGTGCTACCATCTTGCAACTTCTGTTTCGCTATTATAAACATAGATGCCTAATAGCTATCACTAATTTCCACCAAATTAATGCTGTTATCTAGTGTCAACAGCCACAGGTGTCTCTTCATGTAGTAATCCACATCAATTTGTAACTCACTTATTATCATAAAGTTGTACTTACAGCTGTTGACAATGCAGTGGCAATATATCCTAAACTTAGGTATTCATTTTTTACACTGAACTCCATTTACAGTAAGTAAGTTTAGGATCACTTATTATTATTATTGATTTACCCTTGTACTGTTACTCAAATAATGGCTGAATAGGTAGAGGGGGTCTATTTCTTAGGCTCCTAGAAATCCAGATCTTAACCTAGTAAACCTCTTATACCAGCAATACATTAAACAACCTACATAGTGAAAATATTGGGAAGTTGCTTAATAGAGAGGTAGTGAACAAAGTAATAGAAGGTGAGATGTTGCACTTGCTATGTAATCCTTCTCTAACATCCTTTGGGGTAACAGGTAACTCAGGAGGCCTTAACTCTGATGGGCTGTTGTGCCAAGAAGGAGGACATAAGCTGTAATCTTAAAAGAAGTTGGGAACAGTGAAATTGTTACATATACAAATGAGTCAGTATTAGGTGACACTAAAACTTCACTAACTGATTAATTCTTCAGAACATGTTTCAAGAGCATTCACTCTCATCCTCAGCTGGGGACTGACAAACTCTAGCAGGTGACGTAGTGGCACCTGGTGGTTCCATTAGATAACGGAACAGGAAGTCCATTGGTGGAATGTCAAAATTCACAACTCTTATGTTTATTTTTTAAAATATAAATCTTTTCCCATATTGCCAAATCCTTGGGATTGATGGTAGCTTTTAACAGTTTGGCTTCTCCTGCAGTGTTATGATCATAAGTCCAAAAGTGATCTGCAACCGCCGATTTATCCACTTGTTTATATCTTAAATTTCTGAAGTGTTCTTTGGTCCTTGTCTCAAAATTTTGTATTGTTTTGCCTATATATATATATATCTCTCTCTGATCATACTCCAAACAATCTATCCGATACACTCCTGACTTCTTGCTGGGTTAAATAACGTCCTTTTAGGTGCTGTTCAGAAACTTTCCAATACTAAATTTATTTTGTGCAGCCAAGCGTATGTCATAATTTTTAAAGATTTTCGTGAATGCCCTGTTTGCCCACAGATGATATGTGAATCTTTGAAAAACCATGTCCTTTTTTATCGTGGAGAGAGTTGTGGTGTTTTTAATATCTTTCTGTCTGTCGAAATGTCTGATCTTCTTATCAGCTAAAGAGCTGTTGAATCCATTTTTGATGATATAACGGTATTCTGCTGAATACTCTTCTTTGTTGAGTGGGAAATTTACCAATCTATGAACAAGACTGTTTATAATGGCATGTTGGTGTGGTTTAGGGTTGAAACTGTTATTCTTTATGTGATTATCTGTATGTGTAGGTTTCCTATATATGCAGAATGAAATTATGTCATTTCTCCTGTATATTTTTAGTGCCAAAAATGGCAAATAACCATTTTCCTCCAATTCCATAATGAATTTAATATTTTGGTCCTGCAAATTTAGTAATTTTAGGGCATCTTCTGTGTGTTTTTTTGGTACTATTACCAGAATGTCATCCACATAACAAAACCATGCTTTGAAGGTTAAAGGGAATGCCTTAGTAATGTGTGTTTCTACAGCACTCATGAATAAATGTGCCAGAAATGGAGAAAGGGGGTTACCCATAGCTAAGCCAGAAATTTATTGGTAAATTTTCCCATTGAATGTGAAAAAGTTTTGGTTTATACACAGTTTTGTGAAATTGGTATAATCCTCAATTTCTTCTGCTGCCAAGTTTATACCTTTTAGCCAATTCTGGAGATTTAGGAGCAGTTTTTTTTGTAGTAATACTAGTAAACAAAGATGCAACATCAAATGAGATCAAGGCGTCATTCGACGAAATCCACTCATTATTAAATTGGTCCACGAGTTTATATGAATTGATGATACTTCTACTTTCATATTGTTCTAAAGATGTAAATTTTTTTACCAAATAAATTTTGGTAAAAAAATATCCTTGCCAATGACCAGTGCAAAGCTGTCATCCTAATTATACTGGTCATTCATTCTACAGTCCCTATTTAACCCGATAATTTAAGATTATTTCATTTGTTAACTATATTTCTAAGAATTTTGTATATATGTTATCTTGTAAGCTATTTTATATTAGTTTAACTTTTACTGTTATTCCACTCTGTATGAAGGATCATAGACATTCTGTTAAATAAAGTCTTCATGGCCAATTATCCAACATGCCCCTACCCATTGTAAGGATTTTGATTATGCATTTAATTTAACATTTATTGATGTGTTAACCAAATTATGTCCCTGAAACTACCTGAAGCAGCTATACTTTCACATAAAATTCATGCACTACCAGGTTTAAATTTAACATGTTAATATTCCCCTTTCTAGTTTGTTATAATGTAGCCAATAACATCTCTTCAGGATAAAATTAATCAAGAACAGCTACAGCCCATTGTGTAAGGATGTGAATACTATCCTAAACCAAGATGTACTGAAATGCAGCCAACTTTATAGAAACAAAAAATGAAAAATAATTTTATTTATTTATTTTTCATTTACTAATGTATTTCTCTTTCCTATATTTTCCTCCTCCCTTTTCCCAACGTTGTTTGTTTTATATGTTTCCATGCATTACATTACCTTTGAGATTCAATATTTACTTTCACTTGTCTTCTGCCTTAGAACAACAGTTGCAGTTCAAAACATTGCAATATTTGTGTTTTATCTATTTCTACTTCTCTAGTTCTTGTTATTCAGTAACATTGTTCTACTTTATTTTTTCTTTCTATATAAATGTACATATATTCTCCGAATATTTTAGCCTTTGTATCATATTTATGGCACTTTAACTCTTTAAAATTTCAGCATACCTTTTTTATGATCCTGCATGGATTTTCAGATGTATAATTTTTAATTTGATCACTAATGAAGGAGAGCATATTGACCAAATGACAGATTTCTCTTAAACTTTCACAAGATTGAATTACATAAAAAAGATGGTAGCATTTTGTAATGATCTGTCCAGCAGATGTTAATAATGTACAGAAGGTATGGCAAACCAGCAGTTACATGTTCTTTTACAGCTAATCTTACATGCATAAAAAATTTTATTTTACCACAAAACCTGCAGTATATCTATCAAACTCACTGTAATACCATCACTTTTACAGTGTTGATTTGTCTGTCACTGCTTAAGGCAACTGACAGAATGTTTATCCCATGTATTTGAGTCATTTGTTTTGCAGCTTGCTAACTACATCTACTTTCTGGATGACACAAATTCTAGTGAATCCTAGTATCTTACATTGGCTTAATTTAACCCATCATTTTGCATGCTGAGAGGGAGTTCTGCTGCAGTTTTCATGTTGTTTGAGTTGGTTACACTAACCTGACTTAGCTATTTGTTTCATAGTTTGTATGTAATGAAGTCATTAACTAAATAGTTTTTAATAATATATTTATTTACGTAGCGAAGTTAAGACCATAAGCTCTTCTCTTTCATTTCACTAGAGACAATTATAATTCAATACATACAATACCTATATGCCATTAACAATTAGAACATAATACTTATAAAATGCGGTATTCTCCAAATAAATAATCTTGATGCAATATTCTAAATTATTGTTGTGACTGGCAGTCATTGATATCAGAAGGTAGAGATTTCCAGGGATGAATAACAACAACTCTGAAGGATGAAGAAAGGTAAGAATTTCGATGTAAGGATGTAGAGAGAATAGAATTATTTGATCAGGTGTTTAAATTATATGAAAAGATAAGGAGTGAAAACAGGTTGAAAGTTTGTGCAGAGTTGAGGTGCAAAGAATTCAATGCAGAAGAATGAGGGAGTGCAATTTCCATTTAGCATCCAGTCAATGTCAGGATAACAATTCAAAAGCGATATGATTTGGTTGTGTAGTTTGCATGCATAACATAGATCGTGGATTCAATCCTTGCCAGGGTCAGTGGATTTTTTAGGCGTAAAATTCCTAAGTATGACTTTCTTCAGAAGGGAAGTAAAGCCATGAATCCTGTGTCATAGATTTATGCACATAAAAGAACCTCAAGCCTGAAAGAAGAGGCCTCTGAGCAAAATTTGTTGGTCATTTCACTCTCTAAATTGAATGGGATGCTGATGACCCGAGATGTTAAAGAGCATCTGTAAATAAACCAAATCAATAACAATGTTGTGTTTGCACTTTTTCTGGAGATAGATACAGTGGTAGCTTTCCATTGCTTTCTGCAATGATGAAGATATGATGATAGAGTGATGGCAGAATGAATGGCAAGGGAAACCAGAGCATCCAGAGAAAACCTGCCTAGGTGTTGCAATAAATCCCTCTTAAGGCCATTGGGATCCAACTTGGACCACCTCAGTTGGAGGTCAGAGTCTAACCACTCTGTCACAGCACCACCTTATTATGAATATACCTTAAAAAGTGTACAAATTTGTTTCATGATTCTACTTGTGTGCAAGATGTATGCCACCTAATTACTGCAACCAATCCCAAGTTGAAATGAGATATGTTACTTACATGCATCAAACCAACCAGATCAACTATCAGTTCCACTAGTAGTGCTGTTTATCTACCTCAGGCTTTCCAGTTCTGTAAATGGGTAAAAGCTTCCACCATCAAGTACTTAACATTAGTATACTAGAAAACCAACTGTCCATCACTCACCAGTAAAATGAAAAGTACTTCAATTGCCTTAAAGCCTGCTGAACTCATGACCTATCACCTGAAAGAGTTGCAACTTTCCCTTTTGAAAAAATAGTTATAAAAAGTTATCTAAATTATTGTTACATTTCAGATAAAAATGTGGGTCTTTCCAGAAGGCACAAGAAATAATACAGGAAACATATTGCCATTTAAAAAAGGAGCATTCCATGTTGCCATAGCAGCACAGGTTCCAGTGTTGCCAGTTGTATTCTCATCCTATTATTTCCTGGATAGTAACAAGAAAGAGTTTGAATCAGGTGAGTTTATATTTTCTAAGAAATGTACATATAGAAATGAATTTTAATGCCCATACAGAATAAGTTTAATAATTTCAAAACAAAATTGGATAGGAAAATTAGAGATGAGGGTGCAAATAATATAGCTTGGCATAATGCATTCTCTCTAGTTACAACTGTAATGTTCTCCCATCTGCATCTAGATGTCTTGGAGACCTCAAAGATCATCTCATTAACAGAGAATCGATTTCTAAAGGCCCACTCACAATTAAAATTAGATGTAAACATAACAATCACAGAAGTTTGTGGTCAGGTTATTCAATGGGACTGTTCATAATGATTGTTCAAAACCTAATGAAACAACTGATCAGAACGAAGAATGCTTCGATTGTGAAAATGGTGGCATTCCACAAGAGGCCAATAACATTTTATCAGGCATATTTCTATCTGATATGATAAAATGAATCTATCTTATAAAATGTAGAAATTGGTGGAGATATGATGGTAGGCTCGAGGAATGGGGTTTGGTTGCTCCCTTTTTTTTAACATTGGCACAAATAGGTTTAATGAGCTATTAGTCATACTCATGTACTTTCAGTCCAGGTCATCATCTAACATTTCATTAAGCAGATTATTGCATTCAATTTTTATTTCTCATACCTCTACAAAATTTTAAAACAAATGAACATAATGGAAAAACCCTTAAATTTAAATATAACAAATAGGATCAGTGCCTTCAACAATTTCAGAAGGCACTAACTCCAATCAAAGTTAATTCCAATTTGATTGGGTCAGCCCCCCAGTCCCCAGTTAATCAGCAGCTACCAATTGAAATATCCAGAAAACAAAATACCAAATTATAAACAATTCATACATTCAATACAATATTAAGTTACATTTCATATAATAATCCTTTTCGAAGTAAACCCATTTGACTATATTTCTATTCTTGAGAGTTGCTTCCTTTGGACCTTATACACATTAACATCCTGTTTATTGGTGTATAAGAATCCTGCTTAACTAATCTAAATAACTAATCCCATTCCCTCCCATATTCATTTCATCCTCCTTTCACTATCTGACAGTTCTATACCATTGCTCATGCAGCTATCCTAAGTATTTTCCGCAAGCTGTAATAAACTCTTTTCTCTTGTTATTAAACATTCATTTTACTAATTCCTCTTCTCCTAAATTATCCCATTTATCAAATCTCAATTTGCTCCTCTATACCT
Organism: Metallyticus violacea; assembly: GCA_030762175.1. Taxonomy (NCBI): domain Eukaryota; kingdom Metazoa; phylum Arthropoda; class Insecta; order Mantodea; family Metallyticidae; genus Metallyticus; species Metallyticus violacea. Next base: position 27,444,623 of record CM060835.1, read on the forward strand.
CTGTTTTCTTGCACTTAAAAACACAAGCAGAGCTTCCTCATTTTTCCCACACAGTTGGCATTTATTCATATCATAATCTCTGCAGAAACCCTTTCTCATGCCTATGTTCCCATTCCAAACATTTTCCATAGCAATTTCTTTTAAAATTTTTCCCATTTTCTCGTACTAACTGCATTTCCAACCAACCCTTTCTTGAATTAATAAACATTCCGTGACAATGTTTCCATTGTCCAACATTTTTCCTCTGTATAAATATTTAATCCTCTTTCAGTCACTTCCCCCTGTTCTCTATTCTTTCCAGTTGAGTTAGCAGAGTATAGAAATCTCCTTGGTTAATTCTTCTTTGATTCAGGGCATGAATCCACCAACGATTTATTAGCTATTTGTGAGCAAAGAGTACATTCCATTTATATCTGCCACCTACAAGCAAACTGCTTTAAAAATGCATCATAAATGATAATTTAAAAATTTTAGGCATACAAGTTAATAAAAGGAGTACATTTTATTAGTTTTAAAAAATCTGTCCAGACCAAGAACAAACAAATAAAAATGAAAACACAGTAGTTCATAGCATCCATTGCAATCTGAAAAGTGTACACTAGTGCTTTGTCATGCAAAAGGCAAACACTATGACTCAGCATATAACATTTGTTTTCTTAATTACTGCTTGCAGTTTATGTAGAAGGCTGCAGTAGTACTTCATTTTGACACTAGATTTCTCTCTTTGAGTCAACTAACAGAATCCTCCTGTAGTCCCAGAAAATTGTGGCCATGAACTTTCTCCTAGACTAAGCAACCTTGCTCCTTCTTGATGGTGTCAGATTTGTTTCAGATCACTACAAGGACTCCCTTTTTAAAAATGGATCAAGGTAACAAACCATAGTTTCATCTCCTATTATAATTGATTTCAGAACTTCCTTTCTGTTTGTTTCACACAAGGTTAAAAACCTTTCACACCATTCCCCACTGCATATTGATTTTGAACTGAGAAATGGCAGCACCCTTCTTGAAAGTACCTTTTTCATACAGAGATACTCATTCAGAATGCTAAAAACAAATGTTTTTAAAAGGCCCAGCCTTGTAGCAACTTCTTTCAGACTTAGTCCCCAGTCACTCAACAATTCTTCAACAAGAGTGATGAAGAATTGTTACGTGTCAGCACATTTACAGGTCAGCCCTCATGTGATTTATCTACCGTGTTCCCTTAACCTATTTGAAATTATTTAGCTCTTTTTTTACCATTGAAATTGAAGTGGGAGCTTCACCATATACTCTTAAGTGTTTTTAATTTCTGCAGGAACAAGTCCTTCCAATTTTCAACATTACAAAAAATTCACACATCTCTAGTTACTCATTTGTTTCTCTCCAGAACTGCCAGACATGAACAATGCATAATTGTTGATTAATAACAAGCAAAGATGAGGGCTATTTTCTACACAAAAGGTTTTTTGATTATTGTTTTGGCTGGAAACATACAGTTTATGTTGTATGCTGTAAAAATGGGATATTTTACCAATGAAAATAATAATAATAATAAAGAAAATGCTTAGTAAACAGGGGTTCCTATTCAGTTTATGAATGCATTTTGTCATTATGAATTTCATTTACTTTTCCAAGAATCATTTTTGGGCATTGAAAGCTTTTAATGCTACTTTATGAAATTATTTCAGAAGGAAGTATGATTCCTTCTTTTTAACCAAGGCTCACTATTTGATATTTTAAGTTTATCATCTTTGTTGTTAGGCAGCATCATTATAACCACTCTGCCACCAATCAAGACTGAGGGGCTCTCCAAAAATGATGTTGAAGACTTAATGAATCGCACTCGTGCTGTAATGTTGGAGGCCTTTAATGCCACATCAAAGGAAGTTCGAGAAGCAGCATTACTCCAGATTCCAAGCTACTAATTTAAAAAGAATATGACAACTTTGTTACAGTTCTGAGAAATAGACTTTAACACAAATACAGGGCTATTCAAAATGACTATCAGGTTTTCAATAAATTTTGGGGCACAGTATATAAAATATGTAACATTAATTATTATGCCAGTTGGTACAGAAAATCAATCTTGTTTTACAATAGTCACTGTCCAGTAGCTGCAAGAGTGCTCTGGTGGTCTAGTGGTAACCATATTTGCCTCATAGACCCAAGATCGCAGGTGCAATCCAGGCCATAGTCAATGGAGTTTCTGAGCAAAATTAATGGGTCATTTCAAGTCCTGAATTGAATGGAATGCTGATCACCTGAGACATTAAAGAGCATCTGTAAATCAACCAAATCATAACAACATTAGCTGCAAGTTTGGTTGCCAAATGGCAATGTTTGTAGCATGGTGACTAAATGGCAGGAAGAAGGCATTTTGTGTCCTCGAATTTCATAAAAATCAGTCCATTTTCAACAGCATTTACATTATCGCATTACTTATGTAGAATACCACACTCTTCTAGGATGTCAACTTTACCTCTAGTTCTTACTGTTGATTTTCTAGGACTTCATAGAAAGTCCTCTCCTGAGGACTCCATTTGAAATCCTCTCTAATTCAAGGCACTGTTGCATTTGCCAAGTAAGAATAGCCATAGTTTCTCCCCTAGTACCAACACCCTATTTTCTGAAACAGAGCATACCATCTGCAAGTAGACTTATTTAAGTACAGATTTTTCTTAAATTTTCTCTGATGAAAGACTGATTTTGATTAAATTCAAGGACACAAAATACCTTCCCAGTGCCATTAGCTGTCTTAATATAAACACTGCCATCTGAAGGTCAAGTTTGCATCTACTGGATATTGGTAATTGCAAAACAAAATTTTGAGAGTTTCTATATCAACTGGCATAGTAATAAATGAAAATTTATATGTTGTCCCCATAAAGTTATTAAAATATCATGAATGCTTTTAATAGCCACATGCTTTAATGTCTTACAGAAGTAAAAATAGCAACGAGAGAAACTAAGGAAAGACTTGAAAAATAATAAAGTTTAAATAAATCAGATAAAAGGATATTTATAGGGGTAGCAACATTAAAACTCTGCAAAAGTATTTGTGAAAATGGTTGGTTGCTAAATTTAGCTACTGATAGTTGTATGTAATTTATTTTAATGTTGGAGATTAATTTTACTGACTAAACTTGTTTATTTTAACATTATACTTAAACCTTCACAAAACTTTTAATTTAATTTTTATCTCTGTATAGTTATTATATGGTATTATTATCTCGCTACTTTTTAAAGAAAAGTAAACATGCTAATTTTAACAAGTAGTTCACTGCAGAGATAAATGGGAATATTATATGATATTAAGTTTAATGTCTTCCCAAGACACTATATATAAAAATTTCTGCCAAGTTCCTTGATGGTTTGTTACAGTCTAGTGTGATTTTTTGCTTGCTCACTATAGCAGGAGTTTTCCATTTGGGCAATAGTTTTAATTCTGTGTGAGAAATAGGTTATCCATCATTCCTACCCATATCATTTATTTTATTTCTAAGTGCATATAAAATTAATTCTTTAAAATGTTATAGTCAGATGTTTAAGAAAAACTGCTCTTTCTTTATCACTTTTCATGTTCATTTTAATATTAAGAAACCAGTAATTCAGAAATGAATTTATATAGAAGCACAGTGCATATATCACATATTGCTAGGGTTACAAGAACCATAATACACATCACAAGATACTAGTATATAGACTAGTGGTACAAATTTACAAGAATGTTGGCACACTTCACAGATATTGGTAGAGTTTATAAGAAATATGATATACATCACACACTATTAATAATAGAGCTTTCTTATGTGAGCTTAGCTGGTAGCCGGTGGTAAGTGAAGCTGCTCATGAGTGCCAGTCCCAAACATAATTTGAGTTGTATCACCACAACTAATATTCTGGTCTTCTTTGATGCTATACTGTCAGAACATAAAATTATAAAGTTATGATAGGTGCATATGTTGTCAAAATACTCCATTCACTAATTTTCTCCTCATTCCTAGTGATAGAAGTTTACCTAGGACCATGGTGCACATCATAAGCTACTGATATGGGTTTGCAAGAATCATTGTACACATCACAAATGTTTACATTTACATTTTTCCTTCCTCTCTTTACATCTAATATCATAACTTCATAATTCCATCAATTTAGAAATTATGTATTTTCAGTACAATGTCAGTAAATAATATTACAATTAACTTAACATAATAAACAAAATCTCAAAATTTACCAGTACCAGAATTAAGGTTTTCCCATGTTTTAACCACCTGGTTATATCACAAATATTAATAATAATATTCAAGAATTATGATACACTAACAAGTTGCTTATACGGATTAAAAACTATACTAAACATCATAGGCAACTGAAGTAGTTCACAAATATTTTAGAAACATTAGAAGCTATTTGAAATGTATCAAGGGTTTGTTATTAAAATAATTTGAGGCATTATTTGAATCATGAACTTAAATCTTTTAAATGGGTTTTAAGGTAGTTAATAAGGTGGACTTTTGTAATGGTAATGTTTTATACTAAGAATTTAAAAAGATTGAATCGAATTTGTAATACATCACTAATATTTGAAAAAGGAAAACTAAGTTTTTGGAGCTAATCACTTCCATCATCAGTTACAGATCAACTGCCAGCCTTGTTCTTCGTGATGGTTTGATTTATTTCTGGTGGTGGTTGGATGAACTTCTGTATTAAGATGTCACTTTCAAAGTTTAAAGCGTGATTTTTGTTCTTGCAGATATAAATGTTTTCCCAGACTGTAAGTTCTGTTTTTCCTGTAATATTTTTAAATCGTTTGGGATTCCTGTCAGTACTATGCTGTTCCTTCCAAAAATGCCACGCTACTGCTGATTTTTCTTCTTGTATTTGATTTATGTTTCTTCGTTTCTTTTAGTCTTTCAGAAACAATTTCAGAATCTTTGGGAATTCCATCATCAGCATTGCAAACAATAATAAAACTTGGGATTCAATATGGAACCTGTAAAAATATATACTATTCAACTGGTGATTTTGATCCTGTCTCTTGGAAAGCAACTTATATGGGTTTCACTGTATTAAATTCAAAGTTTTTGTGCTGTATTTTTTTTACTAATGTTAACTTAATTTTCTGATAAATGTGACATTTTGTGTGTTCTTTAACTGAAATGGAAAGATCGATGATTATGGAAAGCATAAAGTACAAAACATTGCATATATTTTTGACACACACATTTTGATCTGATTCTGAATATTATATAAAATTAGTTTAAGGTCATGGGAATTGGGTTCATTTTTTTTTCATTACATCTATATTAAAAAATTGTTTATTGTTAAATGTTAAGTCTTTTTTTAGTGTTCAGCCAGAAATCTGGTCTAACTGCATTGCAGAATCATCTTGACAAAAGCTTGTTAATAGAGAGGGCAAAGAAGACTGAGTGAAGTGCATTTCAAGATTATAAAAAATAGTATTAATTTTAGAGGTACTTCATTTAAATTACAAATTTATGTGTAAGCAGCTGGTACTAAATGTTTGTTAATTCCGTTAAGTTCATAATATAGTGTCCGTCCAACTATCATTCATTGTCTTAGTTATCCCAAATTAAATATATCTGGTTATTGTTTTATTTGAGCCAACAAAATGTTATACAAAATGGTAATGAAAGTTTGTTGTCAGCATTTTGATAAAAGTTCTCTGTACAAGACTATTCAAAATAATTGTAGGAGATTTAATAATTTTTGGGACAGCATATAACATGTACAACATTTATAATTATTTATTTATAGTTACTAACATGTATTAATTATATTTTATGTAATATAATCCTAACATGTGTACATATGTAACAAAAACCTTAAAATATGTAATGTCAGAATAACACAGGGACTTTAAAAATGTTCCAAAAATGGTTGTATTTAAAATTAACATAAAAGGATTCATTTGACACAAATTATATATTTAAACATGTCAAGTGCACCTATGTCACATGTCATATGTTTAGATGCAGTTCTAAGGTTAATCAATGCATAATTCAAAATAATGAAAACTTTTGAATAACAAAAAACATAAAACCTTTTACATTCAAATTTCTCATTATCAATTAATAATCCCTTAGGTTTAAATAGAAATATTGATAAAATACCTTTTCATCCATACTTCACTTTCAAAGATATTTTTGGTTTTATTATCATAATTATACACAGTTTGGCGCAAGACATTTCTCCATATTTTCAGGCGTGAGATTCCATCAGTAATCTGAAAGCATGTTGTACAGTGAAAATGATCTTAACAACATGCAATGTCACTGGTGGTATTTGGCATGTGGGATATGTTTGCTGCTATCATGCCTTACACATGTCTGTGAAACTTGTTTCGAACAAATCTTAATGCATCTAAGTTCTGCTTTTTAATTGAACGTAACTGTTAATTTTTGTTGTGAATGCACTTCTATGTACTATTCCAATTGAGATTTAATTGTACAATCTACGTATTTGATTACACACTTGACTTACTGCATTTCCATTGATGGTAAAAGCATCATCTCTAGTTGTCCAGAATTGTAGTTTTGCAGCTAAAGAACTTGCACCTGGAACCAGCTTGGTAGAAATTTGAAATTATTTATTGTTCACCTGAGAACCTGTGATGTGGTTAACTACAAAACTGAACTAATATCAAATAAGAGTGTAGTATGTATATGAGATTCACACTAAAACACTGCTAAAAACATATTTCCAGCTGCTGTGTCTTGTTTGCGATGCCAGACTGTAAAGACTACAGCAGGTGGTACACACACACATATATGACTAAAGATGACGATAAATGTTAAGCTGTCTTTAGACAGCATAATGCTGTGCTCATTATATAGCAATGTCTGTCAATTTACTCTTTTGTGTGTGTGTGTGCGCGCACGCGCGCAGGGTTAAGAGGTACCAGATTATACGTGTGTGGTATATCCATTATGAGAGCTGAAATAGGTATTCCATTATGTATTTACAACTTTCAGTTTAAAATCTGTCAGTCTGGTGGTCTAATATTATCCATACTCGCCTTGTAGACCCAAGATTGCAGGTTCAATCATGGCTAGGGTTGATGGATTTTTATTTTTATGGCTTTCTTTGGAAGGGAAGTAAAGGCATGGTTCCTGTTTCATAGATTTATAGCATGTAAAAGAACCTCAAGCTTGAAAAAAGAGGCCTCTGAGCAAAATTTATGGCCGTTTCATGCCCTGAATTGAATGGGACGCTGATGATCTGAGATGTTAAAGAGCGTCCATAAATAAACCAAATCAATAAGTTTAAAACTACTTAACTTAAAATAATACTTCTAAATATTCTCTAATTCACTGCATTTAATTACATCGTTTGACATGAATATTAATCTTATGTAAAAATATGTAATTAACTTAAAATATGTAGTATTGAGTAAAATATATAAAAATGTATAGCATTAAAATGAAATTTAATGGCCCTAGTGGCCCAATTTGTTAACAGTTTTTAAGTTTTTGGATGGACATGTACCAAGGAAAAATAATTGTGCAAGAGAAATTCTCAAAATTTTGCTGTGAGACAACCTTTGTACAGTAGCTGCAACTTGAAATTCAGATCAATGTTTGCAATATGGCATATAATGGAGTGAGAAGGCATTTTATCTGCTATAATTTCAGGACAAACATTCTGTTACCAGTGCATTTCTTTTATTATATCATTTACACTTAGAGATAGGTTCTTGATACCTTGATATTCAAGGTACCATTATCAATCAATATCCCTGTAAATGAGGTATATACTTTTTCATTAATTTTTTAATACAGCTTTTAATTAATCTTGTCACAAGTAGCACACTTTAAAGTGGATTCCAAGATGCACACGTCTCATTCATAAGCTTCAAGTAACAGATATCAAGAAATGCCTTTCTAAGCCTGGCCATTGACTCCATAATAAAAATGGTCCCCCTTTCTTGTATTTCTGCAGGTATTTCTGAGGTTCCAATTTTTTGAAAAATCACATACCAGGGCAATAAAGCATTCTGAATTGCAATTTGAAGTAGATATTTCCAAATGCAATATTGCATTAATTTGTAGCGTTGTTTCACTTTTCACAGATATGGAAAAGCCAAGTGCTGCCTTCAAGCCTCAAGTCTGAATCTGGCCAATTATAAAAGAAAATTTTGGTAAACATATCATATGATCTATTAAAGTCTAATCACAAATAACTTATTGTAACAATATTATACTTCATCATCTTTAGCGTGAAAGTTGATTTTATGTCACTACCCAGTATTGTGGTGCTGTGGCCAAGTAGTTATAGACTGCTTGCCTACCACCAAAGTAGCCTGGCTTTGATTCCAGCAGCTAAAAGGTGCAATTTGTGGTGGACAAAGCAGCATATGGGCAAGTTTTCTCTGAGTACTCTGGTTTCCTTCGTCACTCTTTCCATCCTCTCATTCCCCATCTTCACCATCATTATTTAGTATAATTATCAACATTCACATTACAAATGGACTATGCTACTGCCCTTTGTTGTCCATGTTAGCAACTCAACTTGTATGCCTTGATCAGCACACACACACACACACACACATCACTAACTAGTCAGTATTTTCAAGTCATTTGTTATTTTCAAGTGACAGAAGCTATTGTATTAAGTTTTATTGTGTCATAATTATATATATATATATGGTTTAATATATAAATACTCTCAAAATAATAAATTTATATTTGATTTGATAAAAAATATGAAAATATCAAGTATGAGATTAAATGATATATAGGTATCAAGCATCAGGAAACTTTGGTATTATCCCACCTCTATTTATGTAAGATGCACCACATTTTTTGTTATGTCAATTTTTCCACTACCTCTTGCAGTTGACTTTCTAGGATTCTATTGGAAAACCTCCCTAGCCTTAACCACACTCACATCTATAAATAATGGATGTTACCGTTTCTTCCCTTATACAAGCTTCCTACTTCCTGAAACTGAACATTTCATATGCAAATGGAATTGTTATTATTTCTTAAAATTCTTGTGACTGGGTTTTTTTTTTTTTAATGACATTCAAGAATACAAAATATCTTATCAGTATTGGCCACCATATTGTGTACACTTGTAACTGGTGAAATTTGTAAACATTGGAAAGTGGCCATTACAAAACAGAACTCTGAGAGCTTATCAACTGGCATATGATAAAAGTTGTATGTACATTTTATATAAGCTGTCTTCAGTTTTTGAAATTCTAGTAATAATTTGCATTAGTCCTGTACATTAAAATAGGGCTTACGACTTGAATTTGTCCAGTCCCATAACTTTGCTTGTTTGAATTAACTAGTCGAGGACGGCTGAGGGTAGATATATATGGATGCAATGGAACTTACCCTAATCTTAATGCAATGCTAATGGTAACATTGTGCTCTGTGTGCCAATCAAGCAGGATGAATGTGTTTTCTTTGCTAAATATATTTTACATATTATTCCACTTGCCATAAGTTTATTTTAAATAATCTGCAGTTAAATCTACTTCAGGACAAGTTGTTTTGATAAAATATAAATTAGAAAAAAAAATCACAATTTATTGAGAAAATCAGCAAAATTGAGTATATTCAGTGTCCAATATTCATTGCTATGGATTTATAGAAACTTAGAACTTGCAATACAGCCAAGTGCTCAGTTTCAGGAATACATTTCTGTTAGCTGTCTCTGTAGGATTGATTTTTTTTAATAATTTCCAAAAAATATTGTTTCTCTTGAATGGATATCTAAACAGTCTGTTTTATTGATGTTAACAGAAATCATCCATTCTTCAACCCCATTGCGTAACTTCTCAGACATTATCTGGCACTCTTTTGGTGCAGGAAGAATATTTTTAATGGAAATAATTTTTATCTATACTTTCCTTAATTCTGAACAAATACTTTTCAGTAACTAATGGAAGTAGAGAATAGTACTCTGCAAATATAACAATGTGTGGCAATTTGTGAGGTTATAGGGTTGTTTGATAGGCACCCTATATGCAGCAAACCCCCTTGGAGAATTACTTAAATGCAACTTAGTACAGTTTACACAGAGGAGAATATAAATTTTAATTTCAGCTGGTGAGTCATTCTTCTCCACTTACCAATGTTTATTAACAGAATATGTTTCAGGATCCTTATCCATATCCTTGGCTGCTAACCAACAAGATTATGGACAAGGTCCATGCAATATATTCTGCCTATAATAGTAATAATAGTATGTAATTTATTAACTGGCTAAAATATTTAATCCCTATTATAAAACAATATCTAGCACTGAATTGAAAGCATTCCAACGGTTGATCTCTGAGTGACAAAGTAATGTTTTAGTAATTAAACATTTTGTTTATCATATTATAAAAAATAACTCAAACAGAATTAATGAGGTAAGATGAAATTTGTTAATTTAGCATAGTAATTGTAATCCATGCACTGGCAGTTAACACAGCAAAAAGACAATGCAAAGACCATGTTTATTGTGAATATTTAAAAGCATAAATCCTGTATTAATTCCATGTTTCGTTTCCTTTAAGCTGAGCAGGTATTCTCAAGGTCTTCCTGCTCTTAGGATCTGGTAGCTCATGGTCACATTTCATTGGCTATCTATAAACACTTATAGAACACTATAAAACGAATTTTGTGGTACTTGTTTAAGACTGGCAGTGCATTTAGTAATGAGGGATTTTAACTTAAAAATCACCTGACTGCACTGTATGCAATTTGTAAAACTGGTTGAAACTAAGTATTCTAGCCATTTTCACAATACTTTGATGTAATAAACTGCATTTGTAGAAAGAGACTCTAACATTTAAAATGGAGAGGCTAGTTAGTTTCCTTGTTGTTTGATACAGTATTTCTCCTTCTAAATGCTAGAGGAATGTTTTAATTCCTCAAGAAATATATCATAGTTGATATTTTAGTCTTTTAGTCTAGTCTATAGTGCATCAAAGGGTATTTGAAAAGTATTGTAACAGATTTTGAGATGCAGAAATTACACTGTTAAAATTAACATTCGATAAATAAAGACATAGGCATCCACATTCAAAGCCCATTATACTTTGGTTTCCAATGATGGTTTTATGTAATCAATATTTCCAAGTTGTAAGCTATCACTAGAAGCTGAAGACAAAGCTTAAAGCCCTTAGTTGGACTAGATCAAAATATGTATCTAAGCATAATAATGGGTATACTTTAGAACTAAGCTTGTTCACTGATTATGCTATTAAATAAAAATCATGTGTTATACATTGACAGTGCAATTACTAGGTTCAATGTTATTTGGCTAAACTGTTTCTTCTGCCCATTATCATCATCTACCATTAATAAATTGTTCATATGCTTTCCAATCATTTCTGGCAGAGTGCATTTTTCTTAGTGCAATGCACTGAAATTTCAGAATGTTTCTTACAAATCAAGCTTCCCCATCAAAAATTGAATTTTAGAAGTAGTTGAATCATAAGAGTTAACTTCTCCGAACCTCCCTCTGTGAGGTTTAATATATACCTTAGTAACATCAAATCAAAAAAAAAAAACATTTGTAAATGTTCACCCCAGTGTAACTAAAAAGTAATATCTTAATGGTTTGCATTAATAAGCAGTCAAGTTAAAATAAACTAATAAGTATATGATGTATAATAAACTGAAATAAATTCTTTGTGTTTGTTCAATAACTCTCTATTAGATTTTGTTTAAAAAATCTAAGAAATGAAAACATATAAATAAACACATAAATCAGACCTTAAGACCTTAAAAAGAACTATAATATGAAAGCATACAAATCAATAAATTATTTTAAGAAAAAAGACCACTATTTTAACAAAAGCCTGGTGAATCTCTGCTACAGCAACTCATTTCTCCTGATGAGCTGGTCAGATATACTTTAGATCCAAAAAGCTGGTTACATTTTGGTGGCAGTTTAAAATGTCAATTGTATTAAGATAGCTTTGTCCCTCTGATAATCTTAAATAGTTCTTAAGCCTACAAAGACTTAAAGGATGTTCTTTCAACTGTACAAGTTGACATCAGAATATCAAAACCAGTCACATAAATTTGGTTAACTCTGGAAGAATTTTGTGTGCATAGCTATCACTTTTCAGCAACTTTACAACTAAGGAAAATTTATCTAGAGCATTTTTTTACTTTTTGATTCAAATTGTCCATCATGTTGCAATATCATCACTTCTATTTATGACGAATTGTTCCATTTTATCCACATATGAAAAACAATGATTTCTTCCCATACTTTGTCATAAGCAGAATTGATAAGAGAAAGTGTAACTTGTCAGGTGCAAAACTATAGAATATGCTTCCTGAAAACTCATTGTTTTCTTCAGTAGCCCAATGTTAATTGCATCAATGTGATAAAATATCATGCATCATACACACACACACATGTAGAAATAGAAATGAAATGGGTACATTTGAAAAAAAATACTATTTGCTTTAAAACATACAGCTGATAAGTGTGCTTCTGACAATTCCTCAAGAAATTGAACCAAATGCTCCTAATTGGAATGAAATGATGAGAATTGAATTGCCCATTTAGTTGGACAAAATGGCTTTATGTTATCATCTTGTAACTGCTTGAAAAATGAAAAATCTTTTAAGTAAAGTTCCTCAAACAAATTTATGTTTTATAAAATTTAGCACATTCAAACTAAAAATTTAAAATATTTTGATATTATCCTCACTTTTTGGAAATATTGCAAAAACTAGGAGTTGGCACATATGGTTAACATATTAATTGTCAATATCCACAGCTGAGATTTAAATAGTTTATAACTGCCATTTAAACAAGAGTTTAGACAAGCTCGTAATCAAATCCCTATATCTTAAAAACTATTCAAGATAAAAAGATGAATATTTTAGGGTACTTTTAGTAGTGTTTCATGGTGTGGAATCTGGTAAAACAGTCTCCAGTTTTTAATGGAATTTTTCAGGGTGAACAAATTACCTTGGTGGAACTTATTTATTTTTCTTGCACTTAGAGATCCTTTGTTTTTATAGAAGGGACTGGAATATTTATTAACCTATATCTGTACAATTTACCATCTGTCGTATTTGAGGATTAAATCTTGGGGGCTGTACTAGGTGGTCCAGTTGTTGAGAGTGGTTTTAGAACTTTGAGAATTTTCTGCTACAAAACACTCATTTTCCATTGATGGTGACCATTCTGAAGTTTCTTTGTGTTTGAATGATTGATTCTGCCTTGATATACCAAGATACATATTGTGCTTTGGGTTGTACCTCCATTTTTCTTAATAAACAAACACGTTGCATTGCTACAAAATCTACGGTCATCTGGCACAGTGCATAAAATCTTTTTGAGTTGGCAATTGCAGTGCAGAAAACTTTAAGCTATTATTTCTAAGAGTTTTTCAGTTATTAATAAGTGAGATCCATCTGAGACTTTATGAATACTGTATAAACACAAGACATGCCACACCTCTATCATCTAAAGGAGATTTATGATTATATAAACATTTATTTCATAATTTTTACAGCTGTTAAAGCATTTATTTTTGCATATTTATAGCTGTCCCACATAAATGCTGCACAAATCACCTATACATATGTTAGATATATATTAAGTAATTGCATAATTATTTAAAATAAACTTAATTTTGAAAGTGAAATAAATTTATTAACAGTAGAGTTTTCTAAAAGTTATGACCATAGTTGAGCCTCTTATATTATTTGCTGTTAATGCTTCCATAAACATTGAGTAAATGATTTGTCTCATTCTATTAATGATTGCAAACATTAAGAATTGCATTTATATTGTTATTACAGTTGCAAAAAACATTTTTGGAAATAGTTTTCGTACTTATCAGACAGCAGGCTCGGGTTACATTCCAGGTGGAGTTATCTAGTTTCCTAATTGAATTTTCAGGGGTTTTTCCATCAGTTCTTAAGGTGAATGCCTGAGAAAAAGACTGCAAGATCTCCCAAACTCATTTACCAAATTATTGGCTATGATATTGGCTATTGTATCATTGGATACAAGTTTTTTATAATCATGTATTGTATCATTGGATACAATACATGATTATAAAAAAAATTAATTATGAAATGGTATCAGAAGTGAGAAAATGCTGTAAAATCAATCTCGTTACTACTTTCTTTATGTCAACTAGCTGAAAAATGCAGGATGACTATTTTATATATTTGAATTATTAAATCATAAAACATGTATAGCTTTTCAGATACCCTGCAGCAAATGGTCACTTATTTCTTGCTATAAAGAAGTATATATTTTTTAAAAGTTAATCTTATTTATAAAAAATAATACCTTTAGTTATTAAACAAAGGTGGAGGTTTTCAGTTATAAGGTTATATGTTTTTTATATTCTTTTCCAAATGTAGCATGTAGCATAGATAACTATTTTGACAAAGATGTGTAAAAAAAATCAAACAAATAGCTGAATATTGATCTACTTGCATTATTTTAGATGTTTTACACTTAAATATTTGCTTTGTTTATTCAGTAATCAAATAATGTTCTGTATTCAGAAGAGGTTGCTATTATTATTAATAATTATAAATAACATTCCAGAGCCATAAGATTATTTATTTCAATAATTCTTTTTTCTTTTTTTAAATATTCCATTCATAATGCAAACATATAGAAATTATTTCTTGTAAAGTTTTATTATCTATGGCTGCAACAATTAAAATTAGATTTTCTAGTACCATATTGACTTTGTTTAAGTGCTTGAAGACTTTTAATTAATTACTTTTGTTTTATATAAATTTGTTTATTCAGTAATCAAATAATGTTCTGTATTCAGAAGAGGTAGCTATTATTATTAATAATTATAAATAACATTCCAGTGCCATAAGATTAATTTATTTCAATAATTCTTTCTTCTTTTTTTAAATATTCCATTCATAATGCAAACATATAGAAATTATTTCTTGTAAAGTTATATTATCTAAGGCTGCAACAATTAAATTTAGATCTTCAAGTGCCATATTGGCTTTTGTTAAAGTACTTGAAGACTTTTAATTAAATACTTTTGTTTTATATAAATTTTTGTTTCTACATCTTCCTACTGTCTTTTTTTTTATGAATGAACGTACCAGGGTGATTTGAAAAGTTGTCAGAATGAAGCATATAATGATGACATAGCTTTTTAAATGTTTATTATTTTTCAATATAGTCTCCCTTGACATTAATGCACTTTGACCAGTGATACTCCAAAGCCTTTATCCCATTAGGAAAATCAGATTCATCCAGGCCTGCAAAATATACCTCAAATTATGATTTATACTGACTTTTCATCAGATGAAAATTTTCTTCTACCAAGAACTCTTCTCAGTTTAGGGAACAGTTGGAAGTCTGATGGAGCTAAGTCGGGGGAATAAGGCAGATGTAGCAGCAAATTGTACCCCCAATTCATTAATTTTCACCATTACGACACTTTGTAAGGATAGAACATTGTCTTGGAGCAAGATGACTTTCATCTTTGATAAACTCAATCTTTTCTCACATATTTTTGTCTTTAATAGGTCCAAAAGGTTAGCATATCATTCTCCAGTCAGAAGATAATCAATTAGCATTACATCCTTGGTATCCCAAAATATTGATGCCTTGATCTTCGTAACAGATTTCATGCACTTAGCCTTCTTTGGTGGTGGAGAATTGTGATGCTACCATTCTTTAGATCAGTGATTTTCAACTTTTCTTAAGTCAAGGATCTACTATGAAGGATATTGAATATTATGGGATTCATAAATTAAAGTAAACTCTAATAGAAAATGTAAAAATTGCTGCAATTAAACAGGAAAAAATTTTTAGTAAATTTCAAGGGTTCCTTGCTCCATTGGGAGATTCATGACCCTCCTCTAGTTCAGGATCCATAGGGTGAGAAATGCTTATGACTACTGTTTTGTTTAAGATGTGTATTAGTGCACCCATGAAATGCTTATGACTACTGTTTTGTTTAAGATGTGTATTAGTGCACCCATGTTACATCATTGGTCACAAATTGAAACAAAAATTCTGCAGGATTTTTTAAAAATGGGCAGATTTTGCTGACAGTTTTGCATTCTTGATTTGCTTTTGATCCTGAGTCAGCAGTCACAGCACCCATCTTGCCAATAATTATTTCAAGTCAAATACAATTATACTCTCAAAATGTGAAATATGCACAACCATGAAATGCCAAGATTAAACCTTTTCAAACACCTTTAATCAGCAATCCTCCAGAACCATGTTCCTGCAATTATTGATTATTTCTGATAAGACAAATTTTGGTCATTTGCTATGTGGGTTATCTTCAGTACTTTCATAGCCATATTTAAACTTTGTGGTTTACTTTAAAATGTTTGAAAATAATGGTGCAGAGTTCCTTAGAGTGTCTTTCATATCTGCATGAATTTCTGCAGCATTCATACCCTTCTTTACCAAGTACTAAAAAACCACATGATTTCAATATTTGCCATTATTCTTGTGTACACACTTCTGCATGCAACAAACAGCTATAGTTAGGTACTATGGTTCTTAACTAATCTATGTAAAATTGGTAAATTTTTCTATGGAAGATGGTGGGTTTAGATAACAAAAACTGCTTTGGAAATACTACTGCAATCTGTGGGTCATTCTGAAAACTTTTCAAATGTCCCTCGTATACATCCTAGATATAGCAATAGTTAACCCTTGTAGAATATACAGCTTTTTTGTGCCAAGAAGATGGAATCCTAATTATTATATGAGGGTTGCCCATTAAGTAAGTTTCTCTATAGCAGGAAAGATATTGAATTAACTTTTTTTCATTTTAAAATAAAGTTAATCATATTCTGCAACTCCTAAGTTATTTCTGCACATAATCACTATCTTTTTTTAAGCATTTTAAATATTGTATCACCAATTTTTTATTTCTGGTCTGTAGATATGTCCTGCTTGTGCAACTATCTGCTTACTGTAATTTTGCAGCTTGTGTGAGTGTGGAGAAGAAGGACGTGTGAAGTGAAACCTCGAGAGTACGGAAGCGGGGTGCTGTGTTGTAATTCTAAAGAGCAAAGAGCTGGCAGTTCAGCAGAAAAGTCTAAATCACGGAGAAAGAAAAGGGCCGAAAATATGGAGAAAGTAAAAGCTATGTTCAAGTTCAATAACCGAATATATGAAGGAGATTAAAAACAGGAAGACAAGCATGGAAGAGATAAATCAAAATATTGAACGGGTCGAAGAGGAATGCAGGAACAGAATAGCTAAAATGGAGAAAGCGACGGTTGCGAGTAAGATGCTGAACATAATGATCTTAAAAATGGAAGAAAGAGAGAAAAAGTCATGGGAAGAAGTGGAAGAAGTGATTTAAGGAATATTGGGCAAGAAATTGGAGGAATGGGTTATTAGAGATGCCTGGAGAATTGAACGAAGGGGCGAGAGAGCAAGGCTAATATTAGTTAAATTAGCCACAATGAATACAAAATAGAAGTTATTAGGCCAAACTGCAAACTGGAAAATTAAAAGCACAAGAAGTTTCATTGAAAATGAATATGATAAAAAAGAATGAAAAACAAGAGCGGGATTAATAAAAAAAAAAAAGATGAAGGAAGCCAGGAACAAAAGTAGAAGAGCAGTTATGCATGTATGCACTTATGGATAGATGATAACTGGTCGGAGCAGCGGCAAGGTCAAGAAACAATGACTAGAGGGGAAGAGCAGAGGATTAGAGATGGAAAGCTGCTGATGCTGTATCAAGGTCAAGGATCGAGTAATGGGGGAACAACCTGCATCTGGAAATGAAGGAAGGAGAGTATAGCAACCAGTGTGCTGGGGACCTCACCAAGTGTGAAACAGCTGAGTGGGGTAAATGATATGGTGGAGAGGAGTGAATGGGAAATCAGCTGGTTCATTGGTCAAGAGGTTTAAGTATGGTATCATCGAAATAGTAATAAAAACTCAGGGTCAGTTAAAAGGGTTACAACACCAAAAGAGAAACTGGGGGAATTTATTTGGAAGAAATAGAAATTAAGTACCTAGAGGGGATCATTGGTGATTTTAAAGATTTATATTCTAAGATTGATGAGGCATGTATCAGAAATAAAGTGAAGAGAGAAGACAGTTATGTGAGAATAGTGGAATGGGTAGAGAGAGGAAAGTAGGATCTAATGCAATGACAACCAGGAATTTAAATGCACAGATCCTAAATAATAAGCACTCCAAGGATGTTGTATAATGTGCAAAGTCAATGTAAAATGTAATGTTAATGTAATGAGAAATAAAGTTTTCATTCATCTTCCACTGACTGTAATTTTCAATTCATTTTAAAGTCGCTAATCTACAAAGTGCTTTTTGAGATTGATTTAAAGTTGGAAATCTTATGGGGCAAGTTCAGGAGAGTAGAAAGTTTTCTATTTAAATTTTCTAAGCAAGTCCTCAGTTGTGACTTTCATTAGTCTTTCATGGCCAGTATTGTTGTTATTAAAATTGATGTGACATTCATTAGTCTTTCATGGCCAGTATTGTTGTTATTAAAATTGATAAGCTACTGAGCTGATTTGCCATGGTCATTGTTTTAAATGAAATTTAAAAATCAAAATTTTCACTGGCCATACAGCCACCATCGTCAATGGACTAAATAAAAGTGTCTGAAGAGACATAGAGGAACAGAACTACTCCGCCTCCTCCTCCTCCTTCTTCTTGTTATTGTTCTTCTTTCCAAATTTTATGCCATGACAAGTTTTGATGGCATGTTCAACAATCGCAGATTTTTCTGGCCGATTAAGGCTTAAATGTTGCTTATGTCCTCCCAGCCAAGTTTTTTTGGATCTTCCAATCATACCAATGTATACTTTCCACATTCATATGGTACTTTGTGTGTTCCAATTAGAGCTGAGAAGATCTCCCATGTCATTTGTGAAATGCAGGTTTTTTTTTTTTTTTTTTTTTTTTTTTTTTTTTTGCTCTTCTCTTTCAAAACACGAGTGATAAATAGTGTGACATCTTCTATAAATGGAAAATGCTTTAATTTCATTTTTAATGTCTTGTATAGATGTTGTGGTTTTCAAATTTAATTTAAACCAGTGACCCTAGCAAAATAGCCCAGTAATGATAAATTTTAATAATAAGGCCCCTGGGTGCTTTCAGATAACTCTAGATAAGTGTTTAACAGTAGCACTTTTTTGGGATTCAGAAGTCCAGGATGTTTCCATTTTATAGCAGCTTTATGTTATGTATCTTTCAGCATTCATTTTGGTTCTGTGAGGCAAGTATTGCATCCGCAGATTCTTTTGACAGTCTTTCTTTTTGTTTCTATTTGTTTGTACTCTTTAAAGTATTCTTCTTTACTAATTTTAAGGTTAACTGGCTGGTGTGTTAAGTTGTTGATCAATGCATGTTTGTGTGTTGTGGGTTTAAAACGTCCGCTTTGATGTGATTGTCTGCATGTGTATTCTTTCTGTATATTCCAAATTCCAGTTTACCTTGATGCTTATTATTTTAATGTCCAAGAATGGTAACATTTTTGTTTGGTTTGGTTTTGTATGTGAACAATATGTTTTTATCTTGTATATTCAGAAGTTTTATGGCATCAATGAGTTTTTTGTTAACTATGGCGAAGATTCATGAACATATCTGTACCATATTGTAAATGTGTATGGGAATGCTGAGTGAACCTACAAACTAGCAAAGAATAATACTTTAAAGAGTACAAACAATTAGAAAGAACAGTGGTTAAAAAAGTATAGAATTTCAAGAGGCAAAAACTTATTAAAGAAACCATAACATTGTGAGTAGGAAAAGATAAGTGAATTTTTAAACAATTCACATCATCCATGGGCTATGAAAATTTTTCAAAATATTCTAAAAGATTTTAATATCAGGTTGACACTGGAAAGAGATTTAATGTTAAAAATCTCCTGTTAGACAATGTTAATGACAGTATTCCATAGGAGAAAAAAAACAGGTATTTACAAAATAAGTTGTACAGAGTACGAAAAAATCTATATTGGAAAAAAAAGAGAAACATAGGCACATGGTTAAAAGAACATTTCAGGAATATAAAATACAAACAGATGGAGAAATCAACAGTAGCATCTCATTTCTGGACAGAAAACCATGATATAGTGAATAAACCAAATTATTAAACTCTATACAAGGACCTACAGAATTAGCAACATGAGAGAAAACCTACATATACAAATACAGAGACAGTTAATGAACTTTGACACTACTGGAAATGAAAACATAAACTTTAAATTCATCACACCTCCACCAGAGCAGAATACA
Source organism: Metallyticus violacea (assembly GCA_030762175.1). Lineage (NCBI taxonomy): Eukaryota > Metazoa > Arthropoda > Insecta > Mantodea > Metallyticidae > Metallyticus > Metallyticus violacea. Next base: position 27,464,840 of record CM060835.1, read on the forward strand.
CATTCCTACAGCATAACGAATTAGTAGTTGATGGTTAGCTAATGATGCAAACAAAGGGTTCATGAAACTAGTCCTACACATTCTACAAGCTCTTCTAATTTTACAAATAAGTGGAGCAATATGAGTGTGTAGTTCAACTCAATTATATGATCTTAATTATATGATTAGCTTCACTCTACAAGTTCCAATTAACATTTCTAGTTAATCCTCTCAATAAGTTGAGAAAGTTGTGAAGAAAAAACAGCAGTTGTGTTTCTCAAATGAAATGATTGGTTAACACATAAATGAGAAAAGATAGATACATTTCAGAATGTGGTGTTAGCAGTTCTTACAGGTGATTATTGGTAAAAGATTTTCTGTTAACCAACAAATTATGCAAGGTTTGACATTTTTTGACCTTCAGTTATACTTGGGTATTAATGTTATTCCATGTTGAAACGTTCTTTGATTTAAAAATTTAAAGGAAAAGTTAATTAAGATATAATTGGAAATGAGTGGTGTCTTTTAATGGCATATCTACTCCTTGAGTAAAGTGAAACCCACTTACAGGAATTACCAATTTTGGAACTTTGGAAACAAATTGAACTATTATTGGCTATTTTTATAAAATTGGCTAAAATTTTTTTTCTTTATCCCATATGCATTGGAATATACATTTTTCACAGGAATTTTATATAAAAAAAAAAAAAAAATGTATATTATCCTTGCAATAGTTTCTACTTTGGTGCAGTATGATGAAGTAAAGAAAAACTTAAAAATGAATATTGATCAGGAAATGTTTGCTGGCAGTTTGAAGCAATCAACAAAGAATAAAAAGGGAAAAGCATCTTAAGCAACAAGAGTATCTGCTCACAAAAATAAGATCCCATCAAATTAAATGAAGATTTTTAGTCTAAACATTTGTAATCGATATAGGGTAATTCTGGACAGGTTATGCGTACCTAAAGTGTTCTTCACCAAAACATGCAATGGATTAAAAATAAATTTAATGAAATTGAGGTGATTGTTAAGGATGAACTAAAGAGCTTAGATGTTCTTGTATAACCAAACGCTAGTTAAATGCAGATGAAATTACCTATTTTCAATAGCCAGGGTGTAAATCTTCCATCACACCATATTAAAAAATTGGGGCTATAATGATAAAAGAAGGATATATCAGACTAGAAAAAAAAAATATCTTAGATAAGCTAGCAAATTGGGTAAAATTAAATAATATGACCATTAATGCAGCCAAAACTAAATATCAAGTCTACACTATGAAACACTTTGATGAAAGGAAAAAAACTTAAAACTTGAAATTAACAGAAATAGAATATGCAGAAGAAATCAAATATTTGGGAATAGCACTGGACAGGAAATTAAAAATGAAAGACCATGTACAAAATATCACACAAAAAGTCATAAAACGAATTAATTTATTGAAAAGATTAGCTGCATCTAAATGGGGCAGCTCGATGGAAATTTTAAATAAAACATATAATAGATATATATAAAACAGTACTGAAACATGGATGTGAGCTATTATTAACAGCAACAGAAGAAAAAATTAATAAGATTGAGAAATGCCAAAATCAATGTTTAAGACTGATAACAGGTGCCGTAAAAACACCACCATTAAATGCACTTCTGGCCGGAACGAATAATAATCCAATGAAAACCAGCATTGAAACACAAGCGGCACAATTATACATAAAATAAAAACAATCCCAAGTAAACATCAATGGTTTCATCAACTACCCAAAGAACACAAACTAAAAACACAGATCACAAATAAAACTTACTTAGAGAAGAATTACAATTATTTAAACCTGGCAGAGAAGAACATCCCATATCCCTCAAGAACTAATCCAATGGATTATATTAAGATAGTAACAGATAAAAAAACTGACAGAACAATTAAATAAACAAGAAGACTCAACAGAGGTATGCAGAACTATAGCACTTGAACAATTACACAACCAATTCCCCGAAACAGAGTGACTTAGAATTTACACAGATGGATCTGCAGACAAACAGAGAAATAATGTTGGAGGTGGTCTATATTGTAAATATTTCTCGCATTATTTCACACTGCCTAGACAATCCACAAGTTATGAGGGTGAAATGGTGGCAATACAATGAGAGTTGGAACGATATACCATAGGACTGATATAAAAGAAAATAAAGTAGTGATTCTTACAGATTCAGCTTCAGCTATACAAGCTATAGAATGATATGATAGTCCATATGAATCTTACAATGTAAGGGACCTGAGATCTTATTATAGATTACTCCAAACAAAATTTCAACAAATAATACTACTGTGGATACCAGCACATGTGGGAGTGATAGGTAACAAGAATGCAGACTTTCTGGTCAAAAAGGGGGCAGTACTATATTCAAAAGACCTGTGGATTAAATATAAAATTAAAAAATATCAAAACCACCATAGAACAAAAATATCAACATAATATTCAAGTGGAAATATCTAATAAAAATTATTCTAATATAATGGAAACAGCACAATAAATAAAAAATCTATCAAGGAAGGAAGCAGTTACTCATTTTAGACTGGCAACTGGACATGATTGTCTGGCGGAACATCTACACAGATTTGGTTTTATGAATGATAACACGTGTAAGATCTGCACTACTGACAAGATTCTAAACGGAGAACATCTATTGGAATGCACAGAACTGAGGCAAGCTGCACCTGACAGGAAAATACACAAATTATATTGGCTGGCCAGGGAAAAATTCATGGATCAAAATCCTGCACATTAGATCAACACAACAACATGATAAAATAAGGTGTTACATCCAGGGATGGAAACAATACCAAATATCTAACATAAAAAAACACTTTGAGCATGTGATTCAGAAGTTAACATTTCAAACTATAAATAAATAATAGTTTGCATTTGTTGATCACCAGATGGCCTCTTGCAAATCTTTTTTGAAAATCTTGAAACAGTTTTAAAAATGCTAATGATTGAAAATAAAAATATACTACTTTGTGGGGACTTCTATATAAACTTTTTACCAAAAATGAAACTGAGAATTTTCAGTATATAATCTGTATGACAGACTATTAAGGAGCCAAGCCAAATATTAAAATATTCCAGAATCTGCCTTAAACCAGATGATGATAAATAAAAATTCATTGTATACAAAATCAGTATATTTAACTTTGGCATATCAAACCTTAATACAATGTCAATCTCTTTTACAGTAACAAACCATCTGAAATTAAAACCAATACTCCACTCTAAACCAGAATATCAAAGAGTGTACAAAAAAGATAATTTATACTATCAATATTTATTAATTATGGAGGCATGATAAGACATTTTAATGTAAATGACGTCAATTTAAAAGTATTTAAGTTAACAAATCTTATTGGGTATTTTATTAACTTAGCTTTTCTACTAAAAATACCAATTGTGGTAGGAGGGGGAACTAACATTTGCATAACAAAAGTTATCTTTTGAGAAGGTAAAGGATACTCCATAAAAAAAGCAAAGCAATAAATCTTGCAGCTTTTATAGAACATTATAAAAGGTATGTTTTACTATTAAATTAAATTATAGGGAAAAAAATATGTAAATAATTAAAGCAAGCAACAAAAGCAAAGTTCTGTGGCTTGTACTAAGAGAGAAACAGATATAGAAGCAGATATTTTAAGTTAGCTTGAAGAGAGGCCTTTATAGCAGCACCTACCTGGATATTATAAACAAAGGCAAGACTTGGGATCTATTACTAGTCAATAATATAATATTGTAATTGCAATTAGTAATCTAGCTAGAGACATTAGAAACAGTGGTGAAGCCAAAGGGGTGTCTTGAGAGTCTGAGATTATTCAAACTAAATGCAAATTAATTGAATATTATATGAGGAATATAAATAGTAAAAAAAATTATAATTGAAAATCAGGAGTCTATGTGCGACTCAAAGCACCTGAACAAGCAAGAGAGTTTGATAAATGTGAGACTCGCTAATGCTGTTGCAGGGGAGGGGCTTAGTATGCATTGCTAGGCAACCACTCCTACCACAAGCCATGCTTCTGTAATAACTGCAAGCATTCTTGGAGTCTAGACTCTAACTTCCAGTCAAATAATGTACTGTGAATTCCGAAGCATGTTGCAGTATTTCTTACACTTTCTCCATTTTTCTCATGCTATGAGTGAGATTAATAATTTGGCTGTTCATCTTATAAAAACACCATTTTGTCCCTTTCTTTTGAAGAAAAAGTCCCTAAAGGATAAGAGACCGACACCACATCTGAATATTGTACAGAAGAATGAAAGTCAAATAAGAACTTTCCAGTTCCGGTGGTACTTGTAGTACCCATGGTTTACAGCAAGTTTAATGAACTGTTAATTGTATTCTATGCATATTATATGGCGGAGACAGTTTTTTTTTTTTTTTTTTATTGATTTATTTATGGACGCTCTTTAACAGTTCAGATCATCAGCGTCCCATTCAACTCAGGGCGTGAAACGGCCGACAAATTTTGCTCAGAGGCCTCTCTTTCAGGCTTGAGGTTCTTTTTCGTGCCACAAATGTACGACACAGGACCCACGGCTTTACTTTCCTTCCGAAGGACTAGCGATTTTTACGCCCGAAAAAATCCATCGATTCTGGCCGGGTTCGAACCCGCGTTTTGGGCATAGGAGGCAAGTATGGTAACCACTACACCACCAGGACCGACGGAGGAGACAGTGAATGGTATGAGGGTTGCATAAGTAGCATGGAAAATTTTCATAGAAGAGCATATAAATATCAAATTTCCAAAAGACATATATCAAACAGTGAGCATTTTCATCTTCTTGAAAATCTAGAATCAATCTGCCTTATCAAAAGTGGCACACCTTTCAGTTCTAAAGTATAATGAGTCAGTAATTCATGATAGACGAGTTACTGGAACATCAATTCAAGTGGTATGTTACCAAGGGAAATAAGAACTTCCCTTCTTTGGGCATGATGAGAGTAATGACTGTCAATAAAGGTAATTATCTTGACATGCTTGAATAGCTTGCACAAGAAGGAAGTTCATAAGAGAGAATTTGAAATCGACCTGAGGATTTAAAGCAACTTCAAGTGATATTCAAAATGAACTTATTGAAAGTGTATCTCAGGTGGTGTGATATTCAAAAAGAACATTGAATGTGTATCTGAGGTGGTGAATGAATAAATTAAAAGAGAACTGTCAACTTCTGAGTTCATATTTGTTCAGGCAGATGAAATGTTGGATGTGTCTTGTCAGTCCCAGATGAACATAATATTTTGCTATTGTGTTGGGAGTAATGTTCAATAGAGGTTTGTGGCATTTTATAATATATCAAAAGATAAAAGTGCTTCTGGACTTTCAACTGTTACTTTGGGTGTGTTAAGTGAGTGGAGTGTAGCTAAGAAATGATTCTGTCAAATCTACGATGGAGCTTCTGTAATATCTGGTGCTGCAGGAGTTGTGCAAAGCATCATAAAACAAGAGTGTTCACTTGCAGTGCTCATTCATTGTTACACATACAAATTAAATTTGGTCCTCCTGTATCAAACAAAAACAGCAAAGAAGATACGGCTCTTTGTTTATGATTTGACTGCTTTTAATATGTATTTCAGCAAATCATCAAAGAGAACTGAAGTCCTGAGAGATGCAGGTTTCAAACTACCACAAGCTTGCACAACAAAAGGGAACTTCCACTCCAGGGCAACATTAATGGTAACTTCTCATTTTAAGGACTTGAAAGAATCTCTCATGCACATTATCGATAATGGTAAACAATGTGATGGCAAATCTGTAACAGGGTTGGTTAAAAGATTCAAAGATTCTACATTTCTCTGTCTGTTGTGTTTGTATAACAAGATATTTTGCTTCACAGACCATTTATTCAAATTACTGCAAACAAGGTGTACATCTAAGTAAACATTTGCAACCATGAGATAAAGCTAACAATAATATGGCATCAGCATCATTTCCAATACCATCACTGTCGGTCCTGGTGGTGTAGTGGTTACCATACTTGCCTCCTAAACCCAAGATCATGGGTTCGAACCTGGCCAGGACCGATGGATTTTTTGGGGGCATAAAAGTCCTAAGTCCTTCAGAAGGTAAGTAAAGCCATGGGTCCTGTGTCGTACATTTACGGCATGAAAAAGAACCTCAAGCCTGAAAGAGAGGCCTCTGAGCAAAATTTGTCTGCTGTTTCACGTCCTGAGTTGAATGGGATGCTGATGACCTGAGCTGTTAAAGAGCGTCCATAAATAAATCATTCAAAAAAAAAAATACCATCACTTAAAATGCTGACTTATGAAATAATTGATACAATAGTGGTTCAGATGGAAATACAATTTGGGGACTTTGAAAACTTTCATTTCACAGCTTTGTTAGAAATTGAGAAAGCTTTCTCAATAACAAAAGTGAAGCAACTGCTGAAAAGTATCCATTATTTGAGAGTGAATGATTAAAGAACAAAATTCTAAATGTATATACTCTTATGAAACCAGATACCTATCATGTCAAATGCTATTGAAATATTTTTGGATATTGGCCTTGATACGGCTTATGAACAAAAAATGCATCTAAATTGTTTAGTCCTTACATTTCCAATGACAACTTGTTGCAGTGAAAGAAATATGAGCATATTAAAATGCATCAAAACATTCTTATGGACTCCATGAAAAATGATAGATTAAGCAATTTAAATACACTTGCAATAGAGAAGCCTCTATTGAATGAACTTTCCAATAATCATAATTTCAGAGATCATGTCATTGATGTATTTGAGGCAGAAAAGAGCGTCGTAAAAAGTTAATCTAAAAGAAAATTTAGAGTTAGTCTCAGACTCCCCAGTCAATTAGCTTTGCTACTGCTTAGAAATAGAGCAGCATTCAGATAATATAAACAAATATGGAGGTTTTCATGTAAACAAGACTTGATATCCATTACAAGTCAACAAATAACATCTGCACCACAACTCTCTTAACACTTACCCCTTCCCACTTCTAACATTTTTGTACCTTTGCCTTTCCAGACACTTTCAGTCCACTGATGATGCTGATCATAGCATTGGCTAAAGCTCTGTATTTAAAATTAATTTAAGCCAACAACCATAGCAAAAAAAAAAAAAAGTCTGTTAATAATCAATTTCAATAATAAACTTCATGATCCTCAATCACAGCCTCAGTCCAGCAAAACAGTAGCTTCTATACGAAACACTGTATTGCATTGCACTGTAGCCTACTCCAATAATATAAAGGTTGATAAATAAATTACCATGTGGTGCAGATGGGATTCATAGTTTTATAATCAAAGAATGTGCCAAAAATACTCTTTCATACATGCACTATCTCATTTACTACAGGTATTTTTGCAGAGCAATTTAATATAGCAACAGTACAACCAATTTTTACAAAAAGGAGAAAATGGTAATGTGGAAAATTATCAACCCATCTCACTCTTACCTGTTCTTTAAAAAATTTTAGAAAAGCTTATATTTAATAAACGGATTTCCTTTTTAGAAATTCAATAGTATTTCACGCATTCCACTTTGGTTTTTGGAAAAGGATATTTATAAAGAATGCTTTACTTCTTTTTATATAAGATAACCTTAATGCTAAAAACAGAATGAATCACCCCCTTGGATTACTTTTTAACCTAACAAAGGCCTTTGATTTTGTTAATCATAAAATAGTTAACTAAATTAGATAATGTGGGTATTAGAGATTTAGCAAATAACTGGTTTTGTTCATATTTACAAAACAAACAAATAGTATAGATAAATGGTGTGCAATCAGATGCTCTTGATATAACATACAAGCACCATGCTCCTTTTCCTAATATATTTTAATGATTTCTTCCAGTACACAAGCCATGCAGAAACCATAATGTTTGCAGGTGACACAACCCTAGTATTTAACAGAAAAGATAATGTCTTCAAAATTAAATTTATAGATTATAGTACTGACTTAAAAAAAATAATCTTTCACAAATAAAAAAAATTATATTTCAACTCTCACTTGCAAAACAATCTTAACCTTGACCAGAAACAATCAGAAATATTCTCTTGGTTCATACATTGATTCCAAACTATCTTGGGGAAAACATGTTAGTGAATTAAATAATAAACTTAGCAAGTTCTGCAGTTTGGATATTCACTCAATTTCTTCAATACAAGTTTTAAACGCAGTATGTTGTAAAAGCATTACCCAATCATTAGATATAGAATACTATTCAGGGATCTTCTCCAAAGGCACCCAAAATGTTCAATTCAAAAAAGTATTTTAAAATAATTATGTCTCTATGTATGTATGTTTCTTTTATTCCTCCTGTTAAATCATTATACCAGTCAGAACATTTGAGCAAACCACTTTTTAAGCAATTACAGATGTTACCATTAATTGGCATCTACATATTTGAAAAAAAAAATGTCTCTCTACATAACTATTTCGCAAGAGCATCCAAAAATTTCCATTTAGACAGTTGCCAAAATTACCAAATTCAATATAGCATTTGCCATTTGGTAATAACAATTCATTGAAAATGAACTCAAAGACCTGGAAATACAGGTATTTTAAAAGTAAAGTAAAATTGATGCTTTTAAATCATCAGTTTTATTGCATACAAGAATATATGTTTGAAAAGATTCATACTCAGTCTTACATTTTGTATAGTTATAATTAATTTATTTAAAAGGAAAGTAAAATTGACGCTTTTAAATTATCAGTTTTATAGCATACAAGAATATTTATGTGAAACATTTGTATTTAGTCTCACAATTTATGTAGTTATAATTAATTTGTTTCAATCATAACAAAGCCAATCCACATTCTGCAATACTAGGTAATTCATATATTGGGATGTAAATCAATCTAAAACAGGTAATGTGTGAGTGTATCATCTTTCAAGTATGTTTATATGTATTGATGAAACCAATATTTTTTTAAAAATCATATAGTAAATAAAAAATATATTGACTGTGTACTTTATTGTAACAAAAGGCAATGAAATATCTGGTCTACTGTTTACGAATAATAGAAAAATATGCTTGGAACCAGTTTACAACTGCCAGTTAAAAAAATAAAAATGGGGTCATTCTGCAAAACAGCACTTTTAGTTTCTGAAGGTTTTGCTATTTAAAGTAGGATTTCTGTACTCTACGGCTTGAAAGTAGCAACAAACCAACAGGATGAGTATAGGTTACGTTAATTAGTGCAAAAGGGCTACAAAACACATTACTGTTTAAAAAAAAAAATAAGCGCTGCAGTTCATATAACTACTGCGATTAGCGCTAGTGTTTCCGATACCAACGTACCGCAAACGAATTCTAGAGTTTTTACTATTGAAATAGACGTATTATCAAGGAGTATCTATATGTTGATTAGACTGCTTGCAAACGCATTTGCGAGCAGGAGGCTCGTTCAAACTCATTTCACTGCTTAACGTTTAAACCGCACAATTTGTTTTCTATTCCACTTGCAGCAAAACAGTAAGTTCGTACTGCGAGTGTAGAGTAAAGTCTAAGTATTGCCATTTTATCGGTTATGGGAATAGTATTCTAAAAGAGATTCCGTGGAATTAACGGTTTTAAACTTAGGTAGAGATATAACAGCTGTATTAATTGTAAATACATGTGATTTTGGCGTTATTTGTTAATTTACTTCATGCATCAGATGTGTGTTGGATTTAATTTATATTTAATTTTTATTTACGGACGCTCTTTAACATCTCAAGTCATTAGTGTCCCATTCAGTTCAGGGCGTGAAACGACTGGTAAGTTTTGCTCAGAAGCCTCTTCTTTCAGGCTTGAGGTGTGGAAAACTAAAAATAGCGGCATGTACTCATTATTTTGCTGTTATGAAATACCGTTACTAACGCAATGGGAGAATCTTTCGAACGTGCGAAATGAGAATCACAGAAAATTTTCCCAATTTCGAAGTAGACACCATGCGCGCACGTATGCAGACTTCAGCAGCAGACTGAAAGACATCGAGTCTTGTAATGCAGCTAACTGTTGCAAGAACACCACAGATATCTCCGCAAGATATTTATGCAATAGCAATTAAGGGACTGGAAGTTTAGAAAATACCAGGCTAACTTCCGTTGTTACATTTATTTCTTGGCCGAGTAAAAATGTTTGTGTCCTACAGTTTATTCTCATGAGCAAAACAAAGCCAGAAAATCAATAAGCGTAGTACTTATCACCGATATGGATCGTTTTATTAGCAAAGTGGATCTAACTAATGCCTAGATGAAGAGGCCTGTTTACAATTTTTGTTTGATGTCTGCTGAGAACAGCAGTGCTGTGCATTGAGTGTAATGCCGTTCTCCGTCCTATTACGAGGCGGGACCGGACTACCCCAAATTTTGTTGTAAGTAGTTAATATAATAAATTAGAGAACAATTATTAATATAATTATAATACATATTTCAATTTACTTATGTAATAATATAGAACATAGTCGTAATTTAGCTTATAATACATATGTTTTCATATTTAATTTTACACGAAAAAGTGACCCATTCCATGTGCAGAGGTACGTGATTCAAGTGGTCAAAGTTGCTACCCTTCCGGATCTTGCTCCTTGCCCACTGCTTTGCACACAAATAATGAGCTGAGCATTGTTGAAATTTTACTAGGCACAAATGCATGTCCAACTGGTTCAGCTACTGCCGTGATGCTGTCCATGGACATAAAATACATGGCAAGAGAAAAATTGAAGGTCTTGTCCATATCGTTCAGTTGATGAATGCAAAATTGAATGATGCAAATTTCATCACAGACCCTGTTGTAGAGAGCAACTGAATTCTTGGGATCTACGAGGAGGCAAATGAATTAAAGATAGAAATTTGTCCCAATAACTGGAGAGATGCTAACATATTGCATAATTTAATTGAGCAGCACTAGAGTTTACCAGAACGATTCATACAGATGCCTGGGGAGGTTATTATGGGCTAATGGCAGACGGATTTGCAGCTCATCTGTCAACAACTCCGTGCTTTTTGTGGACCCCGCGACAAACTGTGATACTAATAACATTGTGTCCAGCTGGAGAATTGTACTTATCCTTTGTCTAAGGACAACATTAAACAGAACAGAATGAAAGCCCACATTTGTGAATTCTTGTGGCCTCAGGAATGTAAAAACTGCTCAGCAAATACTTTTCAAGTACTGATGGAAGACATTCGGCAAGTGTATCTAGTAGTTTAAATGATTAATGCAATTTAAATTAATTTAGATTTAGGTATTTTACGAATAAGAAACTTATGTTGGCTGCATTGTTTGTTAAGACATTATATTGGCTAGTGGCTAATCTGCTTTAACATAACATAGTAAAATAATTAGATAACTATTTTATATATATCATGCATTACCATCTCATAACTCTGAAAATTTACTCAGAGATAGAGAAATGGCAGCTATATTTTTGCATAAAGTACTTGTACCACCGGGTTAATCTTATTTATTCTATATTTTTATATTCTGTCTCTCTCACACTCTTGTTGCTAGTGTAGTCTGTTTCCATGCATTATGCTACCTTTGATATTCAATATTTATTTTTATTACATTCACTTGTCTTCTTGCCTTAGAAGAACAGAACTGTTCAAAATATTGATACAAAATCTTTGACTTTGTGTTTTATTCAGTGGCTGCTCGTGCCTTTTACAAGTTGGGGGGGCTGCTAGAAACTTTATGAATTGGTTACATACTATGAAATATCACTTATGTATCAGCTTCATGTGCTGCAATTTGCAGGTAGTAAATTTCTGAAAAACTTTTTAATTGAAGTCCAGGACGTTTGTCACCATTCTCCTCTCCATTGAAAGCATTCCAAGGGCAGTCAGTCTCTCCTTGTTCATGATGCTATGGAGATAGGTCTTGATTCTCTTCAAAGAAGAAAAATGGCATTTAGGTTGCTCATAGTCATAGGTAGGGTCACAGCAACACGAAGAAGCTTTAAAACTTCCAAAAATGAAGAATGTAATTTATGATAAATCATAAACTTCAGCAATGTAGTAGAACCTCCAAAATTATTTCTGAATTCTTCTCTTGAATACAAAACAGATAATTCAGTTTGTAATTTTTCTTTGCAAAAACAGGAAATAGTTTAGTACATTCAATCAGTCTTGTTCAAGAAATGTTTTGTAGAAGTTGTCAAAACTGCTTGGCAACAGAAGAGTTGATACCTGGAGATGCTTTGTAAGTTGGAAGCGTGTTTTTACCAGAGTAAGTATATCATTGCACACTTTCTTGGCAGCTGCAATTCTTGACTGGCTGTCATTAATTTGGTGACGTTTGTTTGAATTTTCAGATCCACTATGTTCTCGATTTGCTTCAGTCAAATTCCTGATACCAAAAATGACACCGGACAGTAGCCGTATCTGCCAGTCTATACTGTAGTTGATTATAAAGGATGTGAACATGTGGCATAATACTGTGAAAAAATGCAATCCAGAAAGAAAATTGCTAACCTGCAAATTTTTAAGAAGACCCTGGGCTTCCCTAATGGTAATGTTGCTAGACATTTTGGAGTTCATGAGAGTATCAAAGCACTCAATCAAAGGGTCTTGTTTTTCTCATAAACAACATAACTGTTCTGGACTTAAAGAGTTTTATCTAGTTGCTATACCAGATGGTATTCATTTTGCTACACAGGAATCCAAAACAGAAGATCTCTGTGATGAGCAAGTAAAGAATCCTGGAATGACATTTAAATTTGCAAAAAATGTTATGGCTTTAGTATTTTGCCTGCAAGCTCTTTCCATTGTAAGATTTAATTGATGAGCAAAACAGTGTAAGAAATGAGCATTGAGGTACACATCCTTAACTTTCATCTGCACACGATTCATCGCTCTACTTGTCACTGTAATACCATATCAGTTTATCATTTTCATTCTTTAAAATTACAGGAAGCTTTGATAAAATGCACTCCCTTACATTCGTAGCATTTTGGTCAGAAGGTTCAAAGAACCCCCATAATCTCTCAACAGGATTGACAGTCACAATATCTTAGCATAAGGACAAGTGGGAATTGTCTGATGTCTGTTGTTTCGTCTGCCAAAACAGCCATACATTCAGTCTCAGCAACTTCATTTGAAATATATTCTCTGCAGACCTTCAACATGCACTCTAAAAGTTCATTTTGAATACTCTTGGATGTACCTTTAAAGGAAGAAGCACTATCTAATTAAGATTTAAGCACTAAATCAAATTCTCAAGTTTATTATGTTAATGACCATAAAATACCAGGGTTGTGTCCTCTTAGTGTTAGTTCATTTGAGGCACAAAAGTTTATGCAGTTTATTATTTTGAACTATGCTTCTCTATTTTTGCAAACTTCATTGTTGTGTCACAAAACTGAGTCTTGGTAAGCATTACTTAAACTCACATGGATATCAACCAGTGCTAGAAGAGCAAGGTTAAGGACATTATTTACAGGTTTTTAGAGTTTGCAAGTTTGTGGATTTTTTCGTAAAGTCTTTTTAAGTCGGACACTACAGTCCAAACTGTATTTGAAGCATCACTCAAAATCCAAGAGAAGACACAGAAAACAGAAAAGTGCATTTTGAACTTCACGTCACAAAGCCAACCTAACTTGTTATCTCACTTTTCATTCAGTGTTAAACTTATAAATTTCAATGATTTTAAGAACTTCACACAGATTTTATTAGCCTACATTATTATACATGGCATCCACACAAAAACTACTAATATTTAACTTGCTTACCAGCACTGATTGAAAATGTCACACCATGGTAACTCATGTGTTTTGTATTAAATATTAGTTTTTTTCTTCCCACACACTCATTTCTAGTTTCATCTGTTTCCATGCATAACGTTACCTTCGATACTCAATATTTACTTTTATCATTTTCACTTGTCTAGCTTCTTGCCATTGAAGAACTCGCAGTAGTTCGAAATATAGCAATTTCAAGTGTGACTCTTTCTCTGTGTTTTATCTTTATCTACTTTTATTATTAGTGTTAATTTGTTACATTGTTGATAGTGTTTCTTTATTTTTATTTTTCATTAATATTATATATACACACACACACACACACACACACACACACACACACAAAGAATTGTGCTGTGCTTGCAAAACATTTACATTATTAAAATATTAATATTATTTAGCCTAAAGTCAATTGAGAAAAAAGTTCCAAATGTACAAAACTTGAAGTCTTTCATTCCATCAGGTGGGCATGTGCACAGTGTGTGCTTTGGCCTTAGAAAAGCTGTGATTCTATATTCACATGTTATAAAGAAGAGGCCAAACTTCCTTAATGATACACACAGTTATAAAATTATATAAATTTACCATAAAGTGAGTGTACTCATTATTACAGCAAGATGAATTATAGGAGAATGAGCACAGATTTTCTTTCTTTAGTTCAGAGTTAATGGTCACATGTAACCTGTGGTAAACTTGAGGCTCTTGTACAATAAAATCAACATGACTATGAAACACATTTAATGTACTTTCCTTAATAGGGGTACATATTTACTACAAATACGACACACATTATTCATTTACATACTTTTTAACACTCTAAAACTATGTTGTGCTTAATTTTTGCTCAGAAGTTAATATTCTCTTTACTTGCCATAGATGTGTTATGAACTTTGCTTATCCTATACAAATGTAGGTAAAATAAATGTACTCTAATTGATTCTTATTATTGTGTGTTCTAAATTTGTTAAGACATTGGAATAATTATAGAAAGGAATGCTAAATGAAATTATGCAATGCTACCCTAAAGACAAAAAGAATTACGTAACTTTTGAAGTCCCAACATATTTTAAGTCCCTTAAATATAGTCTCCAAGTTAAAACAGTCATTAATGAAATTAAAAATGAATATAGAACTTAAATAAGTATTAAGAAAAGTACTTTTGTTACTCAACATACTCTCTCTTTACAGTAATGTTTCACAAGCCCCTGGAATCCAGCAGAAAATTCTTAGGGCTGGTGTTGGAACCATGCTTTGTCTTCCCTTTCTACATCTTCATTGGCAAAATGTTCATCAATAAGATGATGTTATATAGGGCCAAACAAAGGGAGTCACTTGAAGCAAGATCAGGTCTAAAAGGAGATGCTCAAGAACTTCCCACTTTAAATTTTTCATCATCTAATTTGTCTTGTTAGTAATTTGAGGATATGCATTGCCATTCAAGAGAAACATGTCTTTGGTGAGAAGTCCTGATCATTTCTGTTGAATGGCTTTATGAAGTTTCCCGAGGACGTTACAGTAGTAATTGGCATTTACAATTTGTTCTTGAAGCTTAACTTTTACCATAGATGGAAAGCATTTCTTTATGAATATTCTTTGATGTCATAACTTTAGCCCACAAAAATCTCACAACAAAGCACTGTTTGCTTGTTGTACATTCACTCAGAAATGTTGCCATCTTGCAACTGCTCTTTTGCTATTGTAAATGTCTTATTTGAAGTATCGCCAATTTCTACTGAATTAATGCTGCTTTCTAGAAGCCATACCTCAGGTGTCTCATCAAACATGTAATATCCCATGTCAATTTGTAACTTACTTAATGACTTACCTTATATGTTTGCATTGATCCAAATAGAAATGACCCATATATTTATTAATTTGAAATTATTGTAAGGCACATTTTGTATTATCAGCCCATCATTTTGCTATGGTTGCCATTGCTCAGCTCTGCTTTGTGCTCCTGTTTTAGACTTCAATTACAAATAATGCTATATTTTTTTTCTTTTGCAGTATTAGAGGTTCATAAGTAGAAAAGTCTAAGAAAATGAATGTTAGTCTACACATTAAGGAAGAGCAAAAGGATATTGATACATGTTCACTTCAGTTGAAACAACCAGAAACTCATGGGGAAAATTCCTATGATGCTGCTCATGATCCTGAATTAAAGGTAAGCAGCAAACACACAGTTTTTAAGGTACAGTATGATTCATAAAAAGTGTTCTTTGAGTAATATAACAAATTATAAATTGCTCAAATGTCACTAATTTTGTTGCCTTTGAAACATGTCCAAGTAAGTGGAACAAAGCTAATAAAATTAGAGTGATTTCCTCAAAAATAGTTTGTTATATTATATTTCACTATGAAAATCCCTCCTATTTAAATCTATGTTTTTGTATATTTCTAGCAACAAAATCTGAATAGGTTTTTAACACATGCATATATGACAGTAAATCTTTGATACATCAATGTCTTGCTTATGTATTGGAAATTTTATCATGCAAAAATGGTTGTAAAATAAGTGCTAAATAAACCATTATGCTTTCAGGTTCTTCCATCATTTTCCAGAATGTCAACTATCATTTCATTGTAATAATCAAAATAGTTATATAACATTATCTTCAGTGCTGTTTAATTAGTTTTGCCCTTGTTTGGTACCTACCTTATACAGTGTCTTCATTCCAATGGTTAATGAAAACTGCACGCCATGTACAAGAAGCTGTTGACCTTCGTTGTGCAGTTGAATCATCTGCAACTGCTGTAATTGAGTCATTTAGTGGTTTCAAGGAACAATAGGTTAAACACAGCTTGTGCTCTGTATGAATTTTTTTGTTAAGATTTGTGTTTTGTGATGTGTGTCATTACACCTAATATTAGATTTGCATTAGAAACATAGCATGTTTTATTAAGATCATTGTATGATTGAGTTGAACTAACACTCTTTTGTTCCATTTACTGGATGCAAACGAAGGGTTTGTGAAACTGGTCCTACATAAATGTAAATTGGAACTTGCACAGTGAAGCCAATCATATTAATTGATATCATTGTATGATTCACTTGAACTACACACTCTTAAAGCTTCACTTACTTTTCATAAATGTATGGAACCGGTTTCGAGAACATTTAGTTCCCATCTTCAGCCAGGCTAAAGTTCAACTCAAGTTGAGTTGAGTTGAACTTTGAATTTTAGCCTGGCTGAAGATGGGAACTAAATGTTCTCGAAACCGGTTCCATACATTTATGAAAAGTAAGTGAAGCTTTAAGAGTGTGTAGTTCAACTGAATCATACAATGATATCAATTAATATGGTCCTACATATTTTAAACAAGTGGAGCAAAAGAGCATTAATTCGCCTCATTCATACATTAATCTTAATATATGATTAGCTTCACTATGCAACGTTTCAATTAACAATTTTAGTTAATAACATGTTTATTTACCACTGTTATGTAACAAAGAAATTGTCCAAATATTGCAGTGGAAAACTGTACGATAAATTGCCTTGAGTATCGCATCCTAAATTTGCAGTTAATCAAACTAGAGAAAAAATTTGCAACCCACCGGCATTTCAGTTGATGAGTAACCAGAACCAAAAAAATTACATTAATAGAGGAAAACTTTGACAAGACTGCTGATGCTGGTAGCCATTTTACCAAAACATATCCTAATATTTTTATAGTTCGTGTTAACATATTTAATAAAATTTATTAGAATATAACTCAGGATGTTTAAAGAAGATAAGAAATGGGAAAATAGAAATATATTTTATGGCAGATAAAGAAATACAAGTTGTACATGGTTTTATATTCTTAGGAATTAAGAGAGAATATTAGCATTAACAAGGGGAGATGTTTGTCAACATCTAATGCTGGGAGTAATTTGCCCTTAAAACATGTCCTAGTGTTGTATATAAAGCCAGTCAAATAAGCTTTCGGTCTCACTAATATTTTGGAGGTCTACTTGCTCACTTTCACTGCTACAAGAAAGACTTGACATGCATAAAAGGAGAGAGAGGGTTGCCAACAGTAGCTTACGAGCTCTTTTTTCTCTAGAATGACTTATTCTTGTAAGTAGCAAAGTCCAGCCACAAATAAGAAGAGTGCCTATGTTGATTGAGAAACAATATTTTCAAGTTAAAATTCTTTCTACTACATTTAAATTTCCTTCCTGTGTGATATTATGCAAGTATTATGTTTTGATCTCTCATGTACTGACTGGGGAAATTCTCAAGTCGTATTGTTACTGAGAGGCTACTCCTAAGATATGAGATTCTCATAGTAACACTCCCATGTAGGCACTCTGACTAATATGAACAAGAGAGAGTGACCTGGCATTTGACTTCCTTTAGTTTTATATGTAAGTGAATTTAATAAATTCTAATAGAGTTGGTCATTCCATTTTCTATAACTTCTTAAGTACAATTTAAATAACCATGACCTTAGATTTCCTCCTCCTCCTCCTCCTCTTCTTCATTTATTTATTTAATCTGCATGCTTTACAGTACTTTTCAATTTCTAATCAAATAAATGATATTGATTCTACTTAAATCATCGCCATTTATTAGCATATCTCCATTGAATCTTTTAACCTAAACATAATATCTGTAAACAGGCTCAATATGATTGGGTTTAATTTTAATGCATTTTTCTGCATGAGTTGCCCTTGTCACATTTAATACAGAAACTGCAACTCTAACTCTTGTATCTAAATCATTTCTGCAGTTAACTTTTTCTTTCTCAATTTATACCATAATGCTTCTCTCATAATTATATCATAACTTTTCTCAAAAATCTAAAAATACAGTAAACATCTTGTTACATTTAAATAACAAAAAATTTATCAATGTTTTAATAATCATAGCATTATTCATTGTAGTTCTACCTTTTCTAAATTATGGTTGAAAAGGCAATAACCTGTTATTCTCTTCTGCTCAGCATTTTATTCTTTCTCCCAAAATTAGACAGCAATAAAATTCCTGTATAATTACACAACTTTCCTTCACCTCCATTCCTTTATATTCTTTTCATTTTTTATTCACCAATTATTAACAGTTTGTACATTTGGCTTTGTCAGTTTATATAAATACATAATTATAAATAAAAGTTTTTAAAAATTGTAAAAACTTTAAAAAAATGTATATATGGAACTAACACAGTGAAGCTCACATGAATTAAATCTGTCGTCTAACACTCTTCATGCGTCACTAACCTTAAAACCTTTTAAGGTTAGTGAAGCATGAAGAGTGTTAGACGACAGATTTTAATTACATAATTATAAATTTATTTATATACATATAAATATCTAACTCTATAATTTAGTTTCCAAGAATTCCTCCATAGTATAAAAATTATGCTTTAACAATAATGTTTTAACTCTTATTTAAATGTAGTGCTTGAAATGCATTTATTAATTTATTATATAGAATTGTATCTTTATGTATGCTTTTTGTAAATCTGCAATATTGTAAGTGTATTACCCCAGCTATTCTTTGTTAATGCACATGATAATTGTAATGATTTCTAAAAAGCTGTTTATTATTATAAACAAAAGTTACATTCTCCAATAGATAAAATATTTTAACATGCTAAAAACATTTCTTGGGCTTCACTTCCAATGAACAAAGAAGCACTCACTTTTGATTTTGAGAGTGAACGTTAAGAGTGTTTTATCATTGTATCAATATTTTAAATGTTTTTTAACTGAAGAGTGCTTCCTTGTTCATTGGATGTGAAGTCACAGAAATGTTTTTAGCATTTTAAAATATTTTATCTACTGGAGATTTTATTCGTTTTTACTGTGTTGATTCCTGAATATTTTAAAATTGAAAAGAAAAAAGAAACATTTCTATTAATATATATATATAACAAATTAACACTAATAATAAAAGTAGATAAAGATAAAACACTGAGAAAGAGTCACACTTGAAATTGCTATATTTCGAACTACTGTGAGTTCTTCAATGGCAAGAAGGCTTGCCATGCCATTGAGGAACTCGCAGTAGTTCGAAATATAGCAATTTCATGTGTGACTCTTTCTCAGTGTTTTATCTTTATCTACTTTTATTATTAGTGTTAATTTGTTACATTGTGTTTCTTTATTTTTATTTTTCATTAATATTATATATATATATATATATATGGAAAGTAATGTTAGAATATTCAATGCGTTAAAAATTGGTTTACTGGGAGCATAGGATGGTAATTGCTGCATAGTTCTTAATATTTTCTTTTGCCATTTAAAGAACATAGATGATAAACTCACAACTCCCCAAAAGGTGTACCATAAGTTTAGCATTACAAGCTCTAGAGGACTTAAAAGTAGCATACAGAAATGGTAAGATGTATCATAACATGAGATTTATAGGCTACTTGGCATAATTATTCTCATGGGTATTTTCGTAAGACATATACTGGTCTGTAGATGACATGCTATCAACTCCATATTTTTGCATAATGCACATCAAACAATAGATTTTCGTCTATTTGTGGTTTCTTTACTTCAGCAGCACAGAATACATAAGTGATCAATTTCACAAAATTAGGCCTATTTTTTTATTACCATATTTTAAAATTCAAAGAAAATTACATTCCTGCTGAAAAGGTCACTGCTGAAAAGCTTGATGCTCTGGAAGAGCAGCTTGGGTTGGAAGCAATATGTGAAAACCAAAAGGACCAGATTTGGCAAAAAAGTTTTGGTCTTTGTGAAAGTAATCAGGGTATGTCTACAATAGTTGTATTTGCACTGGCAAAGGGACTGACAACACAGGAGAAAAAGACTTGGGGTTATTTGGTTTTATAGTCGTGCACATCATGGAATTGTGCTTGATCAAGGTAAGACTATTTATCTAAACCACTGGTACAGCTTCCCTAAGTTATTTATTGTTTTATATAAAAAAATTATGAATGCCATTAGTACAATATGTTTAAATCATATTGGATTGCCAAAGGAAATGAATGTACGGGGTCTAAAGAGAGGGGAAATGAAGATGGGTCAGCTTCCCCCTTTGACCTACATTGTTTGGCATGATAAAAGGGTAGCTACTGCTTTATCAAGTTGCAGTTCCAAAATTTTGATGAACAATACATGAAAGCTAGATGCCAAAACCAAAATGACATGTTTCAAGCCTAATATTATGCATAAGGATGGTGTTGATTTAATGGATAGGATGGCAGGCATACTCCTCTTTATGAAAAACTGTAAAGTGTTTAAAAAAAAATTTTTTTTCTTCCCCTTCCCCACCATGCACAATTGCTTCGTAATTTGGAAAGCTATAAACCCACAATAAACAATGACAATCTGAATTTGTGCCTATCAATTCCTCGCAGTTTTATTTCAAGTCATCAAACTCGGAGGCCTGTACACACAGGGGGTAGAAAGTCTACAAACCTGCCACCTTCAGATTGACGGAAAAACACTTCCCTGAAAGGGTGCCTTCTATGAGAAAAAAGTTGCATCCAGATCAGAAGTTGAAGCGGAAAATGTCCTATTTAAGGCCCGAAACACTCATTGGTAGCAGTTGTTTAATTATATTAATTTAATAGATTCATCTTCATATGTTTCTATATTAGGTAAAGGCTATAATGTTGAATGTAACAAACATTTAATGGTAATAGTTACTTAGCTATGTTAATTTAAGAAGTTCATTTGTGTATATTATTATGTTAGATAAAGGCTATAATATTCAATTTAAAACTCCAAACATTCTTTGATGATATGTTTTTAATCATATAAATGTAATAAGTTCATTTACAAATGTTTTTATGTTATGTAAAGGCTCTAATTTTCAATTCAAATAACAAATATTCTTTGGTAATATGTTTTAAATCATATAAATCTAGCAAGCTCATTTGTATAGATTTCATGTATCAGATAAAGGCTATTACAATGTATGTCTTAATGTTTGTTTATTGGCCTTTATGATAATAATATAATTGTAATGGTTCATAGGACCACATACATAGCCAAGAATATGAATAGATTAACTACAAATAAAGAAAATTGTAATATTAAGAAAATCAGCCAATGGCAAACATAACAACAATAATGTGTACCAGGAATAAAATGTGAAACAGACAGCTTTGTTGAGATTCAATAGAAATGAAAGAATTTTATTCCTTTAATTATACTTAAGTTTAAAATAATTCATTGTAATGAATAGTAATATTACAATCCATTGTAATAAGTGACAGTTTATATTTCAAAATATTTAGTTAGTTGTGTTCTGTATTCCATGAGGAGTGAATGTGTTTTGTGTTCCGTGAGAAGAAGTCATGGTTTGAACTGCGTAAAGAGAAGTTGTGATTTATATTTCTTGGGAAGAAGTTACAAGTTACCAATCTGGTGAATACTTAGAGTCATGAGTTTGAATTAATATTCTTATAAGAATAAGATTTATACCAGGACAAAGATGTTAAAGATCTATTAGTAATAAAAAGGGAGTTTGCTTGGAATACCGAATAAAATCAAACAGAATTTGGGTTTGAAGCAAGGATGTAAACTGAACCCAATATTATTTAATTTGTTTATAGATGATATCTTAGATATGATCATGAAAAATGATAGACACTGTCCAGTTATTGGAAAGAATGAAATATTATGATTGGTTTTTGCCAACATTCTCAAAACAGAATCATTAACCATGAGAGGATTACAAAATACCATGGATGAAATTGCTAGATTTTGTGCATAATGGGGTCTTAACAGTATAAAATTAAAGAAAATAGTATTTAAAAAAAGGATCAAAATTAAGGAAGGATGAGAGATGGTTTGTAGATAGAGACTCAGTAGAGGTAGTGAAAGAATTTGAATATTTGGAAAAGGGATTTTCATGTAATGGAAGATGGAAGGAGGTGCAGTCCAAATGTGTGCAGTTAAAGGTAAAGTAGCTATGAAAGATGCCAGAATAAGTTGGTACAAACTTTTCACATTGCCAATGAAATGCCTATGAGGCAATGCTTGAATCAAAGATGTGTCTGGAGTAGAAATTTTGAGTGACAAAGGGATTAACCACAATTGAGTTAGTACATAGAATGTTTTGTAGAGAAGTTCTGGAATTAGCAAAAGGTTGGCCAAGGTGATTGATTTTGGCAGAACTAGGAAGAGTGGTAAGGAAAGATATAACAACAGAGAGAATCTTGAAATATTGGCACAGGTGTTTAAAATTAGATAACAATATATTAAAATAATTTTTAAGTACCAAAGAGATGTACTGGGAGGAGAGAGTTTGTTTGGGGTGGTGGGGAATCTGTTTGAAAAAATTGGAATGGAGATGTGTGGCGACTGGGTAAAAGTAATGTCATTAGATTTTGGAAAGAGGTGATGCAGAGGGTATAGGGGAGCAAGATATTTTGGGCTAACTTTGAGGAAAAAGTTCTTAAAGACATATAAATTTAAAAGAAATTGTATGGGAGGAATGTATAGCTAATTGTAATCAATTGCAAGCAAAGATCTTGCATGGGTGCATAAAGAGTTATTATTTCTAAAATGGTGAACCAAAAATATTTAAGGAGGATATAATTTACTACTTAAATGTAAATTGGAACTTGCACAATGAAGCTAATCATATTAATTGATATTATTGTATGATTCAGTTGAACTACACACTCTTAAAGCTTCACTTACTTTTCATAAATGTATGGAACCGGTTTCGAGAACATTTATGAAAAGTAAGTGAAGCTTTAAGAAAGTGGATTGTCTAATAGATTGTGAAATGGTAAAAATGTGAGGGGACAGTACCTGGGATAAAAATAGGACAAACTATCAAAAAAATAATACTGGCAGTTAAAATTTTGACACAAATAAGGGTAGAGAAAATAAACAAGATTGGGAAATTTTAGAAAAAGTAAGGATAGTACACGGGAAGTTAAAGGAAGGAACTTGAGCGCACACACAGTTGTAAAAATAGTGAACTATTTTAGAGGTCTAGGAGGTTAAGGTATGGGAGAACTTAGTTGTGGTATTGCTAAATTCTTAGATATTTTTCTGTTTGTTGTTTGTTATCCTGAGTTTTGATGAATATGGGGGCAAATAAGTAGCTTAGAAATAAGGAAATTATTGATTTTCAGAAATTGTATATATAATCAAACCCAAGTCTGCAGGAAATTTCAGTGAATAATCAGTGATAAATCAAATACCGAGGTCTGAATGTTAGCTAATTGATAAAAATAATAAGTGTTTATGTGGAAATGTTATTAATTAGTTCATTCATACATGTTAATATGATGTTAGCAGGTTTATTCTAAAATGAACTCATTTGTCATAGGAGGAGAAATGGTATGTCCAAGATTTAGTGAAGAAGATTAAAGTTGAGGAATTAAATTTACCTGCTAGTTATATAGGGTAAGTCACTGCTCTGTTTTTACTAATTAATCTGCATGTCAATTATCACAACATTTGAGCCTGTGACTGTAAATGTGAGGCACAATACATTTTGAAGATATGTAAAAAAAAAAATGATCTGAATAAACTCTGTCCAGAAAACCAGTCAGTACATTTGTGATATGATGTTATGCTTTAAAAGAAGCAACCTAAAATTGTCTTTTTGTTCTTACTAATTTCAAATTAAGGAATAAGGTAATGTAACAAATTATTATTGAGAAAATCACTGAAATTTCACTAATTTTGTTCCACTTAACTTGGACATGTTTCAAAGGCTGTTGCCTTAATGTTCAGCATGGTTCCTCTGTCCACTTCCCAGTGTGGTATTAAGATGTCCCTCTGTGGATTTTAGTGGTGTTGATGAGATTACTATTGTTTGGGAGATCAAAATTAACCAAATTTTCCTTGTTTTTCTTTATGAATATATTTTCCCATACTGTTCATTCTATTAATGGTACCAAGATTTGTATATATGTGGAAAAGTGAATATTTGCAAATGTTGGTACCATTATGTTAATGATGTCTTTGCAATAGTAAATGAAAAATGGAAAGAGGGTGCAATAAAACTACTCAACCTATAAGACAGCACTGTTGAATTCACAATGGAAATAGAAAACAACAAGGTTCTTCCCTTCTTGGATATAAAAATTATTAAAAATGTCAATATGTGGAATTTGGCATATTCAGAAAAGATACCCACATAGATAATTGTATAAAAAACAACAACCACAAATACCGCCATGGGTGGCCGAAGTCGTTAAGGCACGGACTCGTGAGCAGGAGATCTGCGGTTCGAATCCCGCCAGGACCGTCCTCCCTGACTGGGGTTTTTTCCAGGTTTTCCTCAGTCTTCATAACTGGCAAGTGCTGGGGAGGTACCTGAAACTTAGGCCTGGAACGCTTCCTTCCTTTAAAAAAAAAAAAATATCCTTTCCCAATTTATCATTTCATCTCATGTATCATCAGTGTCCACCGCCTGTGGTGCCTCAGTAGTAAAAACGGGCGTTAAACACTACTCAAAAAAAAAAAAACACAATCCAAAACAATATAAACTCACCATAATCAATAGCCTCACATTCACATTAACAAACCTACCAATAAGCAAGACAGAATACTTATCGGAGTACCATAAAATCATAGATATATAACAGAAAAATGGCTACACAATATATTTGGTCGACAAGAAAATTAAAAAATTCAAAAAAACAAAAACAAATAAAAGATATCACCACACTAAAAGGCTGCATAGGAGATCATATATATAAAAAATTCACATTCCACCCATGGACACACCAAAACTTTCAGAATATTTTTAAAGAGCCAAACAATTTGGCTCCAGTAAAGAAATATAGTTTCAAAACCTTCTGAAAACCAATACAAAAGAAAAAATTCTGCCGGGAAAATAATTAGGCATTTACAAAATTGGTTTGCATTGACTGCAATATGAAATACATATACAAAACATAAAGAAATATTACCATATGGCTTAAAGAACACATGAGAAATGTAAAATATAAACACAGGAAAAATCAGCAATAGCAGACAATTTCTGGCAAAAGAACCACAAATTCCAAAAGGAATCAGAACTCTTAAAAGCTGTTCAAAAACTCCCAGAATTAACAATGTGGTAAATTATATTCATAAACGAAAACAAGGAAAATTTGGTTAATTTTGATCTCCCAAACAATAGTAACCTCATCGTCATCACTAAGTTCGTAAAGTCCACAGAGCAACATTTGAATACCATGCTGGGAAGCGGACAGTGAAACCATTCTGAAGATGAAGACAACAGCCTTTGAAACATGTCCAAATAAGTGGAACAAAATTAGTGAAATTTGAGTGATTTTCTCAATAATAATTTGTTATATTATACTATATTTCACTGTGAAAATTCCAGCTATTCAAAACTAAGAGATAAGGGTTGATATTTTATTCCTAAGAACAGAACAGAATGTAATGCCAGTACAAGGGGATAATAGTTTAGAAGCAAAATAAGAATGAAAAATGTTCATAGGATGTTCATGTACTGAGATCATAAGAACTTGATGATATAACACATCATTGTCTGGATGAAACAGAATGCCCCACCATCTCAATTCCTTTCCTTTCTAAACTGAACTAAAGTTATCTAAAAAAATACTTTTCATAGAGATAAAGACATACTTTAGAACCATACCTGAAGCACAAGTAAAACATATGGTCTTTCTGGAATAGTAGTATAAGGTGATTCATTTTAATGCCAGCTTTTATTTCCATTGTTTATCACTGATTTTATTTAGAAAGTTATTTGGGAAGTATTTTATTTTGGTTCTTTCCAATTAAGGTAATGATAATCATAAATGTATGCATTTAGTAGATATGTACCACTTATGGTGTTCCAGTATTGTAAGTAATAAAATTTAAGTAGATCTAGATCTATTATAAATCAACTAATTACAGTAAAAGGACTACTGGTTAAAAATTTTGGGAATGTGAACTAAGTCTCTACTTACTATGTCATTTGAAAAGTTCTCAGAATTAAGCACAAAATGACAGCATTGCTTTCTGAAATTATTTTTTTCAATGTAATTCCCACCCTTCCTTAATGAACTTTGTCAATGATACTCCAAAGCCTTTATCCCATCACAAAAGTGAGATTCCTCTAGGCCTGCACAGTATGTCTTGACTGATGATTAAACTCTTCATTGGACAAAAATGTTACAGAATTCTGTTTCTGTCAATATTAGGCTTATTTAGCCATTAAAAAAGCAAAAATGTATTCTGCAAAATTTAAATTATATTTATATTCTGTATTGAACTGAAATAAATATTGAGCAACAAAGATGCCATCTTATTATTTTAAATATATATATTTTTTTAATGCAGCTACTTAATACATACACTTGTCTACATGTATTTTATATTCTGACAATCTTTATTCTCATTTGATCTCCATGCAAAGTTTAGTTTTAACATCATAAGTTATATTTCAGCCAGTTTTTTTGCTTCGGTATAGTTTAAAGCTCATGCCATTAGTTAAATGGAAATCTCATATTTATGAGTTAAGTATGCTATTACCAATCAAATGTGAATAATGACTAGTATTATGCATATTTTAAATGTGCTAGTGTAAGGTTTGAAATTTGTGCTAAATAGAACATTTTTTAGTTCCAAAATGGTACTTGAATTGCAGTTTTTCAGTGTAATGTGTCAGTGCTCTTCTGTTGCCATATCCGACCACAACTGCAAGTCTGTTCTACCCTGCAGATCTCTTAAGATTATCTTTTTATAAAGATATTCTTAAGGGGTAACTCAAAACTTGGAATGTGGAATGTCAAAATTCTTAACACGATGCATATTCTTTAAAATGAAAATCTTTTCCCAAATTGTTGATTCCCTAGAATTGTTATTTTTTGGCAGTTTGGTTTCTTTTGTGATGTCATGATTGTAAGTCAAAAAATGATCTACAAAGCCAATTTATCCACCTGTGTATATCTTATACTTCTAAAATGTTTTTTCATCTTTGTCCCCAAATTTCTTTATATTCTGTCTATATATAGACAGAATCCAAAATCTAAAAAATCTAACTGGTACACTTATGCCTTTTTGTTGGATGGAATAACATTCTTTATACCTCTGATCTAAAGATTCCCAATCTTTAATTTATTTTGTGCAGCCAAACACAATATCAAATTTTCTTATAAGTGTTCATGAATGCCTTGTTTGCTAATGGATGGTATGCTAATTTTTTAAATCTTACGTCCTTTATCATGTAGAGAATGGTGGTGTTTTTAAGTTTTATGAAATGTCTGACATTCTTATCTATTAACGAATGGTGGAGTTCATTGTTGAGGGCAGTATTGATGATATTCTGCCGTATATTCTTACTTGTTGAGTGGGAGGTTTACGAATCTATGAGCAAGGCTGTTTATAATGGCATGTTGGTGTGGTTTAGGGTTGAAACTATTATTCCCTTGTGATTATCTGTGTGTGTGGATTTCCTATATATACTAAATGATATTATGTAGTTTCTTTCATAAATTTTAAGGTCCAAAAGGACAAATATCCTTCCAATTCAATTTCTATAGTAAACTTACATCTTTCTGAATAAAATAATGTGATATATGCCATACTAAACACTCGTATTGCTTCACTTATGTGATATTTGGAACTGGTTTCAAAGACCTTCGTCTTCATCCTTGGCTAAGGGTACGACTAGTTGATGAATCCAACGGCTCTATCAAGATGAAGCAGTGAAAAAATTTCAAAATGGTTTTAAAGGTTTCAATATAAAATTAGCACCTATCAACAGATTTAATTTAGGAAACATCTTGAAAGATAAAACAGCTGTAAACACCCCACAAGAGAAAAAAAGCAGGTATTTACAGAATAACATGTGCAGATTGTGAAAATATCTATATCGGAAAAACAAAGAGAAATATAGGCACACATTTAGAAGAGCATTTCAGGAACATAAAATATAAATAGACAGATCAGCTGTGGCGTATCATTTTTGGACAAAAAAACATGAGATTGTGAAGAATGGATTTATTAAAAGATACTCAGGGACATATAGAACTGGATACTTGGGAAACAATTTACATTCATCAATACAGAGATCGATAATGAACTTTGATATTCCAAAGGTAGAAAATACTAATATTAAAAATGCATAAAAACACCACCAGGGCGGCGCTTCATCTTGACAGAGCCATTGGATTCTCCAACCAGCCGTAACCTTGGCCGAGGATAAAGACGAAGGTCTTCGAAACCGGTACCAACATATATCATATGATTTTTATTCATATGACTTGGCTTCACTGTGTTAGTTCATTATATTTTTTAAAACAAGTTTCTTTTTTAAAAAATATTTTAATTACATCTCTCTGTATGTGTGGATTTCCTATATATATGAAATGAAATTGTTGTGTTTTTTCTGTAGTTTTTAAGGTTCAAAAAGGACAAACATCCTCCCTCTTCAATTTCTATAGTGAACTTAAATCTTTGATCTTTCAGATTCAGTAATTTTTGGCATCATCTGTTGTGTAATTGCAAATATATCACCCACATAGCAAACCATATTTTAAAGATAAATAGAAATGCCTTGTTAATGTGTGCTTGTACTGTACTCGTGCATAAATTTGCCAGAAATGGAGCCAAGCCAGAGTTTTGTTGGTAAATTTTTTCATTAAATATGATGCACAATTTTTTTGAAAATGATGTTATCCCCAATTTCATCTACCAATATGTTTGTACTTTTAAGCCATTTCTGTTTTTTAAGGAGCAGTCTTTGTTTTGGATGTTAGTGAACAAAGATGCAATCAAAAGGAACAAGTGAATCATCTGGTAAAATCACTGCATTGTTAGTTTTTTCCACCAGATAAGAATTGGCAATGCTTCCGCTTTCAAATTGTTCCATAGTTCTAAATTTTTTTACCAACTACTTGGCCAAATTCTAGTTTGGGGCATTTATTTTATTAATTGTTCGGCACATGCTCTTGCCTGGTTTGTGTATTTTGGTAAGGACATAAATTCCTAGAAAAAGATATTTGCTTTAAAATGAGCATTGCCATAGTGTTATCTATTTCTGAAATCATTATTGTTTTACTGTGCATGTTCTTACAATGCAGTATTTAAGATACTTGAACTTAATTCTTTTTCTTTTATAGCTGGCAAAACAAAGAATGGGGTCTTTTGACTCATATTCCCATTGTATAATAAAGAATAATCATAATGAAAATTATATATAATGCAATGTAAATCTTAAAAAGTTGATGATAAATATTAAAAAATTAGATTTCCCTGCTTGAGAAACAGGTTTGAAGACATGTATAGCTTGAGACCAAAATATTAACTGCAAGTGTTCACAGTTATAAAATGCACTAACTTTGATGATGATGATAACAATCTGAAACAATCTGCTGTGAATTATAAAAGCAAAATATTTTATTAACAGTTGCACTTAAAATTTGTATAGTAGTTTATAAACCTTTATTGACTGTGTGCATTTTTAGTAGGTTTCTCCAGTAATAATAAATTGAATAAATAAATTTTTACAAAATTGTGAGGTATTTAGGGAATTGTATGTGATAGTGAACTGGCATGCAAGACAAAGAATTAATCATGGTACATATAGTTCAGTATGAAAATTGGTCTCCTATGCCAGTAAACAGCATCAAAATAATGATAGTGAAATTGAACTAATATAATCTCTAAACCAGCCAGAGCTTTAATATATATACTACCAAGTATTGGTTGAAGTACCATGTGATCGATCAGCAATGCTTTCCCTCCTCAGCCAGGGCTTTTTTCTATGAGCAACCCAGAACTTGATTGCCGTGGAACCTTCATAGTTGTTGACCTTTCTGACTAAAGGCTAAAACAAAACTGATTGCATGGTAGATAAAATGGAAAATTTCTGAATGTTCAGCACCAATTACATTAGAATGACACATTTCTCTCTGTTCTAAATCCTACAACAATTTCTTATATTAATTCATTTCCATTTGTTCATAATCAACTAGCAATCCAGTGATGCCTCTTTGGAAAAATTAGATTTTCATGAATTGGTTGTTTACATATTTTTAATGCAATGGCAGATGGAATTTAAGCTGCTGTTTCAGGCAAACCAGGAATGAAAATGGAGTTACTTTAATATTGAGACTTCTCCTGTTAATTAACCCCTACACTTAACACCTTCCACTGATGTAATGTGCAAAGTGCCCTCAAGCCAACTATTGTTTTAAGTGAAAGGTGAAAAAGAAAGATGAGGTCATTAAGCCTCATACTGTCGGTCTGGTGGTATAGTGGTAACCATACTTGTCTTCTAAACTCAATATTGCAGGTTCAAACCTGGCCAGAACCGATGGATTTTTTAGGCGTAAAAATCCTAAGTATGGCTTCCTTTGGAAGGGAAGTAAAGCCATGGATCCCTGTTGTACATTTACAGCATGATAAAGAACCTCAATCCTGAAAGAAGAGGGCTCTAATGACCTGAGATGTTAAAGAGCATCCGTAAATAAACCAAAACCAAAAGCCTCATACTAGAGAGATGCTACATTCTGCCAAATCTGTTTGGTAGCTGTAAACACAAAGGATTTTGGAATTAGCAAATTCAGAATAACAGCATCGTACAGCTCTAATAAGTTGAACATTATTCAGTTCTAGGAGCAATTACTCTTTTTTTACTTTTGACTGGTTGAGTTTCTGTATGAAGTTCCATATATCATCGTCATTGACTTATTAGGCTTAAGCCTAAGGCCTGTTCTACTATGTGATGAACCATTTGAATTTAGTTACACTTAGTACCTGCAAACGTTAAAAGAAGTAGTAATCTTCCCTTCCTTTAAAGTTTCATATATACAAAAGTATATTTTTTGTCCTTTAAAATGTAAAAAACACTGTGCGTAAAGAATGGTCAACAATCTTAATTATAGTGGAAATTAAATACTGAAAGGCACTGATAATACTTTTCTTAGTATGTGTGTAGAGTAGTATGAAAATTTCATTCTCTATGACACTGAAGGCACTGATAATACTTTTCTTAGTATGTGTGTAGAATAGTATGAAAATTTCATTCTCTATGACACTGAACATATGAAATTCTTGAGTTGTACTCTACATTGATCAAAAGCACTGAATTTCAGGCTTAGATTCACTAGAATAAGTATTACAAACTTCATGAGTGAGCATCAATAGCAACATTTGAGAATAATTTGTATTCTAATGTGAATAAATGTTTTCATTAATCTGATGTAGTTTAGCATTTTTCAAAATGAATCTAAACTCAATATGTTTTGATTTTTGTGTTCACAACAAAAACTTTTCCTCTTTTTTGTTATCATTATGTTCTTTACATTTCAGGCCAAATGAGGAAGACCTGTCCAGATGTTTGAAAAACTCATCTAGAACTTCTTTTATTCAAGTTACACAGGATTGTAAAGGGAACACGAAGAAACACACATTTGCTTGTAAATTATATGATAACACTTACACCAGCACTTCATTTATAAAAAGCCACACATCAATTATTGAACATCAAAAAAATAACATGGTAAATGAAGGTCTCTTGCAGAACAATAAGAAGGCACATAAATGTGAAGTTTGTGGTAAGATCTTTACTCAGACATCTATTTTAAGCAATCATCTTTTGATGCATGAGGGTAAGAAGCCACATAAATGTGAAGTTTGTGGGAAGAGCTTTACCTGGACATCTAATTTAAGGAGTCATCTTTTAATGCATGAAGGTAAAAAACCACATAAATGTGAAGTTTGTGGAAAGAGCTTTACGCAAAAATCTCATTTAAGGAATCATATTTTGATTCATGAGGGTAAGAAACCACATAAATGTGAAGTTTGTGGGAAGAGCTTTACCCAGAAATCTCATTTAAGGAGTCATCTTTTGATGCATGAGGGGAAGAAGCCACATAAATGTGAAGTTTGTGGGAAGAGTTTTACTGAGCCATCTAATTTAAGAAAACATTTTTTGATACATAAAGATGAGAAACAACATAAATGTGAAGTGTGTGGGAAGAGCTTTACTCAGACATCTACTTTAAGGAGCCATCTTTTGATACATAAGGATGAGAAACAACATAAATGTGAAGTTTGTGGGAAATGCTTTATCCTGGCATTTGATTTAAGCAAACATCTTTTGATTCATGAGGGTAAGAAGGCACATAAATGTGAAGTTTGTGGGAAGAACTTTACCCAGACATCTAATTTAAGGAGACATCTTTTGATACATAAGGATGTGAAACCACATAAATGTGAAGTTTGTGGGAAACGCTTTACCCAGTCATCTAATTTAACAAAACATCTTTTAATTCATGAAGGAAAGAAACCACATAAATGTGAAATTTGTGGGAGGAGCTTTACTCAAACATCTACATTAAGAACACATCTTGTGATACATAAGGATGAGAAAGCACATAAATGTGAAGTTTGTGGGAAGAGCTTTACTCAGGCATCTTCTTTAAGGAGACATCTTTTAATACATAAGGTTGAGAAGTCACATAAATGTGAAATTTGTGGGAAGAGCTTTACTTGGACATATTTAAGGAGTCATCTGTTGATACATAAGGATGAGAAATCATATAAATGTAAAGTTTGTGGGAAGAGTTTTACCCAGAAATCTAATTTAAGCACACATCTTTTGATTCATGAGGGTAAGAAACCACATAAATGTGAAGTTTGTGGGAAGAGCTTTACCTGGACATCTACTTTAAGGAGACATCTTTTAATGAGAAACCATGCAAATGTGAAGTTTGTGGGAAGAGCTTTACTCTAAAATCTAATTTAAGTGGTTATCTTTTGATTCATGAGAGTAAAAAGCCACATAAATGGATGTTTTTTGGGAAGAGCTTTACTCATACATCTCATTTAAGGAGCCATCTTTTGATACTTAAGGATGAGAAACCACATAAAAATGAAGTTTGTGGGAAGAGCTTTACCCTGACATCTACTTTAAGGAGTCATCTTTTGAAGGTTGAGTAGCCACATAAATATGAAGTTTGTGGGAAGTAATCTTTGCTCCATTTTGCTGTAGCAACATTAGCATAAAGTAATGTCTCATCTGTTTACAGAACATCATATGATAATCTTGGCTTCATTTGTTCATTGGTAATTTATCTGTTCACAGAACATAATACTATAATGTACACATTACTGTTGTTTTTTGGTTCAACTTTGAAATATATTAAATAGATATCTACTGAGAAAGTGTGTATATATTTGTTTGGCACCCTCTATATATGAGTAGTTTAGACATGCACATCACCAAATCATTTCCATACACATTTAATGTCTGGCACAGATACATGGATGATATCTTTGTGGTGGTTAATAAGAAACACTTTGATGATGCTTTGAAATTGCTTAACCTACAAGATAGGGAAATTAAATTCACTTCTGAAACAGAACAAGAGAACATGATTCCTTTCCTTGACTTAAAGATTATAAGAAGAGTCTGTAATTTGAAATTTGGAATATACATAAAGAATATGCAGACTGAAAATTACATAAAGGCCAGTAGCTTTAGTCCCACAGCACACAAACATGCATTTCTCAACAGGTTAACACATTAACATTTAAGAGAAATTGAG
This sequence comes from Metallyticus violacea, assembly GCA_030762175.1. Lineage (NCBI taxonomy): Eukaryota > Metazoa > Arthropoda > Insecta > Mantodea > Metallyticidae > Metallyticus > Metallyticus violacea. Next base: position 27,499,010 of record CM060835.1, read on the forward strand.
TCGAAATAGTAACATACACACCACTAAAATTGAATTAAATGGAAGACTAGTTTCGGGAGCCAGGTTAACACATACTCATCAACATACCCATGAATGAGTTTGGATACAGTACACTCACATAATACAAATGGCAAAAACAATGGGTATGGCCAAGAAATTGTAGACAAGAAAATCAAGAAATTCAAACAAGAGAAAAGGTTAAAACAGGTTATAACATTGTCAGCAAATAAAGCAACTACCATTCACAAAAAATTTACTTATCATGGGGCCACCAAAAAATTCCAGAAAATAGTCCAGGAGTATGGGTTACTTTGTTCCCAGTGAACAAATTCAGCCTAAATAATCTGCTCAATTCCACTGTTAATGATAGAGTACCAGATGAGAAGAAGCCAGGAATAAATAAAATCAACTGTTCAGAATGCAACAAAGTATTTATTGGCAAAACAAAAAGAAAAAAAAAAAAAAGCATTGGAATTAGGCTTAGGGAAAACTGGAAAAACATCAGGTACATTCAGATAGATAAATTAGTGGTTGCACATCACTTTTGGAGAAATAAACAGAAAACATGATATATGAATGGAAGTCGAATTAGTGAAATTCGTAGACACTTGGAACTGGAAATATAGGAAAACATTTTTATAAAAAAAATATGAAGATAAGGTTATGAACTTCCAGATTGCAACAGTTATGTTTCATAAAATGTCCACGAGAGTACACCAAGTGCATTCAACCAACAATGAATCCGGCAGTTGGCCTACAGTCTATAATGCAGGCAAAAGCCTATGAAACATGTTCTGTACAATTCAATGGTAAGTGGAGTATAAGAGTATTAAATTGACTCGCTAGCTAATTAAGACTAAATTAATTGCTTCACTGTATTATTTCCAATACAAAATTAAATCATGTTAAATAAAATGATATACTTAAACTCGTAAATGTGCAATGAGACCTGTACCCCATGAGGATCATTTGCCAGTATCAAATCCTCCAGAAAATGAAATGAAAAATTTTCAAGAAATGGATAAAGAAACCAATTCTATTTATGAGCTGTCAGAATAATATGATGTTGAATAGATCAAGGAAGGTAAGTCCTAAATTCCAAAGGCTTATGCAATCTTATTTAAATGTTCATGAAGAAACCTTTCACTTTTTAAAGATAAAGAGGAACTACTGATTTCTGGACTAAGTGAATACTATTATTTTGTGGAAGGTATCAGATTTTTTACAACAAATATTTTCTGTAGATGGTCCAATAGTTTTTAAAGATGTGAATTGCATCTATTGGGAAACTGAAAGTGTGATATAGTATTTCAAATTAAAGACTATTTTTTGTCTTGCCTTAAAAGTAAATGAAATTAGATATTTTCTTTCTAGAGTTGCTTGTTTGCATTTGATCCCAAAACACACAACTCCAGGCTATTAGTGTATTGGTGACCATCACATCGCTGTATTGTTTTATCCTTGTTTATGCTTATCTGACCTTATGTACTTCTAAGGTTACGCCTTAATCATTCTTATATATTTCTCTCTAACTTTTCCCAAATAGTTCCCTATCATTTTTACAATTACAGTTAAAATCTTTCTAATTAATATTTCCCCATCTAGATTCTTCCATTTTTGTTGCCGAGCCTGTTCTCTCCATAATTTTGTTTGTCTACACTATAATAAACAATGAAAATCGTATTGGTTTCCCTATGTATTGGACATTTTTCTACCTCTTTATCATATCCTAATCCTTTTAAATTCATAACTCCAGTTCTAGCCCATGCAAACCCTTCCTAACCTGCTTAATCAAATTTATTGTATATATTTTTCCCTCCCCATACTATTTTTAGTTCCTTATAAAGTCTGAATGAGCTCTTCTGTGATGCCTAACCATATTTCTGTCCTTTCAAATAATACTTATATATGGAGTTTTAAGTTTATTTATCTTCTTAACATGACCACAGCATTGCTAGTTCACTGAACATGTACGTGCATTGTACCCTTTAATTGCAGTGCAGTGCTTTTTATGTGATCCCTGATTATGTAAGCATGAAGGATATTTAAATGAATGAACTTTAATTAGTCAGAAGCTTTCACGGCCGGAGCCAGACTTATAACTAAATGTTTCTTCCGGGCTTTGAAGTCATGGTCTGTTGTAGCTGAGGTGTCCAAACGTTTCGTCCTCACCAACGGAAGACATCTTCAGTGGCATGGTCTGAGTCTTCTAGCAGAAGGTTCAGGCACAACTGAATTGCCAGCTGGCGGTGTTGTAATTATATATGGGCTGCTCGTAGGGGATTGGCTCGGCTAAAGTGGGGGTAGTGTACTAGGAGGGCAGGGCACCTCCGCTCTGATAGGTGATTAGTTCACGTGATTTTTGCGAGTTTGGGCTTGTTTTATATGCTCTAGTATCGGATGCTAGGTTTTGCTCAGTTTGAGAGCCTCTCCCTTTCTGTTGAAATTATTAGGGTGTTTGTAGATTTCTATTGCTTCGCATTGTAATCTAGCCTGGTAGTATGGTATCGAAGAGAGAACAGACGTTTTATTATAATGGATAATGTGTTCTCCATCTGCCCACATTGCATGTTCTGTGACCGCAGATTTATCCGGCTGGCCCAGATGGCAGCATCTCTTGTGTTCTGAGAACCGTGTGTTGACACTTCGTTGAGCGGTGCCTATATATACTGCACCGCAGGAAGAAGGAATCCGGTAAACGCCGGCCGAAACGAGTGGGTCCCTGGGGTATTTGGCCGAGCGTAGCAAAGTATTGATTTGTCTGATAAGCTTGAAGATGGTTTTGACGTTGTGGCGTCTGAGTAGGCGCCCAATTCTGTCCGTGACCTTTTTTGAAGTATAGTAGGAAAGCAATGTCATTGCTCCTGGACGAACCCTGTTTGACTGGGTGATGTGTGGGTGGGTGTATTGCTCTGTGGACTTCTTATGCTGTGTAACCATTCGAAGACAAATCCCGTTCCAAATGCCAAAGTTCCTGTTGCAAAGAGTCAGACTCGCAGATGCGAGCAGCACGGTTAGTGAGGGTCTTTATCATGGTGGGTTTTTGCTTCGAGTGATGGTTGGAATTTTTGTTCAGATATGGTGTGGGTGGGTTTGCAGTAAACTGTGTGTCTCAGCTTCCCGCCTGGTTTTTTGGTGACCAGAACATCCAAGAAAGCTAGTTCGCCACCTTTCGCTTTCTCAATGGTGAAATGGATCTGTGGATTGATACTGTTGAGATGCTGGAGGAAACCGTCAAGGGTTGATTCTCCATGACTCCATATGATGAAAGTTTCATCCATATAGCAGTGCCATATGGACAGTTTGTGAGCTGCAGAACTCCCAGCCTGAGACTCGAAAGCCCAAACTCAGTTCAGTTCAAATCAAGAAACACATGCAAAGATGTACAGTTTTAACAGAAGCCTAATTATGCAAAATTGGTGGAAATCTTGAACATTTGCCAATAACATCACTAACAATAAGTTGCAGTTTCAGTGTCTTCAGCATATGCAGCATTAAAAATTTTAAAACTAAAATCTCACAAGTATATACATGTCCATTGTCGACGACAAGTGATCCTGTAGCTTGTGTGCATTATTTTGTGTGGTTTCTTATATCAGTGACTGAATGATTAATTGACCCCAGCTTGTTTTCTTTTTCGATGAGACATGCTTCACCAAAATGGTGGTGGTTCTGAAAACTAATTTGCATGCAAGAACCCATCTTTATAATAGGAAAATTTAATAGTTTATTTCAGAAACCAGTCCAGCGCCAAAATAAGAAAAAAATTAGTTAGGGGCAGAATATGTTTCTTTGAGGATATATACGCATTTTAGTGCACATATCAGTCAAACACCATCCTGTAATGGTCAGGCATGACATTGAATTTCCTGTTTAAATCAAAAACCAGTCAAGCGATATTGCTTGGCTGATTTCTGCAGTAAATTGTGCATACATTTTGTGTTTTTGTTACTCATTATGGTAAAAAATAACTGATCCTTTATACTGATGGTCCATTAAAACAAGAATCACACAGATTTTTGATGAACCTTTGTGGCAAGGGCGATTTGACAGTATCACCCACAACTTCCCTGTTCTTATTCATAATGTGCAAGACTTTGGAGCTATAAAGCATCTGCTGAAAAAAGTTTATTGTATTTACACTCCAGAGGAATATAGAACTTATACGGGAAAGCCAACAAAACAAATTGTTATAATTGTCACAAAAATACCTTCCAAGATATCAGAAGTTTCAAAACATGGTGGTCTGATTCATACAAAAAACTTATTAGCTCAGGCGAAATCTCTGTAGTGTACAGACTAAAGTGAGAGTTTCAAGATATTGACATATACACATCTATAAACAATGTATACCACTCTATTGCCAACAGCTTCGTAAGTACACTTATTTGATATACACATCTGTTACAATGAAGAGGCCTCTGAGCAAAATTTGTGTGTTGTTTTTCACCCTGATTTGAAAGGAACGTTGATAATCTGAGATGTTAAAAGAGCATCCATAAATAAACCAAATTAGTAAATGTTACGAGAACACTCCTGGAATCATTTAATCAACTTTCATTTGACTACCACGGGTGACCGAGGTCATTAAGGCATGAACTCGTGTGTGGAAGGTCTGGGGTTCGAATCCCACCAGGACCGTCCTCCCTGACGGGTTTTTTCCAGGCTTTCCTCAGTCCTCATAACTGGCAAATGCCAGGGAGGTACCTTAAAAATTAGGCTTGGAACGTTTCCTTCCTATAAAATGTCCTTTCCGAATTTATTATTTCATCTCATGTATCATCAGTGTCTACCGCCTGTGGTGCCTCAGTAGTAAAAACGGCGTTAAACACTTCAGAAAAAAAACTTTCATTTGCTAAAAACATATAGCCTGCTCTTCAGGAAAAGTAAAGTTTATAAACATAATTTATGCTTACTTAGCAAAATATTTAGGTTTACATGTAACAATATTCTTTCATTCAAAATTTTATCAAAAATACATTATAGCCTAAATATTTTTGGACATTCTTCATTCATGTTTTGGTCTGAACCCTAAATTTCTTTGTTATTGTTTTAAGGTCCCATCAATATGAAGAAGATGCAAGACCTAAAAGCTCTAAAATCTGATGGGATATGTAGTTTTATGACAGCATTTTACCATGGCCTACTACAGCAGCAGATTTGCTGCAGAGTTTGTTTATTGATTGGATCCTGTCATGATGAGTAGGCATTGCTGATTTCATCCTTTTAATTATCTCTGTATTAGCAATGTAATTTAAACGTAATTATTAATATTTTCTTTTTCCACAAGTACGGGTTTTATGACAAAATCCTGAAAATTTGAGCCTTATGCCATAAATTACGTCTGCACCATTCATTTATTATGGAAACTAGTTACTTTTTTTTACAGCAAAGTTAAAAAGCACAATATAAACATATTTAGATAAAAATATTGAAATATTAAAATCACTACCAAAACATTTAGTTTGATGCTAGACAGTTTTTTTGTTTTACCAAAACTGGCAAACTTGATGCTCGACTGCTTTCTAAAATAAATGATTCAGTTTACTGTGGCGTGCAATTAGCACAAGATGCAATCAATCAATCTTATTTTGTAAGAGCAGACAGTAAACTGAGAGAGGTACCAAAGTGACATATCTCATTTATAATTAGTTGGCAGAAGAAGAGAAATCATATGGGTGGTTCCAACAAGATTAAGTCCATGCTCATACAGCAGAGGAGTCCATAGGTAAAATTAGAGAAATGTTTGAAGATAGAGTGATTACTTCTGGTGTATGGGCCTCTTGCTCTGCAGACCTTCTAGTCTGTGATTTTTGATGGACAAAGCATACAAAACAATTCCTCATAACATTGGAAGAACCGAAGGAAAACATGAAATGAAATTGGAAACATTACAGTGGTCAAACTAAATTGTGTCAATTGGAGTGTGTTTATCTGTACAATGCCTGTTTAGCTCAGGGAGGAATTTCCATTTGCATAAGGTAAGGTTTTATATAGTTTTAAGAAGCGAAGTCAGAGTAAAAGTGCAGCTAGCTGCTGAGATGCAAAACCCTGTGCAAACTGTAAGGAAACCATGTACGAGGTGGTATCCACAATATTTGGGGCTGGTGCTGCCATCTCGACATTAGTTGCAGTAGAATTTTGTACCGCTAGGTGGCAACTCTAGAACATCTGATGAGTGAATGTTTAAAATTTCATGCAGCTGGATAGATGTGTTGAGATTCTATAGTACTTGTCCTTGTAGTGTGTGACAATTTTACGATGGATCCAAGATTAAAACAGAGAGTGTGCATCAAATTCTGTGCAAATCTCTGGAAAAATGCTACGGAGACCCTCACAATGATTCAAATATTTGGGGGACAAAGCATGAACCGTACACATGTGTTTGAAGGGATGCTTGGTTCAGGGCCGGCCTTACAGCTATGTAAACGATGCTCACACCGATAGGCCCGTCATCTACATAACGCCTTACATTGTTGCCAAAGTTCAACACCTCGTTCGTGAGGATCGACGTCGAACCATTGAAGACCTTGCTCATAAAGTGGGAATTGGTTATGGGACATGCCACGAATTTTAACTAATGAATTGGGCTTGCATCATTTCGCCGTAAAATTTGTGCCAAGGATCCTGACTGCTGATCAAAAGGCGCAGCATTTTGAAGTTTGCATGGAGCTTTGTCAGGCCATATCCAATGACCCAACCTTCTTGTCCAGGGTAATCACCGGCGACGAGAGCTGGATGTACGCTTTATGACCCTGAGACAAAACACAATCCTCCCAGTGGAAGAGCCCGAACTCACCAAGACTAAAAAAAGCAAGGCAAATGCAGAGCAAAGTCAAAAGCATGCGCCTCGTTTTCTTTGGTACCAAGGGGATTGTGCACAAAGATTTTTTCAAACAGTGAATTCTAAGTACTACTGTGACGTTTTGCGAAGGCTCCGTGAAAATATGCTGAGACGACGGTCCGAACTTTGGCGACAAGGGAACTGGTTGTTGGATCACGGTAATGCACCCTGTCACAATTCCTTGTTCACCAGGAGCTTTTTGACAAAAAACATGATGGTTGTCCCCCATCCAACGTACTCGCTTGATTTGGCATCCTGCGACTTCATTCTATTCCTCAAACTGAAAATCAAGTTGAGAGGACGTCGGTTCGACACATTTGAAAGGATTCAAGGAGAAATACTGTGGAAGGGAACTGCTGCAAGGGTGAAGGCAGTCATTAATCTCAGTAAATTTTTGATCACATGGCAGCACCAGTCCCAAATATTCTGGATACTACCTCATTTATAAGCAACAGACATTTCACAAATGCCCATCGTTAATGTTTCTGTTCTTTCCTACTTGAAGTGGAATGGATGGTATGTTGATCCTTTAGAAATGTTAATTCGTAACTTTGTATTAAATCTATGGGCCTTGGGTTCCCTTACTCAAATTATTCTGTAGCTAGTTAATTTCATGTAGCTTTATACACATTTCCTATGTATAACATTGATGTTAGTCTTGATAAAATAACAATGCATAACATTGAGTAATACTATTTATTCTTTGAACAATAAGATACAGAAAGGATTTGGCATTCAGCATCACAGATAATTGCTGCATAAAGATCACTGTGAGTATATCTTTGTTTTTTTCTCTATTAACAATGAATACATTATTACTTTCATAATGATACTTAGGATTTTTTTTTTCCCACAATTTTCTCACATAAATTACCCCGTCTCACATTAAAAATAACATGCATAAGTTCATTTCATGGTCTGCAGTCGGGCAAATATCCTGAAGTCATTCAAATAGTGCTACATTATGACTGCAGTAACAGAAATGTAGTTAAAATTAAAGATTTTTTAAGTGTATAGTTCTAAAATTAAAGACATTTTAAGTGTACAGTTCAAGGCAAGCATGGGGTATGGTTTTTTTTTTTTGAGACATAGGCTTAGTCTAGGTTAACGAACATAGGCCTACCATATTATTACTAAAAGTAATACAGTAGTTTTAATTATATAATAAATGGATTGCTTTTGATATGCATATTATATGTGCAATGTCTGCTTCTGTCAGTATGGTCAAGTTCACAATTCAGACTACCTGTATCATAATTTGATGCAATGCACACAAACAAGAACCACAGCTGCCTATAACAGTTTTATATGGTTATGTATGTAATTATTAACTTATTTAGAACACAATGTTCTTTATCAGTTGTTTATCTTTATTACTGTATTCATTATAGAACTTCCCTATTGATTACTTGACTTTGGATTTTGAAAGGAAATTATATGAAAAATATTGTATAGTTGCTTAAATTTGCTAAAACAATGTATTGTATAAACTAAAATTGTTAATTGGAACATTGTACAGTGAAGCTAGTCATATATTAAGATCATCATATCAGTGAATTGAACTAACACTTTTTGCTCCACTTGTTTAAAATATGTAGGATCAGTTTCCTGAACCTTTCATTCACATTGTCAGCCCACTGTTGTCTGGGTTAGTTCGACTCAATCATACAATCATCTTAATGCATTGTATTGTATTGTAATTAAAAAAGTAATGACAAAATAGTATGATAAAAACTTATTCTCTGGAAATGAATTACAGGAATGAGAAAATATGAATGTTTTAAGTTTTAACTGCAATGCAAAATGCTCAAGAATTTTCAAAGTACAACTGCCACTTTCACCATTTCAAACAAGCTTTATACAAAAAGAAAAAGTTGTCCACATTTTAACATCCAGGATTTTCATACAACTACACAATTTCTGCTAGTTTAGAAATTCATCTGTTTTTCTCGACCTTCAGTCCAAGCTTTGGCAATGGTTCGTTTCATCTCATCATCCCCATCCTCGTACATCTGTCTCATCATATCCATTAGTGCTGTTGACGGGTCTTCATCCTTGTCCATTTTGGGTAGTTTTGGTTCTTTGGCTTTTTTCTCATGTGATGTAATGTGCGACCATCTACTTCCAAACTTTTTCTTAGTCAGGAAAACAATAACATTATCTGAAAATGTACATTTTACATAGTTTGCATATTGATGAGTGAAGGTATTGATTTCCTCCTTGATAATATTTCCAATTTCTAATCCTAATAGAATTAAATTATTTCAACACTAATCATTGAGTTCAAAACATTTAAAATTGAGATAAATCAATGTTTAATATTTTACTTTATTTATTAAGAATTTATTTTGGGAATTTTCAAAGCAATTACCATGCCGCTCCAAGCATTACTTGTGCTGGTGCATTTTGACCAGATACTTACCTTTCTTCACTTTCCAGTAGCTTTCAGCCCCATCAATTTCTTCCAATAGATTTCTGATTGACAATGTGTAGTTTCTGTTATCCAAACCATTTACATGTAATTCTATTGACCTGAAAATAATAAAACATATTTGCAATAGCATTTACTATCTATGATACTGTTCAATGCACATCAAATCTGCTTTATGTATATCCTTTAAGGTGAAAATACACACAGGACCTTAAAGCTTATTTAAAAAGTTTAAGAAGGCATCAAGACCATCCATATGGTAACTTCTAATCTTATGGTGGCTCAAGTGTACTGGGTCGAAAGCTGGTAGGTCACAGCTGCACATGCAGACAATCAAGGACGCATACCATTGATAAGGCCTGTTAGTGCATATTTAAGTTCAGAACAATGAAGTATCATTTCTTTTTATCTGATTCAGATTTAATATATAATTATGAATTTCCATTTGCTGTAACTTTTAATGGACACTGGGACTGAAATGTTTACATTTTTAAGGTACTGAATTAATAGTTATTATAAAGAAATGACATTTTGCGCAGTGCTTATTACTGGCATAACTATATATAGCAATCTTTAGCTATAAAGGATTTTAGTTTCTGCAGATGTTGGCATTTGATTGGGATATTTTTAATGGGTAAATGAAATGCTTTTGAGGTTCAAAGTAAACTCTTACAGGCAGAATTCTTATAGGAAGTAGGAGAAAATCCTCTTCAATTGTCATGGATGATCATACTTGAGCACTCTTAAACAACATGCATATTCGTTTGACATTCTTTCAGATCGAATGAAAAGATTTTTGTGAGTGATATAATAGAAAAATTCTTTATCGTTGTAAAGGGAAGGATTTTATATGCCCAAGGTAATATGCTAAAGGTATTTTTACCAGCTAAGCACTTCAGAATGGAAATCTGTGGGTTTGGTAATTAACCTTTTAAGTTATTTATTAATCTAATGTTTCATTAAAAGTTCATACAGCTATCAGCTGATTATCATTTATTATTTAAAATGTAAATTGAACTTGCACAGTGAAGCTAATCATATAATTGTTATCATTGTATGATTCAGTTGAACTACACTCTCTTAATGCTTCACTTATCATAATGTATGGAACCGGTTTCGAGAACATTTAATTCTCATCTTCAGCCAGACTTAAGTTCCACTTCAAGTTCCATACATTGTGACAAGTAAGTGAAGCTTTCCGAGTGTGTAGTTCAACTGAATCATACAATGATATCAATCATGTTGGTACTAATCAAATGGGAAAGCAATTTTTCAAAATGCTGTACGATCAAAAAGTTACTATGCACCCATACCATGTATGTAGAAAGGAATGGGAGGCGGGGGGGGAAGAGAGAAAAAAAAAGACCTTTTATGTTATTTCTCCTCTTTCTTTCTTCTGCACTATATATGGGCTGTAATAGTTTATTATGTGGGTTACTGCATATACATTTTTTTTTTTTAAAGTTGAGAATTTTATAGTGGTGAAAAATGTTTTATCATGTAGGTGAACAGTGAATTGATACACTGAAACATAACGTGGTGATTAAATTGTAAATTTTGCACTACTGCATAAGTAAAATATGGTGTAACATGTAACACATATGACTGCATGACTAAAAGCATGCAGCGAACAGTCATCCCCAATCATTGTAAAGGCAATGATTTGACCTTTGTACTTACTGACACCTAAATATCGGTCCTGGTGGTGTAGTGGTTACCATACTTGCTCCTAAACCCAAGATCGCGGGTTCGAACCCGGTCAGGACCGATGGATTTTTTCGGGCGTAAAAATCTTAAGTATATAGATAGCTTCCTTCAGAAGGGAAGTAAAGCCATGGGTCCCGTGTCGTACATTTACGGCACGAAAAAGTACCTCAAGCCTGAAAGAGAGGCCTCTGAGCAAAATTAGTTGACCATTTCACACCCTGAGTTGAATGGGATGCTAATAATCTGAGATGTTAAAGAGCGTCCATAAATAAATCAATCAAAAAAAATGACACCTAAAATGTAAGTTGATTAAATATGCATACTCTTAAGTACCCCTCTTACCTATTTGTGAAAGAACAATGCACATTTGCTTCGGCCACTGTATGAACATCCTTCAGAGTGACGAATATCTTCACAAATTTATCAGACTGGTCCCATGCTGAAAAGCAAATTTTGTTTCCATAATGCAGAAATATTTTGCCTTGCATCAAATTATGGTTCCCAATTGTTTTTTACTATACAATTAATATGCTCAAGAAAGATATTTTCTTTTGTCTCTATTCCCCTCTCCCAGGAATATTCCTAAATGTGCAGTTCTTAAAATTAACATTCCAGTGCAATAAAATCAATGCATGAGATAGTTACAAATATGTTGCTGGAGTACCAATTTTTAGTCGTGGAACCACTAGCTATTAATCTTGCAAGCACATAGAAAAAGTGATATTGCTGGCATGGAATACAAATTGGCCATAAATAATGCATCTATTTCTATTTTATGTTTCGTAATAGCAAAGAAAGCTTAAATGCCCCCCTCAGTAATATTGATAAGCTAGAGGTACAGTCTGTTTTCTATGAATCTTAAAATATTTTTTTTTAAATTTATTTTGTGCGTGGAGTGAACAATGCTACTATAAGCAATTATTGTGGTGTTATGCAAGGGTAATTTTAATATTTACCTTAAAAAGTCCAGCATCAATTTACTTTTTCTTTACAAAAATTCAATAAATGCTTAAATAAAATGCTTTGTCCTAAATGCTACCAGAACTTTTTAATGTTCCATACCATAGTTTGTGAGTTTGACTTCATAACATTTGGGCTTTGCTACTGGAACATTTCCATTTGGCAGCTCCTTTTCTGATGTTTGTTTCAAGTTTGAGATTTCTGTTTCCAGTTTACGTATCTCCACTGTAAGGATATCTTTGACTTTTTGTCTTTCTGCAGATTCCAGTAGTTTATTCAGCTCTTTAAGATCTTGCCTCAACTGAAAATAAACATGTTCAGCATTACCTTCAAAGAAATGATGGAAACTAACCTTTGATTCTAACTTAGCCTAGATTTATTTTTGTCCCTTAGAAATATTATTTCTACAGTTTACGTTTTTCCTATGCATTTATGTAAGTCATGGTAATACTAAACATTTCATCGTTTCTGTACAAATTATGCTACTAATTAAGAAATTCCACTTTTCCTTTGCTAGAATATATTATTTATGCACAATGTGCTTAAAACATATTATACACAAATAAAGTTCTGTACACGTTTGATATAGATTGAAAATAAATAAATATCAGAAGAATTTCCCAATTTCTTGACTCTCGATTTCCTACCTCTTCAATTTTTGTGCTTGCCATTGTTAAGTAGTAATTTTCTTATACACACAAGAACAGGATTATATTCCCACGTAACGAGAAGACTTCGTATTTACTTGTATTTGAACTCTCGGCCTAGCGACTCGATACACCTTAAAGCGTAAAGATCTGGAAGATTCTCTGCTCTTTTGTTTGAACACAATGACCATCCAAACAAAACATGATAACCAACTTTACGTTTTGCGGTTGCTTGGCATTCCTTACTTGATTTGTACACTCTCCCCATAAGGTACAACACAAATTTGTATATATAATGAACGAATTTTAAAATGTTTGTATCCTCTTATATACATCTCTTTTGAATTACAGCAGTAGCAGGGGCTGAGCGGCCATGGATTTTGGTATACTTTAAATTTATGGCTATTGGTTGGCAATTTCGGCAGCAACAGTGTAATAAATTTGCAACTGATGGCAGCAGTGGGGCTAAGATCAAATTGGTAAATTGTTTAATTTACATATTAATTAAATTCAAAGACTAAATTAAAATGATACAGACAAAACTTGTATAACACTTTAACGTAAAATGTACATGTTCAAGTACATGCCTTCACTGCCGACATTCCAAATCTTTCAAAGTGAAATAACCCTAAACCTTCCAGTTTTATAATTTTCTTCCGGAGATTGGACAAAGAGTAAAATAATTATTTATTGTAAAATGCAATTGTTTCACAAATCTATTTATAGTGCGTTTAGTGATCTGAGCTTTTGAATTGCAGATGGGAATATATGGACAGCTGTAACTTTCGATTATATATCGAAAGCGAACTTGATAAATCGATTACTCACACATTGATTCATTTCATCATGGTGTAGGTAGTGTTTATAATATTCTAGGTGTTTCCACATCGGGGCGTTGGACAAATAAGCTGTATAAAAATTGGGAAGGAAATAGGAGATAATTTAAGGCAGTTTCATTTACCAGTGTGTAAACCATGCTCATCACAGAAAATCATGAAGATAACCACATGTCGATGGACATAACAGGGATGTCGTTACCAGAATTTTCAGCTGTTGACAGCGCATTCAGTTTTGGTAAGTTTAATTAAAATCTTTTCATTCCATCGTCAGAATTATAACTCGTGCCAAATGAAGTGACATATGTGTATTCGTGTATAAACTGATGAATGTGTAAGAGAAAAAAATCAATAAAATTTTATTTGTTGGAAAGGAAGTAAGGTTATCGGCTTCTTGCTAAACATTAGTGCCACGTGAAAAAATAAGGGTATTACACAAAGCAAGGCGGAAATCATTTAAATAAATGGGCAAAACACTTAAAAGCAAATATGTTGCTATTGCTGTATCATAAAAATAATTTTATTTATATCTCTATTTTAAAAATTCGAGGAAATGGGGTTAGATATTTGGGGGTGCTAGTTCCAATGTTAGGCTTTCTTTTGTGGGTGCAAAAAAAAAAAAAAAGCATATCTTCGGCAGAAAGAATTGACTCATGCATTTTATTAATATAAAAATTTTTATTAGTATGGCAATTCTGTTTTTGTAAATTCTTATCGCGTTAAATGAAAATCTGTCGCTTGAATAGCGCCGGTTGGGAGCATCATCCCATCTCATCGTTTCAAGTACGTAAAGATAAGTATTATCTTTAGATAAACGTACCACCACCTTTCGTAGGGTACGCACACATTCTCTTTTTCAACTTCATTACCCAGTGCAGTCACTATGTGATGGTAAATAAACAGCAAATGTCTGCTGCGATGTCGATTTCAGTGCAAAATTACTTTAAAGAATGAAATCAAAACGAAGATATGAAAGGGAAGGAAGAAGCGGGAGAAGAATAGAAAAACGATTGCCTATCTCGTGTGAGAATGATTTTTTTTCTCTCTCTCTTTTAAGCTTCATTTTCTGATTTGTTTATTTTTGTGTTCCTTCTAACGTAAGAGGTAGAGAAGTAATATTTCTAGTTTTTCCCATTTTTTAAAGTTCTTGTAATATTATTATTGAAAATATTTAAATAAAATAGTATGTATGAATATTTTAATTCATTTGTCAATAGTAATTCTAAGCACTATTTAAAATAAGCATATAAAGAATATAAACATTGAGGGAATGGTGGTTCGATCATTTTCGTAGCTATGAAAAGATGGTTATTTTTAAGGGGTACCATGTAAAGTTTATAATTATTTTTTATTTTTCTTTGGTAAATCGCCTCAGTCGTAAAGTGCTCCTGGAAAGTTGTATAGTAGTATAATCGGGATTACAGAGATAAAGTAAAACATTGTTGATTTGAAGATTTCTTGACCAGTTGATATCTCAGTCATTGCTCAGTAGTTGTATTAACTTTTATGAGCGCTGCACAGCACGTGGGATTCGAACCCTAGTTAGCCTCCCCTCTTCTATCGGTTGCGGCAGGCTGCAGGTGTGGCAAGGCAAGTTAGTTGGTGTTGTGTGGCCATGCGGGCCTCTCCACGGCGGGCCATGGAGCCTGCATGCGTGCTGGATATTATGGACATCCTCACATCAGATCTCGGTGAGTGTAGTTGATATTTAATAAAGAGCAGGCGCAGGGTTCGGTTCTTACTTCCGTCAAGCCACGAGTCAGCATTTTGATGTGTATGTGAAGTACTACCATTAATATGACAAACGTAGATTTTAATATTTGGTATTTTGGTAGTACATATGTTCTTAATGCTACCAATTTCATTAAACTATTCGGATTGTCTAATTACAGGGACGGATTGGAAAGTTTTTGCTTTAACAATGAAGGAACTATTTTTACCTTGAATGCTTTTATTTTTTAACATTCTCCATTTAGGTTAACACTTAAATGCCAGCTTTGTTTTAATTTCATTTTCTGCCGAAATTGTTGCTCATCTACAGTTGTAATCGCCCTCCCCTTGCTTGATAAAAAACGCTGACTAGCAAGAGAGATTTGAGTTATGGATTCAGGCTAAGCCAACTCTGGAAGTAGCACTTCTACTTCAACAATTCAAATATTAAAAATCTCAGAATTTTCCCTTCGTTAAAACCCTTTAATGAGCAGGTGCTCTGCCTTGATGAGAAATTCTGTATTTCTGCTGCAAACCGGCTCTTCTCTCACAATATTTTTCATATAATTGGTTTGAAAGATTGATCCAGTACTATGCGGTCATGGTTTTACATTTCTGAAGATAATCAACTAATAAATAACTTAAGCGTCCTAAAAAATTGATGCCATAACTTTTACTGCAGATGAAGCAGATTTTTGTCTATTTTGGCGCTGAAGACCGGCTCCTTCCACTGTTTTGACTGCTGTTTCAATTCGGTAGATATATGAAGGTGAATACAAATCTCATTCACACAAAATCAATTCTCTTGCTGTTACGATATTTTAATACGAATGCGTTTTTGATCTGTTAGCAAAGGCGACCCTTATCTTGCGCAAAACTTTTTCGCGTGCAATTTTCGTATAAAGTTTAACCTGCATGTTTCTTTGAAATTCCGGTCAACAAATACAGGAATGGGCAACGACGAGCCAAATTAGAGGGTTTGCAATCTGCATAGCTTCAATTTAACGTAACGGACACAAATCCAGATTCGTCATAATGTTACACCACAGGTCACTCACTTGAATCCTTCGTTGCTATGCTTTGCGGGCACAGTATAATTCGGATTAGCCAAAAAGAAAATAATTTATCCCCTGCACAATGTCTTTATTCCAACTTATGATAGAAAAAAATTACGAAAAACTGAAACGTGATTTTAAGGAGAAAAGTGCTTTCTATAGCTCGGAATGTGCTAATAAAAACAAACTTTTTAATATTAATATTATTTTGTTATCTGTTATCTCAATTTTGTTATACTTTCAGAAATCATGATAGTGAGGATACATTTTTAAATGTGAAGGCATGTGCTGCGCTACACTGCTCCTTAATTGTTAAGAGCATAATAATTACCAAAGTTTCCATAACCATAGGTCCAGAAAGATTGAACACACCAGAAAGAAATTTGAAACCACAAATTCATTCCAATATCTGAATACTCTGACAGTCCCCCTTCTGTTGCTATTCCACCGTACAGGAAAGAGGTCTTTGTAAAACGAAAGAGCCGAAAGTGATGTTTTGCTACAGCTATATCTGTAATTGACTCTCGAACTAATCGGTCCTGATGGCCTAGTGGTAACCATGCTTGCCTCCTAAACCCAAGATCGGAGGTTCGATCCCGGCCAGGATCGATGGATTTTTTTTTGGGGGGGGCGTAAAAATCCTAAGTATGGCTTCCTTTGGAATGGAAGTAAAGCCGTGGGTTCTATGTAGTATATTTAAGGCTTGTTAAAGAACCTCAAGCCTGAAAAAAGAGGCCTCTGATTAATTTATCAGCTATTTCACGCCTTGAATTGAATGGGATGCTAATGACCTGAGGTGTTAAAGAGCGTCCGAAATAAATGAAATCAGCAATTCTCAAACTACAAGCTATTATATTATTTTTAGTGCTTATGTAGTATTAAGCATTATTCATTGCTGAAAACATTCACATGTTCAACAGCGGCTACTTTAGATAACTTGCAAAAAAAAAAAAAAAATTGTAGTTGACTGTAGCCGCCGTGTTTACCAATGCGGATCGTTGCTTACCATGTACCTGGGGGTCAGTGATCCCAATGACGGAAGGCGAGAGTGGTACGCCATGGGACAAGTAATGTATTGCCAATTCTGGCCGCAAAGTCTTCTGAATCAGAGGAGAGCATGCCTATAGCCATATTTGAAACGTCTATTATGTCTCTGAGATTATTCTTAATGATTGATTGTACTTTCTGTCCCATAACATCATACTTACTTTATAACATGATTGTATTAATGTCACCAGTTACTTTACCGATTCTCATTCTAGCAGCTGTTCGTTTCGAGGCAGGGAAGTCACCGCCAAAATCTAAATTCGTACGAACAATACAGCTCGAAGTCTGTAGTTTATCTCGAGTCATGTGTGCAGTGTATTGTTACTGCAGTGAATCGAAGAAAATAGGCAAGGGAAGCGAGTTGGGCAGCGTTGTAGGTACGATACAGATTCATTAAGTTTCCGGTCTGACCAAGTTGCAAAGCAATATTCGGAAATCCTTTTGCGCGGGAGATAGCCTTATTTTTCCTTGTTATTATTCAACAGTAGCGCAAATTTCGTTTCTTTAATGTCTTGGAGAAATAAGTATTACAGGTGTTTAAGGACTTACTCCCGCAGAAATTAAAAACTGTTGAGGAGTACAGTGAAACCTCTCTAACCCGGACTGATATGGTTAAATAAAAAATTGTCCAATTTAACAAGGTGTCCATGATAGAAGGAAGTAGGTTTTCATAGTACATATATACACCCTATGACAAAAAAAAAAAAAAAAAATCATCCCCAGATTCTACGTGTCGATCAGAGAACTTCAGGAATGCTGGTAAATGTTGTATTCCTTAGGCGCATGCAGCGATTGGCACACTGCAGTGGGCGCTTTGCCTGTAAACGTAATGATCACAATCATAAGCACCTGAAAAAAGAGCATTAAGGTAGAGGAGGAATGGCCTAGTAGTTTAGAAGACATTGATCTGTGTAAGGTCGTGGATTCAAATCCCTTACACTTTTTTTTATTTTTTATTATTGTTTTATAAGTGCATACGTAGAATATCATGTTGCCTAATATCATATATTTTAACGTATTATTTGAGTTTTATGCCTTTACCTATGCACACACAAAAACTTAATCACAAACTAACATACCGCCACGGGTGGCCGAGGTCGTTAAGGCACGGACTCGTGAGCGGGAGGTCTGCGGTTCGAATCCCGCCAGGACCGTCCTCCCTGACTAGGGTTTTTTCCAGGTTTTCCTTAGTCTTCATAACTGGCAAATGCCGGGGAGGTACCTAAACTTAGGCCTGGAACGCTTCCTTCCTTAAAAAAAATATCCTTTCCCAATTTATCATTTCATCTCATGTATCATCAGTGTCCACCGCCTGTGGTGCCTCAGTAGTAAAAACGGGCGTTAAACACTACTCAAAAAAAAAAAAAAAAAAACAAACTAACATATTCTATACAAATAGCTGAATAAATAAATGAACAGAAGCATTTATCTTCTAAAGTGAAAACACGCAGAAATGAATACAAATTGATATCGTATATGAACCCTCACACTTGTAACTGCCCTCAAACTTCGGGGCATAGCTGATGTCACTTTTCTACAGTTGTGTCGACGACAGCATTCCAGGCTACTTAAACTTTTGCCCATAAGCCATCTTTTGTCCTTCGTGCATGTGCAGGGAATGCGTGTGTAGCATATTGCTTTTAGATAGATCAAATACTGAAGGAAATATAATATTTATGATTATATGAAAACTTGATTTGCATGAAAAACAGTACTACGAAACTAATTTGTCTTAATATGTATGTTACAAAGGTTTATTAAATACAATGCTTCATACCGGAAGAACTTGCGCTTAACCACATCACTGCACACTCTGTTACAAATCTAATGGAACACACACACATTAGTTAGCGTCTTTAGTGCATGTCATATAGCGCCATTGCTGCAGTGGCTACACAGCTTTGCTGCTGGATACCTTGTGAATCGCGCGCTGTAACGAATTGGACTTAGAATTTTGCTTACAAGAGAAGTCTAACTTTTTTTGTCAACGGGTGTGCATAATTTAAAGGAAATGACATGTATTACACATTAATGCTCATAAATGTAAAATAAAAGTTTCTAACTTACACTTGCTTATATTGAAACTGAAATTGCACAATAAGTTTACAGTTATGTACATTGTACTTCCAGGAAAATACGTAACAATTTACATTTTGTAAGAATTAAGGAAGCAGAACAGTGAATATCACTTTGCCTAGTGGCTCATTGCAAGGCATATTGATAGATGTCAATCAAGCTCAAATAGGTAGCACAAAACCAGTTAGCGTAAAAAAACCGTATTCTTTTGTTGTTACAGTACGGTGTTCTTGCTAATGACCTATTTAAATCTTAAGAGATTATTGCCATTCGAACTTAAATAAGTTAGCAGAAAAACGTAACATTGTCCTAGTTATGACCATAAGGTGTGTTGGACTTCCAGGATTCAGGGGTGTCCAACATAAAGGATAATCTGGACATGTTAAAGCATAGAAATTTGTCCGGTTCCAAGAAAATATATCCAATACAATGAGGCGTGTAATATACAGGACTGACCAAATATAGAGGTTTTACTGTATATGGCGAAGCTCCCACTTCATATTCAACGGTAAAAGAATGAGTTAATCAAATGAGATTAGGACGAGACACATTAAAGATGAATCACGCGAGAAGTGCTGACACCGAAATTTAACGATCTTGTATAGGAGGAGATGTTGAGTGACAGGGGATCAAAACTGAAAAAATTGCTGTGAGAGTGGCCTTTTTTTTAACGGTGTTTTAACGTCCGTTTTTACTACTGAGGTACCACAGGCGGTGGACACTGATGATATATAAGATGAAATGCTATATTGGGAAAGGTTTTTTTTTTAAGGAAGGAACGTTCCAGGCCTAAGTTTAGGGCACCTCCCCGGCATTTGCTATTTATAAGGACTGGGGAAAACCTGGAAAAAATCAGAGAGGGGGGTCTTGGCGGGATTCGAACCCCAGACCTCCGCTCACGAGTCCGCACCTTAACGATCTTGGCCGCCGGTGGCTGTCAGATTGGGTCTTTCAAAAACGCCATCTTTAGGATTCTGCATGTACATCTCGCTGCGTAAACTAAGCGAAATCCTCACAGAGTTGAATAACTTTTAATAAAAATGAATATAAAATCCAAATTAGGTCTTATTAATTAAAGAAATAAGTTATATCACTGTGTGGTATTGGGGGAACAAATTTAGAATTCTTGCAGCCTATAAGCATTACAAAACAGAAAATACGTTTTTAGAATATCAATAATAATATTATTATTGTTATTGAAAATAAACCGCAAAAATGAATGATATACTAGTCTTAATTAAATGAAATATTGATCACTGATAGACAAAATATATTGTGTGGGTATTTTTAACATTTTTAAATGTACCCATGCTTATGAACTGGCCCCTTGATATCTTCACATTCACTAAAATAGAGAAAAATAAAGAAAGTTTGGAGTTACATTCTGTATTTAAGAAGAGGTTCATAGTTTCAATAAAACAAAAACATGTTGCTGTTCAGATACAATAGACTGAACAAAGCAAATAAAACAAATCGAAAGTTACATAGATTTTCATTGGCTCTAAATTTTTTGTAGTAAAAATCAATAACGCGAAAGTTTTCTGAAGGCTATTAACTAATTACAAAGCGCCCTTACATACAAATGCAATTTTTACACACATATTAGATTAATTTTTCACATTTGCTATTTTCACGACAATGCTTTTGTTAAATATAAAACATATGCATCATTATAAATACAGTTTTTGTGTTGAATTACTTTTTTCTTTTATTTTAAAAACAATATAGAGAATATTAAATGTAAGAGAGCATTTTAAATTTCGATTTTCACATATACCCCCTATCCCTAAAGATCCAATTTCCCTTATTTTCGGAAACTATTCTTCTTATTTTATTTAAATGGTATATTTCGAATTTTGTTGTGAAGAAACAAATATTGGTGCCGCTAGAGTTATTTTTAAAATTTAAGTTTTAGGTAAACCGCGCGCCTAATGGTCAGATTTCCCTGATTCTCAGAAACTATATTCGTTATTTTATTTAAATGGTATATACGGAATTTTGCTGTAAATTAATGCCGCTGGAGTGATTTTTAATTTTTGGGTCTCAGGTAATCTCCCTCCTAATAGTTCCATTTCCCTTATTTTCAGATACCGTTTTTCTAATTTTATTTCAATGGTATGTACCAAATTCCCATTAAAATATTTAAATTTGCAGCCGCTAGAACGATTTTTAAAGTTCACTTTAACCCCCATAAGTTTTTCAGGTATATCCCCACTCCTAATGGCTTTCTATGACTTCCTTTGGAAGGGAAGTAAAGCCGTGGGTCCTGTGTCGTACATTACGGCACGAAAAAAAACCCTCAAACCTGTAAAAAGAGGCATCTGAGCAAAATTTGTCGTCCGTTTCACGCCCTGAATAATGGGGACACTGATGACCTATGATGTTAAAGAGCGTGCGTAAATAAACAAATAAAAAATAATCCTAATGGCTTGATTTTCGGAAGCTACTTTTATCACTTTATTTTAAAGAAATCTACAGAGATTGTTGAGATAAAGCAAAAGTTATGGAGCAGGAGCGATTTTTCAATTTTTTAAAAAATTTTCGCTTTAGGTCATCTACCCCTAATGGCCCAATTTTGTTGGTTAACGAACTCGATGAATCGTTTATTAATTTATAGTTATATGCCGAGTTTCGTTGAGGGGGGAGAGAAAAATTGCAACTACTAGAGCGTTGACACACACACACACACACACACACACACACACACACACACACAGAGCGAGAGAGAGAGTTTACATTGTATAATATTTTTGTTTTTTCGGTGCCTAGTAGGTACGATCGATGAAAATTTGGAAAGATTATTCAAAACGAATTCTATTAGTACAAACACAATAGCTTACATTTCTTCGTAATTCCCCTAAAAGAATAAAATGAAAAATAAATAAAAAATAAAAATATTTTTTATGGGTACGGCTGCAATAGCTTCATTCCTTCGAATTCGCTAAAAGGTATTCGCAAGATGGATGTCTCAACTTCTCTCTGCAGTTCAAAACCAATATCGAGGTTTTTTTTTTTTTTTTTTTTTTTTTTTTTTGACGTTGTGTCACATATGAAGTTCTGGAATTATCTGTCACAGAGGATTTGTTGATTTGGTTTGTTTACGTACACTCTTTAAACCTCAGGTCATCAGCATCCCATTCAAATCAGGCGTGAAACGGCCGACAAATTTTGCTCAGAGGCCTCTTCTTTCAGGCTTGAGGTTCTTTTTCGTGCCGTAAATGTACGACACGGAACCTACGGCTTTACTTCACTTATGCTTAAGATGTTTACGCCCGAAAAAATCCATCGATCCTGGCCGGGATCGAACCCGCGATCTTGGTTTTAGGAGGCAAGTATGGTTACCAGTACATCACCAGGAACGACGTCACAGAGGATGACATTATGCTCTACCATCATCTTTTCAAAAAGGGAGTGTAAACCTGATGAAATGCAGCCAAAGAATGCCAATTTTGCTTAGTCCAAGAGAGAGATGAGGCCACATTTTTCTGGGACTGCAGGGAGACTCTCTTTGTGGACTAGTATGGGTTTATATTATTTTAGGACGCTCTCGAACATCTTTGGTTAATTTACTTAAGAAAGAGAAACAAAGCACACACTACTACTCCGGCCTTGTACATAATTACGAGAGAAAAGAAACGCGGTGTCCCCACTTCACCAGATTGCAAATGATGCTGTGAAGAGCTGTGGATTCAGCGATTTGGACTATCCACCCAACAGCCCAGATCGAGGTGTGTGTATGTCTGTGTCTGTTAACACTGTAGTAGCTGCAGTTCTTTTTTTTTTTTTTTTTTTTTTTTTTTTCCCTCAACGAAACTCGGCATTTAACCATCATTTAACAAACGATTCATCGAGTTCGTTAACCAGCAAAATGTATCATTGGGGGGCGGGAATTGACCTAAAGCGAAATTTTTAGTATAATGGTTTCTGAAAATCAGGAAATTCGGACCCTTAATGTTTATAACTTTTTTCACTCCGATATATTAAAAGTCTGTATGTGTCAGATCCATTCTTTGCATTTTGTGTTGTGGAGTCAGCATGCACGGCACCCTTGTGTGATAATCAAACCTGTCATGCATTGTGAGGTAAGCCATACCGCATGAACAGCCAATAGCAGCGACTATAGTGTCTATAGTTACTCGGATTAAGTCTTCAACTCGTTGCAAATTCGCCCCTGTGGCAATCTCCGATGGTCGGTCGACTCAATGATCGTCATCGTTACGTGTCCGCCTTTCAGAGAACTTTTGCATCCAATTATAAACAGCTTGACGTTACAGGCACTTTTAACCGTAGATAGAAAACATTTTTATGGAATTTTTTTGATTCCACAATTATTGTCCATAAAAATCGCATAGCAGAGCGCTGCCGGAGGGTTGTGCTTACACACCCAGAGGCGCCGCCATTTTGTAACTGCTATTTTGGTATTATAAACTTGGATTGTCATGTCAAATGTTACCAATCGCCGCCGTAATGTTACCATCTAGTGGTGATAGCCTCAGGTGTCTCATTCAAACATGTAGTACCCTACACCAATTTTAACTTACTTGATGACTTATCCTCGTATGTTTATATGAAACATGTTCCAAAATGGTAAAAAAATAAATAAATAAAAGATTAAATAAACAATACAACCATTTAGTTTGAAAAGTAATAAATCGCTGCATTGTATTCGTAATTAAGTAAATCATTACTTTCTGATTTGAGATGCGAAAAGCAGATTCTTTTCTTTCTATGGTAAGAGTAGGAAATAAATACAGATTGTTTCTGCAGTTGAATACTAGACGAGACGAGTTACGGTGATGAATCCCCGCCTAATGAGCCATAACTGCGAACCGGAATTTCTCGCACTCGACCTCGTTGTTCACAACTGTAAGACTCACTTAGCCTTCTGTCTGAAGCTAATGCACTATCGCTGAAGGCCGAGCAGGCCCTCCCAAAAAGAATTTTCGGGTTTAATACAGCATCTTGCTCCAATAAATGTTAATATACATAGTATTCCACTATTCCCCCTTTCGCTTCTCAAAATCATTCAACGATAAACTTTATAAAATTTTGAAATGAACTGTTCTCTTAGGGCTGGCTGCACAAACTGCAGGTAAATCTCTGAATTAATCTTCCTAAATAATTTAATCCCCGATAATGTAACAATGAATTTAATGACGCTACTGTATCCTATAGATGATCATTCCATGACTGATATAATTAGAAATTAGATTGTCAATGATTTAGACAGTCTTTTCTCACCGCCTCCAATATATTTTATTTATTTATTTATTTATTAAATATACGATATATTGTACTTATGTTGCATTGCGTTTAAAAATAACAGCAAACGAACAAGAAATCAAAATTACGATTTAGACGATATACTAACATTGATTAATATTACAAGAACATATAAAACACATTTGTAGAAATGGAAAACGGAAAAGCGGCAACTCCTGAGTCCTGTTTCACGAAGCAGCTACGTACTGGTTCACTAATTACTAGCCGTAATTCCATTGCTTTTAATAAAACCTGTTACACGAACGTTTTATTCCACAATGGTAGAATCGTAAAATTTTGTCATTAGTCGCTTGTCAAAGTTACTAGTGTAGCGACTGTATCCGACCGTCGAGAAGGATATTTGTTACTCCGTGGATTGTTTGTTGATGCGATTTTGTTTACGCGGCATGTATTTTGAATCGTATATTCAAACCAAGAAATATAATCATGTCTACTACATCGAAAACAATCTCTAGTATTCATTACAAAGTAACGGTGCTGCATGTAATTAATGAGCATAAGGAAGTACTATTTGGGCAATTCTCCCACAAAATAAATAAGAAAGACAAAGCCAAAATGTGGCAAATAATAACGCAAACTGTGAAAGCATTGGGGTTAATTACACCGAAGAAAGATTACACATATGTGAGGGACACATTTTGGCCAAACATCAAAAAAGCTTCAATGATAAGTGCTTTTATTTTACATTAATGTTCGTCATTCATATTATTGTGTACAAATAATGTATAAGTAGCCAGTTTCTTTGGTATTTTTTCAGGTAAAAATAGATAATCCAAGAAGTAATGGAATGGAGGGTGGATTTGAGACCACACATTGTATAAATAAATCTTAATGAGCGTTGTAATTACAATTCGTCGAGCTTAATTGATAGAATCAATATCTTACCTAAAACATGTACACTAATATGTAAATTCACCATTAAGATTCACGGACAGAATTCCACTATTTGTAATATGCAATATTACAAGACGTGAAACAGAATAGGGATAAAATAAAAGCTCACGCTGGTAATATCAGTGTCACACTAGTAACTAGTAGTTTACGCTCACAAGTTCTAGAAACACATATAAAATAAACAAGCTGGAGACAGGTTTTACTAGGTTACAAGCTTCGTGAAACAGGACACTAATGAAGCTTAGCTTTATTTTATTTGTGTTATATTTATTTAACAACTCCATTTATTAGCATCCCATTCAATTCAGGGCATGAAACGACCGATATATTTTGCTCAGAGGCCTGTTCTTTCAAGTTTGAGATTCTTTTACGTGCCGTCCGAATGAAGCCATACTTAAGATTTTAACGCCCTAAAACATTCCGGGTTTAAACCTTTGATCTTGGGTCTACAAGGGAAGCATGTTTATCACTGGACTACCGGGACTGACTCCTTTCGAAGTAAATATATTAATACCCGCACAACTGTTTCAAATTACAGTGAAAATAAGAATTACATATTACAAGAAAAGCTGGAAATTTCTTGCTACAACCCACATTTCTGGTATCTTTTTAGAAAATTGACCTCAGCATCAGTTCATCTTCCGAAATTCAGTCAATTTAAACTTGAAGGCATAAAAGGTCACTGTTGTCCACGAATTGGAGTCGGGTTATTATGATATTCAGGTAAATTTCTGTAATTGAAAGTTGTGGTACATTAATGGTAACGTAGTTGTTCACGCTTAATATTCTTTCCTGATGAAGCGTAGTTCCATGTTTAATTCAAAATAACATGTATACAGAAGCCGATTTTATTACACGAAATCCTCTTAAATGCCAAGGAAAGCGACACATGACCGTATTATTCTGTATACATTTTCTGCACTATTTCAATGGTCGGTGCTTCAAGTCACAAATCGTATGTTGCGCAATGGCTGCAAGGTTTGAACTGCTGGAATCGTACTTATTCTAGATCTGGCTCCTAGCGACTGAAGACCCCAAAACGGAAAGAAAACATTCCAGATAGAAACAGTTTGTGAAGTTGTGGAGACTGTAAATCAGCGATACAGGGATTTACAGAGGTTGGACATCCCTTCTTTCAGGAAGCTGTATAAATGTTTGATTATTGCTGGGAAAAGTGCATCACTTTACAAGCAGAGTATGTTGAAAAGTGGGGCAACTAGAAATGGGTTAGTGGTGGAGCATAGGCTACTCTAGGTTTCCTTTCATTTTGTATTATTAGAGTTTAAAATGTTATCTTCAGTTAATTCACTTGATTAATTAAAGGTCACTGCAGATACAACCAGATAGTGTTGACGCAGTTTTCATTTATAAATTATGCATAGATCAGTGCCATGAACTTGACCTCCTGTTTGGAACCCTCACGTTATCTGTTTAATTCAGCCTTCAATACAGAGTCAATGTAGATTTTATTTTTAAAACTCGTTTAATATTACTAGTTGATAATACGAGTTTTTAACTTAAGAGTTAATTTTATTTTTCAGAAAATCTCCTTGGTAAATACGACGGCTGTTCAAGAAAGAATTATCATAATTTATTTTGGCAACATACCGTCACTCATTCATCATTTTGATGAACTTTTTCAAAGTAATTCCCGTTGGATGAAATGCATCTGTCCCAGCATTGTGCCAGTCTTCAAAGACATGTTGGAAACAATTTATCGACAGGTCCTTCAGAACCGCCTCCGCAGCCTTTACCACTGCTTCTGATGATGGAAAAAGCGTCCCACGAAGTCTTTTCTTCAATTTTGAGGAAAGGGGGGAAAAAAAAAAAAAAATCAAGCGGGACTAAATCTGTACTATAGGGAGGGTGAGGGATACATTGCACATTCATTTTTGTGAGATACTCAGCTATAGCATTTGCATTGTGCGGCCGTGCATTATCCTGGTGTCTTTTATTAGCATGTTGCAAGAAAATATGGCCGTTTGCGTGTGCGATGGTCTTGCAGAGTTTTCAGAACATCTCTTAAGTAATGCCCAGTTATAGTTGTGGGTGAAGTACACCATGGTGTTAAACATTCCTTGAATGTCGAAAAATGACATGCCCATAACTTCTCCAGCAGAAGCAACCATTTTTGCTTTATTTCGTGTTGGATATTTCCACACACAGTTTTGCTGTTTGGTGTCAGTATCGATTACCTTTGAGACAAAATTCGCATCTTCCTATTATATCAACTTCAACTGCATGCGAACGTCCTTTTTTTCGGGTTTAAGTAGTCTTGGAACCCACCATTCACAAACATGTCTCTTGTGCAACTTTTCAGTACCCACGTGGGTAGCACGCAGTGAAAATATCATAATTTCTGTAAATATTCGTATTATTTGATGATCTTCTTTCACAATGATAGCAGCGGTGTTAATGTTTTCTTTCGTTTGAACACAAACTGGAGTTCTGAGTGTACGTTACTTTGAAATCGATCGTCTCTCCTTTTTAAACATTTTAACCCAAGAACAAACTCTGCATAGACCTCCTGTAACATTGCACAGACCTCAACTGAAGATTTGTTGAGACGAATACAGAATTTCAGAGCAGCATATTGGTTGTCGCATATCACCTTCTTTTGCTGTAGATGGAACTGAACATGTCTCAACTTGCACACTTCTTACGGGCGGAAACCATAATTGACAACGAGACTAGTACCACATGTACATTACGCATTAAGCTAACAAAATATTGTAACCTTTAATTTTGATGCGAGAAATACACAAGTATGATCATGATGATCATAGTATCATAGTATGATCAAGTATGATCATTATTCAACAGTCCTCGTACATTTATTTAAGTGACGTTCCAATGCCATCAAGGAAGTAATTAATAGAAATCACGGCCAAATCTGGGAATAGGATGCATGATTAACAGTTCATATTTCAAATCTCTCGATTTTCCTATCGCTGAAACATATTTGTATATATACATATTTCTTCTGCAAACTGGTTCTTTTCTCATAATTTTTTTATCTTGGTTTAAAAGATTTTAATGGTGCTCTCAGCTTAATTTTAGCTTTTTACTTTAGCATCCAAAACCCTATGCCATTTCATGCGAATGAACAATCACTGTTTTGTCTACTATTTCGATTCTGGTGTCCCAAGACTCACCCAAATTACAAAATTAGCTCCTGTTAAAACGCTCCAAACACGCTGGTGATTTTTTAATACAGTTGCAATTTCATCTGTTGCTATCAAGCGTGTTTTTTTTAATAGTGTTTAACGCCCGTTTTTACTACCGAGGCACCACAGGCGATGGACACTGATGATACATGAAATGAAATGATAAACTGGGAAAGGAATTTTATTTTTAAGGAAGGAAGCGTTCCAGGCCTATCTTCCCATCATTAGCCATTTGTGAGGACTGAGCAGAACCTGGAAAAAGCCTCAGTCAGGTGTAATACCGCCTTCCGAGATGCCACCAGGGTGTTATTAAACGAAGTCCAAGCTGTGATGTCCGTCGACTGACTTATAACTTGGTGAAATGTTCTTCTGTTTAATGCGGTGCTACAATTTTCCTATTCAATCTCGTTGGCTAAGAGGAGAAGGGATGTTATATTCGGATAAAAGGCGACTCCTCCAGGAAAGACGAGGTGTTTCCAGACGAATGCTGAATAACTCAATCAACTCTGTTAAAAGTATAAGTATTTATTTCTTATACAGTTGGACGCGGATCCTGCAAGCACCAAGGCTTCTCTCCTGTCTCTGAATAAATTCAGGGCCCTTTGTGCAATTGTAATGACCAAGGAGGGGTAATAATCGCCTAATCTAGTCATAAGAGTTATTGTTAAACACTTACCACCACCATGAAGTCGACAGTCACCAGGTCCTGACATCATAAGTTCTAAGAGGTTCATGGTTTGGGTTTGTTAAGCTTAAAACTAAACAATACTTCGTCAGCACAATAATTCTATCTATCTATAACATGCACACGTAGACATAATATTTTAAGTGAATGTAAAAGAGGGTTGCTTTTTATTTATGCAATTTTTTCTCTGAGGATCCTTTCAGGTCACGTCCCAGAGGTGACGTATGGAAAGGCAAGTCACCCTTAACATTTATTACGTCTACGTCGTATTATGTTTGGATTCATACACTATGTTTTACTAACTAGGATATACAGTATGTTCTTATACAATATTATGTTCGTATTATATCTTGTCAACGTCACGATTACTTGTAATACCACCACCGTCACGAGTAGCCGAGGTTGTTAAGGCGCGGACTCGTGAACGGGAGGTCTGGGTTCGAATACCGCCAGGACCGTTCTCCCTGATTTAGGTTTTTTCCAATTTTTCCTCATAAATGGAAAATGCCGGGGAGGTACCCTAAACTTAGGCCTGGAACGATTCCTTCCTTAAAAATAAATCCTTTCCCAATGTATCATTTCATCTCATGTATCACCAGTGTCCACCGCCTGTGGTGCCTCAGTAGTAAAAAGGACGTTAAACAATATTAAAAAAAATCCGTTTTAGAAAGATGCATGAAATAAAATGTTTGAACGATAATTATATCATAATGCTTAAGACGGATGCACCAACATATAAAAACAATTACCGTGTTTACGCGAATCTAATGCACCATTAAGTGTAATGCGTGCCTCGAATTCGAAACGTATATCATATAAAATAATAATAAAATAAAAAATGGCAAATTGTTGCACGGCGTCTTAGAGATAATCCCGTCCGCTCCATAAAATAATCAGAACATGGAATTTATAAGTGCACTATTTTACATCTTGGAGCACGTAGGACAAAGTCCATCTCTTGCTGTTGCCAGGACAGTTGGCGAAGATCAAAGAAGAAAAAGTTCTTTCATATGGCGTCACTAGTCACAGGTTGCCCGTTCTTTCTCCTTTTATGTACGAATTCCAAAATTTTTTCTTCAATGTCAGCATGTCTTCCTTTGCGAGGACCAGTGAATTTCTTCCTACTAGCTTTAGTTGCAAATAATGTCAATTTATGTTGCAGCCACTAGCGAACGTTGCTCTCAGCTACATTGAAATCTTTTTCTGTCTTTCTTTTACCATTTTTTAAGCATAAATCATTACTTTACGCTTGGAATAGCATCATAAGATCTTCCGTTTGCCCTCCATTTCGTGACAAACAACTATTCAAAATCTCTGTGCAATAATAGGCCAACAATAAATGTAACGAAGTCGAGAATTGCAGCAATATATTATAACGTAATAAACGATAAATTTGAATGAAGTTATCGGCGAACTAAGAAATGGATTTGCACTGGAATGTAATACGCACCACAGTTTTGAATACTGCATTTGAATAAAAAGATGCGCATTAGATTCGCGTAAATACGGTATATCAAAGTTATCATATCACCCGAAATACAATACCTATAGCTCCTGTATGAAAATAATTGTTTCCATTAATAATCGAGTGAGCTATTGTATTTCTATTATTTCGCTGCTACAACCCGTGACCTCCAAACGTAGCCAGCTGAAACTGTGCGAGACAACCTTGAAACGCTTAACTGATACGATGCAGATCTCTTATCAATATGTAAGCTTCAAACTACAAAAATCATATATGTGTTTTAGTTACTACATGCACATTTTCATTCGGCTCGGGGGGGGGGGGGGTAGGTCGGTTTATTAAATAATCGAATTGTTTGGAAAATAATGGAACAAACTAATGAAACAAAATAATGGATTATTCCATCCCTACTCTAGCACCGAATCCCGAGCAGTTCGTACTAAGCCCCACAAGAACGTGTGACGTAGAAGAGGACCACGTTCACATTTAATGCATTAAAATTGGCGCTAAATGAAACAATTGGAAATACGTTTAGGTGATGTATACCCCTGTTTATCTCGGAAAAGGTCTGTTTGAATCTAGTGCGTGAGATATCTGCACGGAACAATTTCCTGTTTGCCATTGTTTATGCAGGTGTGCTGTGGCCTTGTTAAAGACTACTTGCTAACACAGCCATAGAACCTGGGTGCGATTTAACTCTGAAAAAGAAATCCCAAAATAGCTTTGAATATCATGTACTGCTGAACTATTGTTTTACTTTTGTTTATTTTATTGTCATGCTGCAAGTAGGCTGCTTTGTTTCGTTTTAAAACCTTGTATTAGGGAATAACGTTTTATATTACAGGAAACTCTAATGTGGCCGTTTGGTGTCAGCCTAACTTTATCATGGAGGATCAGAAAGACATTATTTGCAAATGCACTTCATGTGTTGTAGCACTTTTGCAGTAAAAGAAATATAATATTTTTTATTTAAATTACGGTAGTATTACCCGCGAGAAGGGGGTAATCCGCCACGCAGGAGCTGGGTAACCTAAGCGAATTCCTCACTAAGTTGAATAACTTTAAAAATGAATATAAAATCCAAATTAGGCTTTAATAATTAATTAAATGAAATAAGTTATATCATTTATGTGTGATATTAGGGGAGCAAAATTAGAATTCTTGCAATCTATAAGAATTACAAAAGGGAAACCATATTTTTAGAATTTGTTATATTATTATTGTTGTTATTGTTGAGATTAAACAACAAAAATTAATGGTATATTATTAATTAAATGAAATATATGACCGCTGATAGACAAAGTTATACTGTGTGACATTTAAACATTTTTAAATGTAACCATGTTTATGAACTTAGCCCTTGACATCATCTTTAAATTCATTAAAATAGAGAGAAATAACAGAAAGTTTAAGTGTATTTAAGAAGATGATGTTCACTTGTTTCAATAAAATAGAAAGTGTTACTATTTAAAAACAATTACAATTTACTAAGCAAATATACACAATCAACAATAAATAATAGAACGTTCAATAGATTTTCAGTGGCTTGGGAATTTAATTTAAATTTTATGGAAGTTAATGCACGTATTGCAAAGGTTTTCTGAATATTATTACAGAGCGCTCTTACATAGAAATATAATTTTCATACATTAATTAGATTACTATTTCACAACAATTCTTTTGTCAAATATATATGCATCGTAATAAATATGTTTATATGCTGAGTTAATTTGCTCTTTTATTTTAAAATAATAGAGAGAACGCTAGAACACTTTTTAAATTTTGTTTTTCCGGTATATCCCGATTTCCCAGATATTTTCTTGCGAAAAAACAAATGTTGTTGCAGCTAGAGCGATTTTTGCATTTGGGGTTTCAGATAACCCCCCCCCCCTAAATCTGATTTCCTGATTTTCGGAACTATTTTTCTTATTTTATTTCAATAACACATATTTAACTCCCATTCTTTCAATTTAGGTTTTCAGTTATCCCCCACTCCTGATGGCCCGATTTTTCTGATTTTCAGAAATTATTTTTATTAATTTATTTTAATGCATATACCGAATTTCGTTCAGAAAAAACAAAAATTGCGGCCGCTAGAGCGATTTTTAAATTTTATTTAAAGTTTTCGCTTTAGGAACCCCCAACCCCAATGGTCAAAGTTTGCTATTTAACGAACTCGACGAATAGTTCATTTGTAGTTATTTGTAGTTCATTTATTTTAATGCATATACCGAATTTCGTTCAGAAAAAACAAAAATTGCGGCCGCTAGAGCGATTTTTAAATTTTATTTAAAGTTTTCGTTTTAGGAACCCCCAACCCCAATGGTCAAAGTTTGCTATTTAACGAACTCGACGAATAGTTCATTTGTAGTTACATGTCGAGTTTCATTGAGAAAAAACAAAAAATTCGACCGCTAGCCATAAAAAAAAAAAAAAAAAACACACACACATAGTTTTCCAATGTCATTTTTGATGCCTTGTGGATAGGATCGATGGAGATTAGAAATATTTTTCAAAAACATTTTCATGGGTATAACCGATATAGATAACGGAATTACTTTGGAATCCGCAAAAATTAACACTAAATTTTCAAACGCATTATTGCCTTAATAGGAAGCCAGAATTTATCAAGAGTTTAATATCTTCGGAGAATGTTTATTAGAGAAAGAGATTAAGTAACAGGAATTTTATATTTTATTTTAACTTTTTCCGGAAATATATTTTGCCCCTCCCCCCTTTTTGACAATTAACTAACTTTGCATCGCTTCCATTGTCATCTACCTCTAACTTTCTTTAAAAGGTGCAAATAAGTGAAAGCTAAATGATGAAAATTACGGTCTGTATGGTGAATGTTTCCGCACTTCAATTCAAATCGTTTTAAGTATTGAAGAAAATAGAATTGCTTGAAGATATAGGATTAAACCTATTGATATAGAATGGTTTATAAACATAAAGGTAATTCTCACCATTAAGATTAATGGTGTGAGTAATAAAGTGATATTTCCTTCCATTCTTTATTCAGCGCAGCCATAATGGTGTCGTAAGGCAGGTATGCTGCTTTTGGGTGAAGTCCCCACGTTTCAATTCTATCGCGGGTTTCACCCTGTTCACCAGTAAGTTGCTGTGTTGGCACTATTCGCACTGAGTTCCTTCTCCTGAAATATACCTACCGATACCACGTAGATACATGGTCAGCGTGACTTTCACAGCAGAAGCCTGTGTTTTGAATTGTTTCTTGACCGGGATGACGAGTGCTTCCACGGCATCGATTGTATCTTGTTCTCTGGTTCAGTGTGACCCAGAACTACAATTCGATAGGGAAAATACAGTGAGATTATTTGAGTCCCTGGCCAGCAGAATGCATTTGCGTACTGGAAGAAAACAGCCGTCAAGAGCATCTAATGCTGGTGTACGTGGTGGCACCTTGAGGAAGGGTTTGTCAGCTAGTGGTTGTGCGTTCGTGTTACTCGATGCTTTCATTGTGGGTAAATGGTGTGTTAATTATCTAAGCCACTACATAAATATTGTTTTGAGGGGGTTTTATGTACAGTACATATTAAAAAGGGATTCTTGCTGCGAAATAGTAAAACGATTCGCAAGAAATATCCTAGCAATCGTGTTCCATGTGGAGAAACTGTTCGCTAACTTGTAAAAACTTGCGAGACACGGCATCTCTCAATGACAAGAAACGTGTTCCGAACCGCTCTGTTCTTACATAAGAAAAGGTAAATGAAATAAGGAATTTTTACGTAGATACGGGCAGTGTATTGCCGCTGGGGTGCATCATTTTCAACATATCGTATAATACAAGTTAATGCTTATCGCTTTACTTTACATGGCTCAAGCGGCCCTAATTCCAATAACGCCTTTTTAGATGATGCTACCTTACTCTGTAATGCATATTATTTGAAATTTATCCAACACGACGATTGTAAATAATTTTGGACAGTTTGCACATTACAATTTATAAATAATACTGGTTTATATGTTAATGAAGAAATAATTATCCACGGTAGATAAGCAGGCTTGGGACATTTCTGACGAGAAATCTGTATGCACCCTATTTGGAAATCATCGTTGAAACAAGACTGCTAGAAGGCGGAAATATATATGAAATAACTGAATGGTGAGTCAGGGAAAAGTGTGCTGATGTATCGTGAAGACTCGTATGTGGCCCTCTTTGTGTCAGCGTTATTCCATTGAACCCTGCGGTGGATGTTTTCGTTTAAAAACATTAGATAGACGTTTGAAGCCTTCCTTACCTGTACAAGGTTAGCAACAGTATGTAACATTCTTATTCATACACATTCAGTTTTTTACAAATGTTTACAATACTTTTTAAAAAATGCCGCCTTAATAGTAAATGTTTACAGATAAAAACAAAATAAACAGAAGAATAAATTTTAAGCACATGTACAGAATAACCTATAATATTTAGTTCGGTACTCCTTCGCTTTTATGATGAGCTCACATCTTTTTGTTGACGAAACCAAATATTTGCTTTTCTCAAGTTTGATATTTCCCCATTCTATGAGTACAACACGTTTCAGTTCTTCTTTCGATGTTAAATTTCCCAATCTTACTCTTCGTTTAAGGTTGTTCAATAGGATTTAAGTACGATGATTGTGGGGGGGGCGGTTACAGGTTAAATAGATATAAGTGAAGATCATTAGAATATTATTATACAATAAAATGCTAAATCTAATGATTGGACACAGAGAAAACACCATGCAAATATAGCAGGAAGCATTACTTTTATTGTAATGGAACTGTGTAATAAAATGAAAAAAAAAAAAAATAATAATAATAATTCCAGGGTTGTCAAAGACTTCATTCCAGAAACTTCCAAACTGATATACCACCAATAACTACGATATTTAAACCATTCCCTTCAGAAAACCACCACTCTTCTTTTAAAAATAATGCATTTTTTTTTGCAGTAAATGGTATTTATAGTCATATTTTATAAAAAATTACTAAAACGCTAAAGCACATTGTTCAGCAATGCTATAGTTCTAATAAAATTACATTGTGTAGGCCTCAGTAGAAAATGTTTGAGCTTAAAAATAAACTCGTTTTTTTTTTTTTTTTTTTTTTTTTTTTTTTTCCCTTTCCATTTTCTACGGCAGGTGTGACACTGATCACTTCAGTTAGCTTTCAACAATTAAATGAATCGCCTCTGACTGAAAATTTATGTAAAAACGTCACACGAATCACTCTTACCAACAATGGTGCCGCTTAACAAAATTCCCGTCATTCCATGAAAATTAACCACATTTGTCAAACAATCCTTTGGAACAGAAAGAGCGATGTTGAATAGGAATTGTGTAAGAACATGATGCTGGGAGCTGGAGAGATTGCTAGTCAGAGGAATGTGCTGACAACAACTATTAATATTCTGCTTTCGTTAACGCAATTAGAATAAATCGAATCTTAAGTATTTGAATAGATGATACACATGTAGTGCGTAATGTTTTACTTGTCAGATAAAGCCCTCTCCCAGCATACATCGCTAACAATCTTTCCAGCTCCCAGCAGTAGTTTGGCCAGAGAGACAAGGAGGGTCTGGAAAGTTGTGGGATGAATATTTTGATATTAGCAGCTTTTTCCGAATTGGTGTGGGGTATCATTTCAAATGTTTACATAAGCTTCTAGCATATGTTTCGGAGTCCTGCGTAACCCAGTGAAATGATATTGTGAAAGAATTCTTGAGATTGGTGGGTTTCGTTCGGAGCGAAACTGCTACAGTGGGATATTTGTCACTGATGCGGATTAGAGCTGCTTTAGAGTCAACATTGATTGCAAAGGACGTGTGTCTGTCTCTTCTGTTATTGATTCCAGTCTGTACATTGTTTATTCTGCAGAGTTCTGCCCGAAAAAGTGCACAATTGGTATTTAGTGTTTGCGCGTTAATATAAATTTATTTATACGTTTACATTGCTACCATTCCTACACTAACATGGTTTTCTTTATGATCCACTTGTGGAGAATTCCTGTCATGCCCACATATAGGTAATTGCCTGTCCGATGGATGTCTTTGGTTGTAATGGGAATTTTTATTTGCCCCAATTGTGTCATGACTGCAATTATGAAATGGCCTCTACAGAACGGCCTTTGAGATTGTTCGGTATGCTTTTGCGATAAATTTGAGGATATATCTTTGAATGTGTTACAGTTTGAGCTTGGCTGTGTTGGATATTGAGGAACACCAAACCTCAGTTACATACAAGCATAGGTGGGAGAAGAGCACAATGATTAAAAATATTTTTAACTATTTTGCTCGAGGACCGTTTCAAGTCCCAATAAGTCATCGTTGTGCATCCTGAAATT
Organism: Metallyticus violacea; assembly: GCA_030762175.1. Taxonomy (NCBI): domain Eukaryota; kingdom Metazoa; phylum Arthropoda; class Insecta; order Mantodea; family Metallyticidae; genus Metallyticus; species Metallyticus violacea. The sequence goes on from CM060835.1 coordinate 27,536,147, forward strand.
TTATACCTCTACGTGTAATTCCAATTTAACAACTCGATTTGATATTTTCTGCCCAATACATGGCGTCTACGTGAATTGTTCCGGTGAAACTACTGACAGCACAACAACCGCCTCTTAGGCCCAGTTGTATGCAAGTTACTAACAGGAGATTACTTATCTTAAATCTTGTGTTTTCTTGGTAATGCCAGAACTTTTAGAACGCTTTTCGTACACCTTTAAAATGTTTACAGTTTGTTGATTTAAGGGATGTTTTTATTATCAGTGACATTTTCCTGATAAAGAAATATTTTGAACTATAATATGGCATGTTAATGGTAATGTGAAATCAGTTTATTTTATCAGATACTTTTCAGACTAGTCTTTTACTCTTCACTGAGGCAAACGTAGGTAGTACCGTAATGCAGGAATGTTCGTTTGAGTGATGGAGCTGGAAGCGTAGCCGACGCACTTTCCGTTTCAGTAGAGGAGTTTGACCCTGGTCGCTGGTGGACTTGCTTCGCCTTCTCACTCTGCTGAGCAGCAAGTTATAGAAAACTATTTACCGCTGTCCAACACGTGTTCCATTCAGAGAATGGAAAAGCAAATTACAAAATAAAATAACAAAGGAATATAAAAATATGGTTATTCGTTGGAAAGAATGAAATATACATTATGATTGAATTTTGGGGCAAATAGAAGCAGAAGAAATGTATGAGAAAAGATAATTTTCAGTTAATGGAAACAACGGAAAATAAAATAACAGCAGCATAGGACTAGAATAAATGGAATGTTAAAGAAAGAAAAAGGGGGAGGAAAAAAGAAAAGAACGAGTAAATAAAAACAAGAATGAAAGGCAATAGAAAAGAAAAATAAATAAAAGCCACGGAAAGTAAAATATAAAAACAAAACAAAAGCAAAAGGGAAAGTGAATGCGAATAGAAGACAAAATGAAAGATAACGGGGAAAGTCAAGGGCGAAGAAGAAATTAATGAATAGAAAGAAGAATGAGGAAAAGAAGTAGAAAGCAGAAAAAATTCAGCCTGAAATACGAAGGGAGGAAGAAAAATCAACAACAAAACATGAACCAAAGATGAAGTGGAGAAAGAATTAAAGGGGAAATTTATTTGAACGAAACTTTTAAAAATCTCAACACAAGAAAAATTAAATTACATTCGTGGCATATTTTAACGAAATGAATGGCATTCAATAAAAGGTGGATAGATCAGTAGAAGCATGGCCGACATTTATTAATAATTACATGACAATTAATGTGATACACTTTAATAGTAGTGTTATTAATATTAGAGGTGACCAAGACAGAGAACTGCGGTGTTCAAACATAATACCCAGGGGTTATGTCTGTATAAGATGGAAAGGCGTCAGTGTTACACTAGTACTGGAGCAGTGACCGTTGGAGTGGAGTTTCGCAATGTCCAGATATACCTATTTCACGTTTAATGAGATGAATATTTTTCATCCTAGACGACTACACAGTAAAATGCGTTATTTGGAATAAATAGTATAATATTAGACAAACTACACTAAATTGCTTCGTTCTTGTGTTGGACGAAACTTCAGACAAAATTGATAAGGCCCAACTGACTGCATTTTGAGGAGGATTCTCTTAAAACTAAAAGTTTTAGTTGGGACCTTTTTCTTCTCATAAATCCCTTACCAAAGAAATATTCGTGAACTAGTTACAAGCAAACCATGCCATGAGAAAATTAAAGTAAATGGCAAACAAAGTCTGTACGTAAAAGTTTAGTTGTGGGCTTTTTCTTTTCAGAAATCAAGCATTGCAACCTCCAAATCTACCACTGAAACAACGTAATCACGGGAGACCTTTCTAAACATGAGTTTTTTTTTTTTTTTTTTTTTTTTTTTTTTTTTTTTTGAGTAGTGTTTAACGCCCGTTTTTACTACTGAGGCACCGCAGGCGGTGGACACTGATGATACAGGAAATGAAATGAATATTGGGAAAGGATTTTTTTTTTTTAAGGAAGGAAACGTTCCAGGCCTAAGTTTAGGTACCTCCCCGGCATTTGCCAGTTATGAGGACTGAGGAAAACCTGGAAAAAACCCCAGTCAGGGAGGACGGTCCTGGCGGGATTCGAACCGCAGACCTGCCGCTCACGAGTCCATGCCTTAACGACCTCGGCCACTCGTGGCGGTAAACATGAGGGTGCATGAACGCATCATTCTTTCCTAATGATTTCGACATCCCTTATCCTCTGGCAATGTTGGGCACCGCCACAAACTACCTGACGCCGTTGACCTACAGTAACGAATGTAGGTAAATTAGCTCATTCTCGGTCTACCTATATTAGCATGAGAACAGTTCAATAAAGAATGAACACACTTTTTTTTACAACATACCTTTTCTCATCTTCATACTTTGTATAGTCTCCGTTGGATGTAATACATCTTTCCTAGCATTTATGTCACTCTTCAAAGACATGCTGGAAGCCATTCTTTGACAGATCCTCCAGAATCGCCGCCCCGCCGTTCACCGTTGCTTCTAATAGAAAATACTTCCCACGAAGGGGGTTTTTTTTTTATTGATTTATTTATGGACGCTCTTTAACAGCAGGTCATCAGCGTTCCCAAGAAGGTGTTTCGTCAATTTGGGTAAAGGGAAAAAGTCACGCGGGGCTAAATCTGTACAATAAGTATTGGTTTTTTTGAGAGATTTAGCAACAGAATTAGTGATGTGGGACCGCGCATTATCGTGAGGCAGCATCCAGCTTGTTGCACGGGATTGTTTGATATGACTTTTCAGAGTTTTCAGGACATCTCTGTATTATTGTCCAGTTGTTGTTTTGTGAGTGAGGTATACGACATGCTGGAACCATTGAATATCGAAGAAATTGGTGCCTATTAACTTTCTCAGCAGAAGCAACCATATTTACTTTTTTTAATTTAATGTTATGATATTTAATGCTATAGATATTTTATCAGCACTGATTATCTCCGCATCTTCCTGTAACACTATCTTCAACTGCACGCGAATGTCCTGTTGTTCAGGAATCAGCAATCTTGAAACACTTTTCATGTCCAACTTTTGAGTTACTAACGTGTGGGTGGTACCCAAGAAATTTTCAGAATGTCTGAAAATGTTTTTAATATTGTTCGACGTTCCTCTCACACAATGGCAGCAGCGCTATTCGTGTTTTCTTCCTTTAAAGTCCAAACTGGAGTGCTGTGTCCACCTTTAAAATTGATTGCCTTCCCTTTGTAAACATTTTAAACCATCGTCGAGCTGTGTGCTGTAGGAAAGAACAATCCTTTCCTAGTTCTCCTATAATATTGCATAGGCCTCGGCTGAAGATATGTTGAGACGAAAGTATAACTTCAGAACAGCATATTATTTGTCGTTTTTTTTTTGTTTTTTTTTGATTGGTTTATTTATGGACGCTCTTTAACATCTCAGGTCATCAGCGTCCCATTCAATTCAGGGCGTGAAACGGCCGACAAATTTGGCTCAGAGGCCTCTCTTTCAGGCTTGAGGTTCTTTTTCGTGCCGCAAATGTACGACACGGGACCCACGGCTTTACTTCCCTTCCGAAGGAAGCCATACCTTAGGATTTTTACGCCCTAAAAATTCATCGGTCCTGGCCGGGTTCGAACCCGCGGGCTTGGGTATAGGAGGCAAGTATGGTAACCACTACACCACCAGGACCGACATTATTATTATTTGTCGTGTATCACACATTTTGCTGTAGACGGAATTGAACATGTCTTATCTCGGATACCTTCTCACAGACGGGAACCGGAAGTGACAACAATGAAACTAGTACAATGTGTACATTACGCATTAAGGTAACAAAATATTGTAAGTTAAATTTTAGCGCCGGATATTATGACTGTAAAAAAAGTATAGTTTGTTATTGAACAGTCTTCTAATTTTTAGGGTTGACCATGACTTAAAACAGCAAATGTGGATAAATCAGCTACGTATGTCTTCCGTTATTAGGGGAACTAAAAGTTGTCATGAATAGGGAACACGAAAGGAGAATCAAACGTGCTCTATTTGCATTCACTGAAGTGCGTCCCAAAATGAATACAACGTAAGAACTTGCAGAGCTCGACACTCGAGATAATCGTGTGCTATAACGAGGGAAAAGAGAACAAAAAATTGATTGCCGGAATGGCCTCGTCAAGGTCAACTTGACCTTGTCCCCAGCATGGCTATTGATCTCCCCGCAAACTCCTTTGAGACTTTGTCAGAATCTCTCATCTCGTGTAAATAAAAAATCGTGAGATGATACAATCTTACAATAAGGTTGCTTCTAATATCTACTGGTTTGAGTTCTACATGCATGATTTCTGTATTTAAATCTTAATGTAAAGCTATTATTACATTTTGTATGGAAAGTTTAAACATTTTTTGTCATTTTTGTAATTTATTTTATATGCTAAACATTGTTTAGTTTCACCAAGTAATAATGATTTTGCTCTACAAAACACTTAAGAAGATTATCGATTTATGAAAATTCTAAAAATTCCATTTTTTCATCTTAAAATAAAAAAGTCCTCATGCAGAAGCTGCATAAACTAAGGGAATTCTTTACTAGTAAAGAGAGACCAACTTTTTAAAATCAATAATAATAATAATAATAATAATAATAATAATAATAATAATAATGGAGATTAAACCGCAAAAATTAATTGTATACAATTAATTAAATGAAATATATGATTACTAATAAACAAAGATATACTATGTGAGTATTTTTAAACAATTTTAAATGTAACCAAGTTTATGAACCCTTGGTATCATCTTCACTTTCACTAAAATAGAGAGAAATGACAAAGTTTCGGTTACATTGTGTATTTAAGAAGGTGTTTATGTGTTTCAATAAAACAAAAACATGTTAATATTTAAAAACAATTAAAATGTACTAACAAATATATACAATCAACAATCGAAAGTTTCGTTGATTTTCATTAGTTTTAATTTAAATGTTATTGTACTAAAAATATATAACGTAAACGTTTTCTGGAGTTTATTACAATCGCTCTTATATACAAATATCATCCCCAAATACATAGATTAATATGTTACATTTGCTAATCTTCACGACTAAGCTTTTGTTAAATATAAAACATATGCATCGTTATAAATACAGTTTATATGCTAAATTAATTTGTCCTTTTATTTTAAAACAATATTCGAGAAAATTAAAGTCAAGAGCCCTTTTTAAATTTCGCATTTCGGGTAAACCCACCTCCTAATACACTCAGGGGCAAAAAAAAAAAAAAAAAAAAAAAAAAAAAAAAAAAAACAAGACACTTTTATATTTGCTTGTGTACTGCAATATATTTTCTTGTCATAAAATATTATGCTAGGCATTTATTGTCATGGAGAACATGTACGCTATGTTGAATGTTTTTTTTATTTTATAAACAAGCCGTTGTAGCCGAATATTCCAATTATGTGTATAAAGTGTCAGATTGAGCAAATTTGTCTTAACCATTTTGTGCTTCATTATAATTATTTCTTCGTTTTTACATGTTGTGAGTGTAAGTAGGGTGGTCACATTTCACCTTAAAAAAACTCGACCTGAAGTTATGGCTAGAGATATAACCCTAAACATGTTGGACGCATTATACGTTACATTGCCAATGTAATGAATATGGCTAGGAGCACAGACCACGATGCCTTAAAATGATTTAGAGAGACCCTAGAAGACCAGGTTTGAGTCGTCCGAGAGCTGCAAATAAAAATGAGACAGGTACATGATGTTGACAGTTCTTAGGGAGCGCAATTTGCCAGATATAACTGTAGCCCAGCACTTTGTTAACGTGCAGGCATGCCCAATTTTGGCCAAAAAGAATAGAAGAAGGTTGAAAGCAAGTGAACTGATATCAATTATACCTGCAATTGGTCGCAGTTTGCTCAGAATGCACCGAGTCGAACGACTGTGTTTTGCAAATGTTCATAGAGGTTGGAGAAATGAACAGTAGAGCTGTGTTCTGTTCACAGACGAGTTCTGTTTCAATCTGCTCTCACCTGATGGACGTGAAAGAGTTTGGAGAAGGAGGGGAGAACGATTTGCACAATGCTGCATTTCCTAAAAGTTACCATTTAGAGGTGGTGAAGTGATGGTTTGGACAGGAGTGTCTATGGATGCTCATAATGAGTTAATTTAGTAGAAAATTGGGAGTATAACAGCTGATAGGTACATAAATGAATGTTTGGCTAACCATTTGACCCATTTACAGGCGATAATTTTCTTTTATTGCACGACAATGCACGCCCAAATATTACCCTCTGATCAGAGATTATCTCCAAGAAGTGAGAATCCATGTTTTACCATGGCCAGCAAGGAGTCCGTTATGAATTCTGTTGAACACGTGTAGGACATGCTGGGACGTGTTAGGACAAGACTGCCGCTGCCAGAAACTTTATAGGAGTTGAGGCGAGCACTTCTTGAAAAATGGGAGCATATTCCTCAAGAAGCCATAACTAACCTGATAGAAAGCATTCCAAGACGTATAAATACAGTTATTCAAGCCAGAAAGGGGTAAGGCCGTTATTAAAATGTGTTTTTAATGTTTCAAGCACCGAAAAATGTACTCACGGTTAAAACAAAACTTGTCATTGTTTTATGTCCTTCCTAATTTTTCTAACCAGAGTTGTTTTTATTTCTATTTTTGTAATTTAATGTGCGTAATAAAACAATATTTTGTTTAAATGATATTCTTTCATTTTAAAATAATTAAAAATATTTTAAAATAATTAACAAATAAAGTGTCCGTTTTTTGGGGGGTGGGTGGGTTTGTGTTTGTTTTTTTGTTTTTGTTTTTGTTTTTGTTTTTTTGTTTTTGTCCCTGGGTGTATTATGATTTCACCGATTTTCAGAAACAATTTTTCTTATTTTATTTCAATGGCATAGTTTCCTTTTAAAAAGAATAAAATTGCGGCCGCTAGGGCGACTTTTAAATTTCGCTTTATCGCCTACTCGTTTTTTAATTATACTTCCCCCTCCTAATCAATCTTTTGGGACTATGTCATTGATTTCAAGGAATAAAACACCATAGTAAATGGGGAGTATTATGCAGGCCTACAGCACAGACTGCGTGCTTCCATCAAGAGACAAAACGAGGAAAGCTGAGAGGTGGTGTGCGCCTTCTTCACGGCAACGCACCTATGCACACAGTTCTTGTTGCAAAGGAAGCTGTGAAGAAACGTGGCTTCAAGGAAATCGACCATCCACCCTACAACCCAGATCTAGCTACTCCCAGCGACTATTTCCTCTTCTAAAACTCCTAAAGACCTTCGAGGAAGGAAATTTAAGTGTGACGAAGAAGTAATGAATGCTGTTTATGCCCATTTTGCAGACAAAACTTCTGACTATTTTTGGAGGATTGAAATGTTAATTCAAAGATCTAAGAAGTGTATTGCAATAAAGAGTAACTATATTGAAAAGTGAAATATGGCTTTTGTCTTTATCATATCTAGAAAATGGATAGGCCGGAAACTTATGGGTCTATCCTCGTAGGGCACATGATTTCTGCTACGGGATGGTACTATTGTTAAAGGAAAAATTTAACTGATGGGCTAGATTTAAGATAGACAAAATCCTTGTATTAACGAATTTTTCTTTATATTAGCTGTTCTCAGAGGGTGGTTTTTATGAAATAATTTTAAAAGTTCTGAAAATTGTTCAATAAATTGCTAATTTAGTTTGTACAAAACAGCGTAATTAATTGAATAAATTTAAACAATTTTACATTGATTTTAAAATGTTATTTGTACTGTGTATGTAATTTTTAACAAAATATTTTATTAAAAAATACAATGATTAAATTAAATAGAAGTAACATTGATCAACGCACACTGCAATTAACGTTTTTAAATCGTACGATACAACTAACAGTGTCCTCTGCCCTGAAAATATGATATATCTGGCAATGTCGGCTGTGTATCGTTTCGCTTCTGTTTTCAGTAGCAAATAATAATGCCAGTACTGTACTTGTACTAATGACGCGATCGTGCGTGGGGGAACCCGGAAGAGGACTGTCGAAATAAATATTTTTACCCTTTTAGCGGAAGTGTGATACAAAAGCAGAAGGGAATTAGAGATTCAACAAAGTATAACAGTAATAATAATAATAATAATAATAATAATAACTATAATAATAATAATCTAGCGAAGTTAAAGAAAATGAAAGTGACAGTGAGTGAACCAGTGGACTGAAATGTCTTAAACCAGGGGTTCTCAACCTGTAGTATATGAGCTACTGCCGGGTGATACGTAAAAAACTTAGCAAATAAAATGAATTATTTTGTGTTTCATAAACAACAAATTTGACAGTTCTACTATAACTAAACGGAAACAATAGATTATGATTTACATCATAAAAACTTTTGTACGATACTGTACAAAAATAATACGGCAATTCAATTTTATTCCTATGACTATGACAGAACGCAAGTGGAATATATTTGATAAGACAACAGTGGGATACATTTTGTCGTTTGTTTAGCTGCGAGACGCATTTACAGTTAAGAAAGCAGTGGAGTTATATTATTGTTGTTGAATACGAGATTTTATTAGTTAAATTGTTAGATTTTTATGTAGTCTGTGCCAGATTCACAAGACAGTTTTAAATGAAAATTGTCAACTCCAGAGCTATGAATTCACGATTATTTTCCATTTTGTTTAATGAAATTGGTACTGAACATGATTTTCTTTTACTTCACACTGAATTTAGGGGCTGTCGAGAGGAAATACATTTAGCAGTCTGCTTGACTTTGTTTACAAGTGCAGTTTTTTCTCTCAGACTTCAATTATATTTCACTGATGAGCTGTGGCTTACTTGGCAGATGTATTTTGCCGCCTCAACCTGCTGAACAAACCTTCATGATAACAGAAATCAACATTGGAAATACATCTTCCTTTACATTGTTGGGAGCTTTCTTAAGTAAAAATGAAATTGCTCTTCATTGTGAACTGGAGTGAATATTAAGGAACACTTTGGGAGTCTTGTCTCAGGTTGCAATGTATGTTTTCCTGATATCCTGGATTCAGAATTTTGGATTAGAGACCCGTTTTCTATTATTGGCACCTTATCAGAAACCTTAACTCCTTTTGAGAGAGACCAATTGATACGTGACGGACGTCTCAGGTAAATGATCAAGAAGATGGATTTAACAAACTTCTGACTGGCAAAAAAAAAAAAAAAAAAAAAAAAAAAAAAAAAAAAAAAAAAACCAGAAATAATGTGAAAGTTGATCCCGATTTAAGACTAACATTAAGTCAGTCGAAACCAAACATTTAATATTTTAACTAAACAAGCATTTGCTAATTGTAAATGTAAGTACGAAGTAGAGGTATCAGGAACATATGTTTTCTCGACTTTTTCTTTTGGAGATTCCATCATTTCTTCCAGTGTAAAAAGACCATAACATTCATCAGAAGCAGTATTCATTCACTATATTTTAACCTAAACAAAATGAAATTTAAGTCGTTTCACAGAACAATCCATGAATAGAAATATATTGAACATTTTTTTTTTCCTCCAATAAATATCTAATTCTAAATACTACATACAAGAAATTACTAAATATAGACTAATATTGTTACAAACATGGAGAAATTCTTATTTTGACCTTTGTCCTTCGTAAAATGTTCTTGCTGGCACGTCTAATATCCTGCGTTCAATGTAGTGGTACCACTGGAAAAAATTGAGAACCCCTTTCTTGAACTCTTCCCCCATTAGGAAAGAGGAACACGAGCATTTCAGCACTAAAGGTCACATTTTTGTTTGAATCTTGATTTCCTTTATTTTTCTTTAATCTGTTTTGGTACTTTGAGGCCCGGTTGTATAAAGAGTTAACTTGAATTTAGGGGAAGCATTAACCATCAATAATATTTAACTTAGAAAATTTTGTTGTATAAAAATTAATTTAAGATTATTTCGTCTTAACCTCAAGTTAAATCTACCTCACGAAATTTCACAAGTTAAAGCACTAACTAGGGTTCAATAGTTAAATAAATTTCCCAGAGTAAAATATAACAACTTCATTTATAAATAAAATGCCAAGTCACCTTTATTTTAATTGCATGTAGATAAAGTTTCTTCAATGTTTCGCTTCCGCGTAATAACAACAGCCAGAGTTGCATTCAATTGTAGGTTATGTTAGGCTAACCTTACAAGCGGTGTATTGTGCGAATTTTTTATTATTCCGACATTTCATCCAATGACGAATTTCACCGCGCTCCTTGTGTATTTCACGAAAGAAATAATCCATTCCTAGAACTGAACGACTAACAATTCAAAATGTGATTTCGCTTAGCAAAAATGTCGAAGAACTGAAAGATATATTACGACCCCGATTTCAGTCTCAAATTAAGCGAAATCGTGCTTTGAATTCGATGTTTACGATACTACTAAATTTAAGGGTTCCATATGACAGGGAACTTCCAAATAGCTATTGGAGATATATTCAAAGCGGAGAAAGGAACAGCCAGTAGAACCATCCATAAAGTTAGTAGAGCAATTGCAGCTCTGAGACATCAGTTCATTAAAATATCAACCGAAGAGGGTGATGTAAATAAGCTGATGCTAGATTTCTATAAAATTCGCAACTTCCCTGGAGTTTTAGATATTATAGGCTGTACACACATACCCTTATATCGCTTGGGGATTATAATGCAGAAGTCTTGAGAATAGAATTATACTCTTTGGAACCCCCCCCCCCCGTGAACAAATTTATCCTTATTTGAAAATGAATGTGCTTTTTATTTTTATTTATTTATTATTTTTTATTCCCTGATATTTTAGCACCAGTCCAATAATATCCTCACATTTGCTAAAATTTGCTACTCGCATTCCCTTCGCTTCCTATCCGTGTTTGAAGACGGGGTAAAACATGTCTAAGAGGCGGGAAAACTGAATACTTATACACTTTTTCAGGTTGAACAGTTGAACATCAACTCGCTCTAAACAGAAATGTTTCGCGATGTTGGCATAGGTTTAACAGTTATTGCAAACTCGAGGTTATGTAATCTAGGGTTATTTTTATGCAACAGAAATGATGACTAATCTCTAGCTACTTTTTAAATTACACTTAAAAGTAATCTCCAGCTAGCAGCTCTTATACAAATTTGCCTGTGTGTTAGGGAGCAAGGGTTAGTTACTTTGAAGACAACATTCTCAGCTTTGCGTGGTTAGATTATTGTTGTGATCTTGCTCAGCATTGCAGTAACTAACTTCCGATTTCCAGTTCACAGATTTAAATGCATTAAATGTTTTTAAAAATGCGGTGCCATATAATGTACGCGTATATATGTAATAGAACACTTTTCCATTAAAATGGTTGTGCTAATGCAGCACTGTATTTTCATAAACATTTTCCCATTGAATTCTATTACCCAAATGTCCTGTTTCAATCCGAGTCCTCCCTCCTCCTCCCACCAATTTTAACCGCCATTAAGTTAACGCGTTATTCATCATTATCTTTAATTGATATGGAATAAATAGCTAAAGTACGCGTTTTCAAGCTTTACATAAAATGTATGCAGTTATTAATGTTGTTATACTTTATTTCATTTTTATCACCTTAAAGTTATCATTTTTTCTTGTTTACCGCTTCTATTCAAACTATTATCACAATGTTATTTTTGTTGCATTAATATCCTCTTTTCCTTTTGGTCTATGTTATTTTCATTCCTGTAAATCCTATATTCTGCACGATTACATTTCTATTTCTTTTATGCCCTTTTAATAATTATTTCTCTACTTCTGCCTATTTTTTAAAACCTATTCTTGTTAATATTTTCTTCTCTGTTCGTGACGTACTTCCATTGATGTATAACGAGAGACATTTTTTTAGCGGAACCTCTGCACGCCTTACGGTCTCTTGGCTCAAGCTGATACCGCAGTGAACACATAAGAGATACATTTATTCACCATTATCAAGCAAGAAAATGCTGGAAGTGCCTCCCTTGATTTTCCGCATATTTCTGGCATCGACTGATGAAATGAACTATTACTCTCTGCAGTTCCCTCCGAGAAATGAAAGATATATATATATATATATATATATATATATATATAATATTAATGAAAAATAAAAATAAAGAAACACTATTAACAATATAACACATTAACACTAATAATAAAAGTAGATAAAGATAAAACACAGAGAAAGAGTCACACTTGAAATTGCTATATATATATTTCATTTCATCTAACACAAGGTGGTGTCCACAATATTTGGGACTGGTGCTGTCATCAAACAGTGAATTCCACGTACTACTGTGGCGTTTTACGACGGCTCCGTGAAAATGTAGAGACGACGGCCCGAACGTTGGCGACAAGGGAACTGGCTATTGCATCACGATAATGAGCCCTGTTACAATTCCTTGTTCACCAGGAGCTTTTTGACGAAAAGCATGACGGTTGTTCCCCATCTACCGTACTCGCCTGATTTGGCACCCTGCCACTTCGCTCTATTCCCCAAACTGAAAATCAAGTTGAAAGGACGACGGTTTGACACAATTGAGAGAACTCAAGAAGAAACGCTGTTAGTGCGACTTCTAGGATGTACTTGGAAAATGGCAGAATCCCTGGGACCACAATATGTGTGGAAGGGAACTACTTCGAGGGTGGCGGCGGTCAGTAGTCTCAAAGTAAGCTTTTGACCAGAAGGCAGCACCAGTCCCGAATATTCTGGATACCACCTCGTATGTGTGTGTATTTGTCTTGTACATTATTACGCCCCCCCCCCCCAGAGATAAAAATCGCTGGGCGTCTCGGGGGACCGAGAAGGCCATGGCTATTAGTGATGACCTCCTCATCGAATATTTCATGAATGATTGTGCTTCATTAGTTATATAAATATGAAAGATACAAGGAAAAAACAATGAAAACCCACTTTTTACGGAATGTAATTTGAAGTTTAAAAACTATACAAAATTATACATTATAGATATATAGAAATTTTTTTTCTAGAACAATTCTAAAGGCAGGCAACAAACTCTTCTTTTGAAATTAGTGTCATGTGTTATTTGTTCATGTTAATTAACAATAAACGTATAAATAAAAACAATCATAGTCCACTAACTATATTATGGGATGTATCAAATAATACTAAATATTTGCTGACGAAAATATAAAAATTAATGAAATAATATTGAAAATAATCATTCAAACAAAATTAGTCATTGTCTATTACAGGTAACCGTGAAAAATGTAGTTCAGCATTTTCTGAACAGAATCTCTTCAGCATTGTAGGTCATCATATTTTGTCTTAGACAGTGGAATTAAACTTGTAGGAAGGAGAAGGCTCTTGATCAATCTGTGTACGGTTGTTCCACTGGTTATATTTTTAGAAAAAGATTTGTCAGCTAAATTTCTCGCATTTCTCTTATCTTCAATGGATAGTGATAATTTCAGCGCGTGCTTTTGATGTATTAAACCGTTATCTTTGTCACATTCCGTGTAGCTGTGGCCTCTGATGGGAAAAGTCACTTTTACTGATTTAAATATGTTGTACTTGTGAACCATAGCATGAATGAAGCAAACAATGGAATTATTTTATTTTGACCGTAGTATGAATCGCACAAAATTTGCAAATTTCGAAATGATGGGTCCAGGTGACGGAACAAAAGTTAAACAACATTGATGCAACTTCATCAACTCCCTTTCAATGTAAGCATTTTACAGAGGACTCCGGTTGTTTTTCCCCTGGACACTATTTTTTCTATGCTGATTTTCGTGGATATTTTCCTTTTATGAATGTGTTGGAATTTATTTTTAGAATAGTGTTAAACGCCCCTTTTTACTAATGAGATATCACAGGCGGTGGACACTAATGATACATGGATGAAATATATTGAGAAAGGATTTTAAGGAAGGAAACGTTCCAGGCCTAAGTTCAGGTACTCCCCGGCATTTGCCATTTATGAGGATGAGTAAAACTTGGAAGAAACCTCAATCAGGAAGGACGGTCCAGACCTCCCGCTCACATGTCCGTGCCGTAACGACCTCGGCCACCCGTGGCGGTCATGTGTTGGAATATAGTACTACATACCTACAATCCATTGGCACCAAAATCTCAAATTTCTCCTAAAGCGGGCTTTAATTCTTTTTCACCCGTAGCTTTCATGCACTTTTGAAGAATGGGAACCTCCACGGTTGACCGAGGTCGTTAAGGCGCGAACTCGTGAGGGGAGGTCTGGGGTTCGATTCCCACTAGAACCGTCCTCCCTGCATAAGGTTTTTGCCAACTTTTCATCAGACCTCGTAACTGGCAAATGCCGGGGAATATGCTAAACTTAGGCCTGAAACGAAACTTCTTCCTTTAAAAAATAATCCTTTCCCAATTTATCATTTCATCTCATGCATCACCAGTGCCCATTGCCTGTGATGCCTCAGTAGTTAAAACAGGAGTTAAACACTATAAAAAATATTTCTATGTACGATACGTAAGTGAAAACGGATTTTTAAATAGAAGTGGAGAGACGATTCGCAAGAAAATGATTACGCCATCTTGTTAAAAGGTTCGAGAGACAGGATCATGCTCTGAACCGCAGTATTCATAAGGGAGAGGGAAAGAGAGAAAGAGAGAGACGAAATACAGGTATTCATACGCAAAGTCCTGCAATGTTTTGCCGCTGAGGGGCATCATTTTCAACTTTCTCTTATAATGCAGGTTATTGCTTATTATCATTAGTTTTAAATGCAGTGTCATTTCATGCTTTCGGTAAAAATATAAATACTGTAACAAATGTTGCTTACTTTACGCGCTGGTACTGCTTAACTCCATTTTTTTTTTTTTTTCCCGGTTGCGACGGTTGTACTTCTCCAGTAAGAACTAAAATAATGGTATTCCTTGCGGTGAGAAAATGCCTAACGTTCTACTGTCTATAATAGCATTAATACTTTCACTCTTTTATTAAGAAAAGTAGAATACGAAATAAAACGAAATGACTCCAAATATAATTTATTTATAAAATATTGAATTGCATTCTAAAAAATGTTGCATGATACACATATTAAAAGAAAATTTATTTTATTAGTAAGCTTTGCGGAGTTGAACCTCCGGCAAACATATTTTCGTAAACATTGTACTCAAAATAAAATAGCACATTTAGCACTTGCACGACAAATAGCCGTTCCAGACGTGATATTTCATTAATAAACATACTGAATGAAAAAGTATGTTATATAGCTTTTCAGCACATTTTGCCAACTGTAGTAGTAAAGAAAAGGTAAAGTGCAATTATCTTAATCTTTTACGTATGAGGAAAAAGCATTATCGCAAGTTTGCTGGTACCAACTTATCGACCCAAACCGCCAGCATGTGTTCCATTTCCCAATCGTTATCACGTTTATGCTGTTGCCTGGTTACCGGCATTTCGGCATATGTTGGCGTTTATTGATGTACTCATGTAGTGACTGCAAAACACTTTTTAAACATATGTATATTCGTAGTGAAAACCACTTCCTTTCCCTGACGTTTAAAAATATTCTTATTGTAAATATATTCATAATGTAGTAAGTAAGATATACAAATATGTGTATGAAACTAAATATGTAGTTTGTGGTTATTTCAGTTTTGAATGCTTGAGCTCGACTACTTATTGCAGCCGCCGTAACCGGAATGAGGTGCTTAAACTAAGCGAATTCCTCACCTAGTAGAGTAACTTTAAAAGAGAACATACAATCCAAATTATTGCCTTATTAATTAACTAATGATATTAAATAAGTTATGGTACTACTGCGTGGTATAAGGGAACAAAATTAGAATATTTGCAATCTATAAGCATAACAAAAGAAATATATTTTTGAAATTATTATTATTATTATTATTATTATTATTATTATTATTATTGAGATAAAACCAAAAATAGTGGTATACTATTATTTAAATGAAATACATGACCACTGGTAGACAAAGCTATACTGTGTGGGTATTTTTAAAAATGTTTAAATGTAGCTGTGTTTATGAAGTGAGCCCTTTATATTATCTTTATATTCACTTAAATAGAGGGAAATAACAGAAAGTTTCGAGTTATATTGTGTATTTAAGAAGATGGCGTTCATATGTTTCAATAAAACAAAAACATGTTACTGTTTGAAAAAAATTACAACATATTAAGGAAACATATTCTCAATCAGCAATAAACAATCAAAAGTTTCGTTGATTTTCATTAGCGTTGAAATTTAATTTAAATGTTATTGTAAAAAAAAAACTAACGAAAACTTTTTCCGAAGGTTATTATTGAGCGCTCTTACATAGACACAATTCCCACACACATATTAATGTTTCACATTTGTTATATTCACGACGATGCTGTTGTTAAATATAAAACGTATGCATCGTTATAAATACATTTATAATCTGTCCTTTTGTTTTAAAACAATATAGAGAATAATTAAACGAAAGAACCATTTTTAAATTTTCATTTTCAAGTATACCCCTACTCCTAAAGGTGCGATTTCCCTCAGAAACTATTTTTCTTATTTGATGTAAATGGTAGGTATATGCTGAGTGTAGCTGTTAAAAAATAAATATTGGGGCTGCTAGAGCGATTTTTAAAATTTGGGTTTAAAGGTTAACCGCCGCTCCTAATGGCCCGATTCCCCTGATTTTCAGAAACTATGTTTTATTTTATTTAAATAAATATACGGAGTTTTGTTGCGAAAACATAAACAATGTCGTTAGAACGATTTTAACGCCCCCCCCCCCCCCCGCTGATAGTCTTTCACTGGCTTTCATAAAACAATTTTTTTCTTTTATTTAAATGGCATATGCCGAGTTTAGTTGTGAAAAAATTTGAACTTCAGGTTAGCCCACACTCCTAATGGCCCGATTTTCCTGATTTTCAGAAACTGTATTTTTTTTATTTTATTTAAATGTCATATACAGAATTTCGTTGCGGAAAAAAAACAATTATTAAAGCCACTAGAACTATTTTTAAATTTTTGGTTTCATGTAAATCACCTACCAAATAGTCCGATTTCCCTGATTTTCAGAAACTATTTCTTTATTTTATTTCAATGGCATATAGCAAGTTTCCTTTTAAAAATCAAAATTGCTAGAGCAATTTTTAAATTTTGCTTTAACCTCACTCTTTTTTTCAGGTATACATCTACTGCTAATGGCCTGATTCCCATGATTTTCAGAAATTACTTCTATAAATTTATTTTAAAGATATATACATAGTATTATTGAGAGAGAGGGGGGGGGGAAACAATTGCAGCCGCTAGAGCAATTTTTAAAAATTTTAAAATATTTTCGCTGTAAGTTAATCTCCACCCATGGTTCAATTTTGCTGGTTAACGAACTCGGTAGATCGTTGGCTATGATTGATGGCTATGTGCCGAGTTTTGTTGATAAAAACAAAAACTGCGACCGCTAGAGCGTTAACGGATACACACCAAACACACACACACACACACACACATATATATATATATATATATATATATATATATATATATGCATGTGGTAAAATCGATGCAGATTGAGATAAATTAGTAAAAAAAGCTTTCCATGGTACAACCGCAATAGATTACATTCCCTCAGAATTCGCTATAAAAATAGCTGGCTAAAAAATAAGCAAAATTTTCACGGTGCCGACCGCTGTAGCTTTATTCATTTGGTAAAAGGGGGATAGAAACGCAGCATATAAAGTTAGTGTTAATATTTTTGTTGAAAGCATCAAATGATGCTGTATTTAAAAGTTAACATATAAAGCACTAACCTGTGGCATAAGAGATGTTGAAAATGATGCCCCTTAGCGGCAATACATTGCCGGCAACTGCTTAGGAAATTGTTAACACATCGCTGCAGAGCATGCATGGAAATTTTCACTGAAATTGAAACATGAGTGGCAACTTTTTTTTTTTTTTTTTTTAAATTTTAATTTTTGTATCTGAGAAAATCAGTTTTCTGCAAATGTGCATATAATACTCGTACATTCTACAGGTTACCTCTATCCTCAAAACTGTCATTCTAAGAAGGTTGTTTCCAAATACGAGGGTGTTCAATAAAGAATAATCATAATTTTTTGTAGTCATATTTACTCGTGCTAAAATTTAACTTGACAATTAAAAAAAACGGAAAAAAGTGACCCGGGGCTCCAGTTTTTGCTCTAACTAGAGGAAAACATTCACACCGCTGCTGTCTTTGTGAGAGAACATTAAAAACACTTCCATTTCTCTGGGTACCACCCACACGTTGATAAATTGTACATGTGCACGGAGAGTTCTAAGGCTGCTGATTTCCGATCAAAAGAACGTTTGTGTGCAGGTTTGCATGCAGTTGAAGATGATGAAATAAGATACGGGTTTTCTTTCAAAGGTAATCCTGCTGATGAAACCTGCCTATATCGTTTCAATCCTAAGAGCAATAAGCAAAGCTTTGTTTAGAAACTCGCATCATCAGGCACAATAAAAGCAAAAGTGGTTGCTTCTGCTGGGGAATTTATGGGCATCTATTTTTAGATATTTAAGGAATGGTTTACCTGCATGTTGTACCTGCACACACAGCTGTAATGCTACAGAGATGTACAGAAAACTCTACAAGGTCATATGCAGCAAGCTGGATGCTGTACCACAATAATACATGGCCGCACATCGCAAATGTTGTTTGCTGAGTATCTCACAAAAATTAATTTGAAGCGTGTCCCTAGCCCTTCCTACAGTTCAGATTTAGCCTCGTATGACTTTACCCTTTTCCCAAATTGAAGAAATGCCTTTGTGGGAAGCATTTTCCATCATCAGTATAATTGGCGAAGGTTGGGAAGGCAATTCTGAAGAAACTATATATATATATATTTAATAAAAAAAAAGTAGTTTTCAGCGTGTCTTCGACTGGCAGAAACTCTAGGACAGGTGAACTGCATTCAACGGGGACTACTTTGAGAAATATCAACTTTAAATTGTTAATTGAGAAATTAGTCGAGCTTTATGCTGCCTGAAATGGTGAAAGTGGGAGTGTGTTAACGGGGGGCGGTAACCTGCTTATCGCAACAGGAAACTCGTTACTTGCTATCGCCAAGAGACCCTAGCTTCAATTTATGCCCCATAAAGGGGCAGTCTCCATGTTCAAGGTGAACTTTGGAAGCAGGTTTCTTTTCATCCATTTCTGGAACTTAAATATGTGTCGCAGTTGGCCAAGATACTGGAATTAACATTTACTCTTCGGAATTGGAAGAATCTATGAGAGTTATTAATTTCATGTTGGCAATTCTGGAAAAAGCGTGTCTAGCAGAAGTTGGAACGCGGCACCCATTGTTGCAGCTGTGGCAAAATGTTAATTGTGGTCGTCTATCGCTCGCTATCTGATGTTTTAAGCATTTTCGTCCAATACGATTTTTATGATTATAAGCGCGGCCTCCGCCAGCAAGTGCCTGTAAAAGTTACAGAATTTTTTTTTCCCCAAACGTTGCTCTTTCAAGTACAAATGTTTGACTGCTAGACGAGAATAAACAGCTTGAAAGACCGTGTGAGAAAGTATTGTCGTTCGGTATTCCACAACCTCACAGAAGACAAACGCAGCAAGAGCGGAATAGTGCCAGGAATGTTTTCTCGTTTTGACTGTGGTAGCTCCCGACATGTCCACGACATAACATGACGAAAGCTGAATTTGCCAATACAACCTAAATAACGGCCCCTCGCTGGAGGTAAAGCGATTTATAATCGTAGGCTGGAAGATACGAGGGCAGGTCCATAAGTTTCCGGCCTAACCATTTTCTAGGTATGATAAATACAAAAATTGTATTTCACTTTTCAATATAGTTACCCTTAATTACAACGCATACCTCATATCTTTGAATTAACATTTCAACCCCCCCCCTCCCCAAAATAGTCAGTCTTGTCTGCAAAATGGGCATAAACAGCATCCATCACTTCTTTGTCATACTTAAATTTCCTTCCTGAAGGTACTTTTTGAGTACTGAGAAGAGGAAATAGTTACTGGGATCTAGATCTGGGCTGTAGAGTGGATGGTTGATCTCCTTAAAGCCGCATTTCTTCACAGCTTCCTTTGCAACAAGAGCTGTGTGTACAGGTACGTTGCCGTGAAGAAGGCGCACACCACCTCTTAGCTTTCCTTGTCTTTTCTCTTGATGAAAGCACGTAGTCTGTGCAATAGGCCTGCATAGCACTCCCCATTTACTATGGTGTTTCTCTCCTTGAAGTCAATGACATAGTCCCAAAAGATTGTGGCCACGATCTTCTTGGTTGACTGAATGACCTTGGCCTAAAGCGGCGATACTTCGCCAGTTTTACGCCACTCCATTGATTCTCTTTTGAATAAGGAATCATAGTTTTATCTTCTGTAACAATGGTTGGCAGAACTTCTCTCTCGTTCCCACGGCAGAGCTCCAAAAATGCCTAACTACAGAAAACTCTTTGCTGCTTTTGGAGTGACGAAAGAAGTTTAAGCACCCATCTTGCACTAACCATATTCATGTTTAAATGTTCATGAATAATTGGAAGGACTGTTATTTTAGAAAGGCCCAATCTTGCTGCTGTTTCTGTAACTTTGAGCTGCCGGTCTTCCATAATTTCTCCTTTCACAAGAGCGATGTTTTCAGGAGTGAGCACCCCCAACGCCGACCTGCACGCTCTTCGTGTTCAATGCTTTTTCGACCCATTCGAAAAGACTTGGCCCATTCTTTTACGGTAGAATATGAAAGGAACTTCCCCATATACACCACCAAATCGCTGTTTAATTTCATTTGAAATAAGTCCTTCTTTTGTGAAGAACTTAATAAGAGCTCGAAACTGCATTTTGTACATGTCACAATCTTCTACACATAGCTTTCTTTATGCAACTATATCTGAACAACTGAACACAGCGGAGCGGAAGTTACAACTGTAATTATTTACTTAACAGATAAGGCATGACTCCAGATAAGCCTTTTGTGAAGGCGATAATCCTTATCGACGAGGCCGGAAACTTACGGACCTACCCTTATAGTTGCCAAATTCTTCTCAGCAAGTGGTCATTGCAAATATTTCACTTCAAACACATACAAAAAAACAAAACAGTACTTGTCAACTGGTATACCAACGTTTACCTCTGCAGGATCTTCAGAAAACTAACAGGGCTGCGAGAGTTGTTCTTTCTTCACGACAATCTCATGGCTGCTTCCACCATTGGTTCTGGAGGATGCAACTTCGTATCGAGAGTGGGGGAGATTACTTAGAAAATAATTAGGTAGAGTTGGTGTGTTATGGCTTTCAACTTAGTGTAATCCCGAAAATTTAATGGATATCCTCATCTCGTACGTAACCAGCAGACCACCACGGTTGGCCGAAGGTCGCTCAGGCGCGGGCTCGTGAGCGGGAGGTCTGCGGTTCGAATCCCACCAGGACCGTCCACCCGACTGAGGTTTTTTTTCCAGGTTTTCATCAGTCCTTGCAAATGGCAAATGTGGGGAGGTACCCTAAACTTAGGTCTGGAATGCTTACTTCCTTTAAAACAAAATCATTTCCCAGTTTATCATTTCTTCTCATGTATCATCAGTGTCCACCGCCTGTGAGATCTCAGTAGCTAAAACTGTCGTTAAATACTATTAAAAAGTAACTAACAGCTAAAACAGAGGACACAGATTTTAATCTCGTATAGTTCTCGTCTGAATGGGGCACATTCCGGAGTTTTCCCTCATTCTGAGAATGCGAATGTCAGCTAATCATAGGCAGCGACTCACTGCACATTCATATACTTTGATCACTTATTCGTAGTCTCAAAGATCTAAGCATTTGGCATGTGGCAATAAAAAAATCGTAAACGAACAAAGACGCACAGCAGAAATATAAGGGGAAGAAGAAATTGGAGCAGGAGAAATGAAGAGTAAGAGAAATAGTAGTGAAATTAGGAGGGGAAAATAAGGAATAAGAGCAAAAAGCTCTAAAGGGAAGAGATGGAGAACTTGAAGAGGAGAAAGCTGGTAAAGGAATAGCGGAAGAAGCAAGAAGGTGTAGAAGATAAAAGGAACGTGGAAATCAGCTAACAATAAGAATGTGGTAAGGAAAAGGAAGAAAAGTATAAGAGGAAAATGCAATGGAATGAGAAGAGATAGAAGCGAAACTGGAAAGTGTGGCATTAAGACAATAAGATGAAGAGAGAGGGTGAGAATACCTTCTGTTGTTGTAATGTAAGTGCATGGCTATTGAGATCCTTCAAATGTCATTACGGATAGCGGTCAACAAACTGAATGCTGAAAGACAAATAGAACAGAATGTGTTATATTTTCTGGAAAGTACAGTGTGCTTAGCATAATATGGAAAAGAAAAACAAGGAAATGTAGGTGAGAAATTAGAATTTGAAATAAAAAGATATACATGGTAATCCGTTTGCATGGGTAAAATGAAAACACTGTAAAACATTTAGTACTGAACTTTATTTTGAAACTTGAAAGATGGGAGATTTCTCTGAACGTATATGGCGCACTCTGCACATCTCATAACGTGATGCAATTCAGCTCATGTCCATTGTAAAATCAGAGGGGTGATTTTTTGGAAAACTTTAATAATTTTTAATTTCAGATCATCACTATTCGGGGATTCCTGTGAATAGACAGTGACTTTAACAAAACCGCACGAAGCAGTCAGGAGGGGGAGTTTGGGGACCAAGAAACTGGTCCGTCACGGCCACATCACATTCGATTGAAATTGGTATTTAAAAAATGACGAACCTTTCATGTCAAGTGAGAGGATGCACTATCTTGCTGGAATGCAATGCTCTTAATGTTGTCTTCCTCAAGTTGTGGCAACAGATGCAATTATGACATAAAGCTCTTAGTGGACATGTGGATTCTCCCTTGTCCAAATAATGCAGTAGTGATTGTTTACTCTCCCGATGACATGCCTGTAAATAGTTATTTGTTTAAGATACCGTCATCTTGGCACATTATGGATACAAAATTGAAATGACCCTAAAAGCGTAAGGCTTGTAGACATTGTAAGTGATATGGGTGCTGTTTCAGGTATTTTCGAACAATTCGCTGACAGGATGTATATGGTACATTCATCTCTGCTGACATTCGTCTTAAACTTTTCATAGGGTTCCTTGTCATGGCTTCAGAGAGAGCTGCTTTTCGTACTGGGTTTCGCCTATGACCTCCTGCGTGTTTTTAATATACAACCCGTTTCTACAAATGTTTGATACTGCAATATCATACATTACGTACACCATACTCACGTCGAAATTATCTTTGAACTTGTTTAACACTCTCAAATTTAGCATATTAAATAGCATTACGCTCGCTGTTTATTTGTAGTAGCCATTTCAATCATCTACGATTTTCGTTTATCATTGTGCATTGTTGATTTTCATTCCTGTCGTGTATGGAAACTCCCATCTTTTAAGCAAAATATTACCAACAAGAAATTTCTCCTATCATATTTGCTTTTATAACAATATTTAATATTATCCATACCCAAACGGATCATCCTGTGTAGCATTATTGCAGGATCTATATGGTTTACTTATGAGTATATTTATATAATTTACATAATGTTTTCGTAACAGATATATTGCATACATATTAAATTTGTGTTTTATTATTATAGCCTATAGGCTTTTAACAAAAGTGCAAAACTATTTTCAAATTATATATATATATATAAAGAAATTATGTGATAACGCATAAAGTAGAAAAGTAGTAGGTGGTCGATATAAAATGTTCTCAATTCTCGATGCGTATGCATGTTTTAATCTCAATAATTTTATGCACGAGTCTTTCTTATTCTTTATAAATTAAAATATAACTTTAACATTTTATTTTTGGGGGGAATATTAATATATTAATAACACACAGCCGGTCCTGGTGGCCTAGTGATAACTATATTTGCCTCGTAGACCCAAGATCGCGGGTTGCCAGATGCGATGGACTTGGGAGGGGGAGGGGTTAGTGAATGAAGCATGTTTCTTGCATTCACCTAAAAATGTGCCAATAAGTGGGTTTTGTTTTGTTTTTTTGTAATGGTGTTTAACGCCCGTTTTTACTGCTGAGGCGCCACAGGCGGTGAACACTGATGATATATGAGATGAAATGTTGGGAAAGGATTTTTTTTGTTTTGTTTTTGTTTGTTTGTTTAAGGAAGGAAACGTTCCAGGCCGAAGTGTAGGATATCTCTCCGTCATTTGCCATTTATGAGGACAGAAAAAACTTGGAATAAACCTCAGTTAGGGAGTACGGTCCTTGTGGGATTCGAACCCCAGACCTCCCCCTAAGATTCCGTGCCTTAATGACCTCGGCCACCCGTGACGGTGTTTACAAGTATATTAATTAAAAATTGTCGTATTAACAAATAATCGAAAAAGTATCGAACTCGGGTACAATGGTATTGTTCGATATTAATACCTCTTTAGTATCGATGTGTGGATGGTATCGAAAACCCATCCCTATAGAAAAAAATTACAAATGTTTGGAAGGTATAAATAAAATTGCATTTATTTTTTGTCCAAATCGCAAATTTGCCTCAGTGGTCTAGTGGTAGCATAGCGACTATAACCTGGGGATCCAGGTTTAGAATCCCAGTCAGGTGAAGCTGTCAGGGTAAGTTTTTTCCATAGTTTTTCCTTACTCGGAGAAGGTGATTTACAGATATCTTTAAGACGCCAAGGACTCCGAACTCATTTGAGGCATCATTAATTCATTTCATTCATCCCTACAGACTTTAGACATAGTTTTCAGTACACAATATAGACGTCCTGAGAAGACGGAGTCAAAGCGATAACATTAAACAAAAAAGGGGGAGGCAAAACATTTGTATGTAATGATATTATGTTTTCCAATTAAAGTAAATTAGCTCCTCAGAATTCTTGTGCTATCATGAATAGCATTGATGTAATAATATTAATTAATTAAATAAATAAAATAAAGCTGGAAAACGCATGTACCTCCAAAGACTTATTGAAAAATATATCAAAATTAGATATATGTTGAAAAAAAATATCACGTTGTCACTTATAACATTCGCGTCGCATTTGACTAATTGCCTGTCATTCAAGGGAAAAAAAAGCCAATGAACAGACATGCCAGCAAAAAATATATGTCACTAGATAACATAAAATATATTTATTTACAGGAAAGTGGAAAGAAACTAAGTATAATGTCTTGTGTGTTTCAGATATGGACTGCCCCCTGCCCCCTGAAGAGGACTTTCTACAGCAGTTATCTAATGACCTTGAGGTAAATGCATCGCCAGCAAACTACACTATATGGCACACAAACACACTTTTTATTTGCCCATTTGCTTAGATAGTGTTATTTTTATGATCAATAAAAAATGTTAATCTTCTCATAACTCAAATGATAAAGTATGTAATGTTGTGTAATTTTTAGGCTCTTAAATGTTTGATAGAGATAAGGCCAGAAATATGTAACTCATTTGAAAAGTCCAGCAAATTTCTACAAAATGTCATGTTAATTCTTTAAATGGTATCATTGTTTTGCACATTTCTTGATTTAATGTTTTTAATAGTATTTAATGCCCATTTTTACTTCTGAGGCACCATAGGCGATGGACACTATGATACATGAAACAAAATGATAAATTGGGATTTTTTTTTTTTTTTAAAGGAAGGAAGCATTCCAGGCCAAAGTTTAGGGACCTCTACAACATTTGCCATTTATGAGAACTGAGGGAAACCTGGAAAAAACCTCAATCAGGAAGACAGTCCTGGCAGGAATCGAACTCCAGATTCCCGTTCATGAGTTTGTAGTTTAACAACCTCCGCCACACATGGCTGTATGATATAACATGAAATTTCATGCACATTCGATACATAGACAATGTTTAATAGCCATTTAAATTGAGTACTATCACATCTGATTTAAAACAGAATAAAGAAAGAGGGGGGGAGTTTTAATACCATTTTCATTACATAGTCATTTTAAGAAGAGCAATTTTAAATTATCCACAACTATTGTAATGAATGGTGCTTAAAAGTGATGAATAGAATCCAAAATAAAGATTTTTAAGAAGGGCTTTAAAGTGAGAAAGGTAAAGAAATGGTGGATAGATGGGCAAAGAATACAGGTTAAGAAATTTGATTATTGTGGGGTAAAGTTAAGAGCTAATGGTAGCTGGAATGGTCAGAGAAAGTTACTGTTAGCTAAAGGAATAATGTCTATGGGGACTGTAAGGGCATGTTTAAGGGAAATACTGGAAATAAGTGTCAAATGGATGGAACTAATGTATAACACCATGGTGGAGGCGAAAATGATGTATGGAATAGAAGTATGATAGCTGGAAAGTCTTGGGTTTAATAAAAAGATAATTTTATGAATTAATACTAGGACTACTGAGAGTGTCACCTAATAACATAGCCTTGGTAGAATTGGGTAGGTTAGCTAGCAAAGTTAGAATAATTGAAAGAATTTTGAAATATCTGTATAGAATAAATATGTTACATGATGGAGAGATTGTCAATGTCATGGCGCATGGGAAAAGCTTAAATGAAAAAGATGAGTTCTTGAAACTCAGGATATTGTTGAAAAAACTGTTATGTGGAATTGTTGAGTAAATAAGTAATACAGATATAGGGGGTTTTGGAAAAAAGTAAGAGATAGATTTCAAGATATTGAGAAACAAGAAATTTTTGCGAGCTTTGGAGGAAAGAGTTCACTGAGAATTTATTGAAAGATAAAAAGAGTTTGGGGAAAAAAGTACATAGAAATTTGTGATAAATTGGCAAGGGAAGGTTTCACTTGGACCAGAGCAGGAGTAAGGAATTTAAGAGGACCGAGAAAAATCTATGGAAATGAATGTCTCAGTGGTGAACTTGATAATGATTACCATAGAATATTATGTTGTGAGCAAACGAAGTGATGGAAACTACAGGTATGGAAAGAGAAATGGAATTAATTTGAGGAAGAAATTTTTATAAGGAATATATTAAGAATCAAAGGAGACACAAATTTAAAAACAATAGGAGAATACTGGGGCCAAGTTAGGGATAAAGTGTAGGAAGATTAGAAGTACTACAGGAAAAGAAATTTTAGATATAGGAAATTAGCATTAGAATAAGAATGGAAGAAATGGAAATGATTACGGTTCAGTCTCCAATACATCAACAACTGGAGTTATGATGTTTGGGACTGAAAACACAGGTGGTGTACATTGATGATACATGAGATAAAATGATATATGGGGAAGAATGTTTTAAGGAAGGAAACATTCTAGGCCTAAGTTTAGGGTACCTCCCCTAAGTTTAGGGTACCTAGCCGGGAGGATGGTCCTGGTGGAATTCTAACCCCAGACCTCCCACTCACGAATGCCTTAATGACCTTGGTGATCCATACAGTACTTTTGATGATATAAGATATAGGTTATGTTAACCTTTTGTAATATAATTAGTGCTAAATGAATAAGTATAGTGTTGGTTGGTAATATAATAAGAATTTAGTAATAATATTTGTTTAGTTGTGAAATAATGGAAATATGTTAATTGTAATGTTGCTTATGTTTGTTGGAAAGTAAATTCATACATAGTCATAGATAGTGATGTTCTGGCAGAAGTCACTAAGGGCAAAATTGGCTATTTGGAAATATTAACACTATTGTATTAAGGAAAGGGAGCTTTATAGTCTGGCAGATCATATGAAGTGATACTCCTGTATTTTTTTAATGGAAGATATCTTGTATTCTCACTATGTTCAAATTTTAAATCTTTTAGTCAAACAGAAATCACTAAAATCTTTATATCTCAAAAATGCAATCTTAGACTTAGTTATTTCTGCCATAAAGACACAATATATGTCTATAATGTTGATATAGTTTGCAGTTCAGTGGTCTTTAATTTGTACCAAAAATATAGTTGTTTGCAGTGTATCAAAATAGAAAAATTGCTATGACTTGCCAACTGTTTATTTATATTTAAACCATCATTAAAAACAAAGTACAAATAATGCTTAATTTGCTGATTAAACTTGTTTTTGGCAACATGTTATATGTATAGAATTAGAACTGTTTTTGATATGAAATGACCTTGCATTTCTTGTTCCATCCCCACATTTCTATATTTCATATATATCTGAAATTTGCATTGGTCATATTTAGATGCACCATTATAAAAATGTCACAAAATCTAATTTCAGATACCCATGTTGCTGGATGATTCTTCATCAAGCATACTGAATGATGCAACAGATGACTTAATGCAAGATCCAACACTTCATCAGGATTTGTTGGACCCTTATCCTAGCCTGGAAGTTCTAGGAGAAGTTAATCCTATGCATTGGGAAACAGATTCCTTTCCAAACCTTGGCAGCTTATCAGATGATCCTGGTATGATGAAATTTTGTTCTATCATTGTAATTAGCTATAGGAAGAAAATACTGTCCCATTTGTTATAATGTAGTGTCTATACTCCATTTCATCAAAGCCTGCAAAACCAGGAATTGAAGCTGGGCCCGCTGCATGGAAAGTGCAAATGCTACCTCTAGACTGCAGCAGTGGTCCGAATAAGTGCTTACAATGCAGCCATGTTCATGCTATCTGAGTTCATAACATTCAGTGGTCACTGAATCAACAATGGAGTCTGGAGTATGGGGTCTCATCTTCATTGTCAGTAACATAAACAAAACATCTTTCTAGCATTAGTGACTATGCCAACTGTTAAAAAAAGGTTTAAAAATTCCCCAGCACTGTGTCTATATGCGCATGCTGGAAGCTAATGGATTAAACGAAGTATTTTTCTTGCATTTTCTATTCTTTCCCAGCATTGTAAATGTCACTGTTAAAGGTCATAATATAAACAGCGGCATTTTTCAGTAATGTACTAAAAATGTTCAACAATTCTTTTTTAATCATTTATCAGTGGTTTGCTTTGTTTATAAGAGATGAGGACAAACTCTGCTATTGTTTGCCATTATAATAAAATCACTACTGACAATGAGTCATATAGCAGCATTTAATAATACACTTTATAAAAAACGAAAACAACTGTTGTATGTGTGTTATGCCTCTTCCATAAAAACAAATCATTTTGGCAAAATTTTAAATTGAAAGCTTGCATATATAATAAAATACTAAGGTAAAAAGAAAACTCATGTTGTATAAATAGCAAAATATTATTATTTAACAAAAAGAACTATATCCCAATTTGATTTGAGAGTAAAGAGGCTGGTCAGTTATCAAAATGACTGTTATTGTTGATATCTTCTTTCAAGTTATGATGGACAGAGTACAGTAATGATTAGAGCCTGGATTTTATGTAAAATCAACTTGAGAAATATGTAATATTTAGCAAAATTGATTAAATTTGCAGATAAATGTGTAATGAAGTAATTATATGTAAAATCAAATTTTTAATTTCTTTGCTACAAAATAGAATGTTACAACTAGTCAAATTGAAATTATATTAATCATTTCACTTCTTCTACAAATACTAAATTACAATTAACTTCAGAACATTGAATGAATGCAAAAGTACTGGAAGACAAGTGTCCCTTATTTAAGCTTTTAAGTTAATTTATAAGGGGATGCACAATTAATTATAATATATTTTTCCAAATGTTCTGTTGCCATGCAAAGTCTTCGGTCTTACAATATGTTTTTATATGTACAGAAACATAGCAAGAAGTTGTGGTGCATATTTATACAGAGGAATTATTGTACTAGCAATACTATTATCAGAGAGTTCTATAGTTTCACCATTAAATAAGCGAGACAAAAGTAAATGTTTAACTCTTGGCTTGTGTTGGATTTCCTCCTTGATATGTATATAACTGTGATTTCTGTTCATTGAATGTTAATTTGTTGTTCGTAGCCCATTCTGAAATCTTTAACATTTCTGTATTGGCATAGTTTTCAATTTCTAATGTAGTTTCTCCCCTAACAAAAACAACAACCTCGTTTGCAAAAGAAACCACTTTTGTGCATTGTTTGTAGCCGAGATTTAATAATGAATCATACTGGATATTCCACAACCCAGCTCCATAACAAGATCCTTGCAGGCATCCTTTGCTCACTGTTCTTTCTATTCCTATATTGCCTGCTGATAACATGCTTCTTCTCCCGCTAAAATAGGTCTTTGTTTGGGACTGCAAAATTTTGAAGAAAGAGCAAGAAATATTCTGGAAAGATGTAGCAAAAGTAACTAGGTGATGGCAAATAGACAATAGTGAACCTGTTTTAAAATATAATAAACAGTTTAAAAAAGTTGTAAACAATATCAATTTTGACAGTTTTCAAATTAACACAAATTGACTAATAGGATAGAAAATATGGTGACTATGATAATGTAAATAGTGTAAAGCATATTCAATTTTGGCAATCTTCAAAATATGATTAGGTTAGAATAAGAATGAAACAGTGTTCAAAAACAGTATTAAGGATAACATGTAACAATGAAATGATAGCAATGCATGTAGTATTACTAATTATTATAGTAATGAAGCATGCAGTAAATGAAGATAGTTAAAAAAAAAAAAAAAAGTGAGACAAAATAACAAGAGTTGAGTATCCAAGATTCTTATTCAAAACAGATTGCAATTTAGTGGAAATACACAACATATTCACAATACTGACCTTCTCCATTATTTCCTTGGCTTCTTGGAGAAGCATTCTGAAGTCTCCAGTTTCTAGATACTGTCGGTAAGCCAAATGAAATGACTTGCTGTGTTTGAAACCAAACTGAGTACTTTAAAAATGTTGAATGTTGAAAAGGATTCACTCATGACACTTCAGGATAAGAAGAAAAATTTTGCATTAATAAATTCACATCTTCGAAATACATACTGTAGAAAATCACAGCTTTTATTCAAGTTGCCAATCTTTGAAATCACTCTGGAGGCAAATATACGTCAGGTAGTTGCTACTTTAGCATTGTATGTGATAGGCACATTTCAAGAAGAAGTTTTCATTGCTGATATCAGTGTATTTACTTCCTGGGATTTATCACTAACTGTCTATGCCATTTGTTGCAATGCATGAACCATACAAGTAACATGCACTAAGTTTTGATATAATACTTTAAATGATTTATTTCCCTGCTTTCAGCATGTATGCAATTGCATCTGTGTATAACAATAGGACCCTTCTCTTCTTAATGCCAGAGCTGGTTATAGCACCATAAGTCCATCATAAATGACTCTTGCAATTGTTGAACAATTTGTTGCCTCCAAAGGTTTAAAGGAAATTAAATAGAGTTTAAATGTAGCCTCCGAGTCTAACTTGCCCACAAATAAGATTTTCCATTTAACGGCCTAAAGTATTTGTTGTCTCATCAGCAGAAATCCATATATATGAATTACCTATGTAAGTCCTGATTTTTTTCTAAGATGTCAACATAACAAGATTTCAAGTAATTCTTTCTGAGAGCTAACTGGTCTAGAATGTTTTTCTGTAAAAAATATATATTAATTATTTATTAATTATTATAGATAGTATAGTATAGTATAGATGTAGATAGTTAGTATTCCGTACCTGAAGTTTGTTCCAGGATATGTTTGCTGCAACCATTGCTAAATACAAATGTTTTTTTTGTAAAAGTCACTATTAGATGATGTAGACTGCCTCTACAACTGTGTAAGTGGTACTTGTTTCTTTGAAGAAACCTGTTGTTTATTTCTAATATGTAGATTGCACCATAAATGTTGTTCAGTTTCAGATTTCATCATGCACTTGATATGTTATCACTAGTTTGGCAGAGGACTGTTTTACATATCTTGTGAAAGCACTGTCAATAGAAAACCATGTTTTCAGCTTGGACAATAACAAAGAGTGACTGGGCCATGGTTATGTGACTGCTGCAAATGCAGGTGCATTTTGAGAATAAGAAAAGAAAATGTTTGAAATGAGTCATTGTTGGTGCCATCAAACTTGTGTAATTTAGCTTTGATTGTAATAACAATGTACGAGTAGCACA
The DNA here is from genome assembly GCA_030762175.1 of Metallyticus violacea. Lineage (NCBI taxonomy): Eukaryota > Metazoa > Arthropoda > Insecta > Mantodea > Metallyticidae > Metallyticus > Metallyticus violacea. The sequence goes on from CM060835.1 coordinate 27,567,981, forward strand.
ATAGCATTCAAATTATTTTTTCTTTCTTGTTATGGTATTGGATAACTCATTAAAACCTCAAAATAAACCAAACTTTTTATAATAATTCTGCAATAATGTTAAAATATATAGTATAGTTTGAAATATGTAAAAAAAGTAAAATAAAATTTACTAACAACATTGCTATAAGCATATCTTGTTAACATCTGCCTTTTGTACGTGTGTAAATATGTCATTACGTAAAATCCAGGTTCTAGTAATATTACAGGTATTTTTTAGAGAATAAACCCTTCAGCATGGGCACTGATCACTCAATTTAGAAATACAACCTTGATTATTTGAGAGCAGATTTTTTGCATCCAGTAGTGAAAGATATGCTTTTGTGTTTGCCAGATTGCCAGATCAAAGAGGAAATCAAGATTGAGCCAGTTTCTCCCATGAACCTGTTACCGCCTTCACCATCACCATCAAGCTCCTCAAGTAGTGACACATGGCCTATAGGAGAGACACTATCAGAAGTTAAGGTATATATGACATCCTTAAGTGATTAGTAATGATGTGAAAATGTTTATGATAAAGACAGTTTCTGATAATCATCAAATTTAAAGTTGGTGTGCTATGACTGATCCTTAATATCAAACCAAAGCTTTTGCTAGGGAATCTTAAATGGCACATGCTCTATCACTGTCGGAAGGAAAGCAAGAGTTCGATGACATGTCCAACTGTAGAAACATGGAATTTGCTCTAGAGCTGTTAATATTTTATTACATTCTGGTGCAGTTGGGTATTAAATATGAGGGGTTTTCTTCTTGGCCTGACCAAGAAAATACAAGGTTTAAGAGAAATATTTTTTGAATTTTTCAACATAGTCACCTGTAAATCAGTACATTTTGTCCAACAGCATATCCCAGCTTCAACCTCATTAATTGATGTGAATCTTCATCCACTCAGCCATTTCTTCAGGTTTTGAAGCAAAAAGTAATTGCTGGGAGCAAATCCAGTGAATCTGGCATATATGAAAGCACTTAGAAGTGAAAGTAATACAATTTTGTAGCAACAATCCATGATATGTGTGGAGGCACATTATCGCGAATGAAAAAGAACTTCCTTTTTTGCAAGGTGTGGACATTTAGCCTGAATAATCTCCTTCAGTTGGTCCAGTAGTGAAGCATAATACTCCTGTGAGGTTCTGTCTTCTGGAGATAGCCTATGAGCACACACCATGAGAGTCCCAGAAAACAGTAGCTATGAATTTTCCTGCAGATGGAACCGTTTTTGCTTTCTTTGGTGCACTTTCACCTGTTGCCACACTGTTTGGATTGTTCCTTTGTCTCTGGCATATAGTGATTATTCATATTTCATCTACTGTATTGAAATATCGGAGAAACTCACAGAATTAGTTTAACAAGTAAACACTCTTGAGTTTATGGTCCATTGTAAACAAATGCAGCACCCATTGAGCTGGAAGCTTTCTCATACCCAAAACTTTGTGTAAAACATGATGGACATGGCCTGTCTAGGTCTTTGTAATGTCAGTCACTCATGCCCATCAATCGCATATCATTGAGTAAGGCTTAATGAATTTTTGTCAAAATCTAGTCAGTCATAGCAGTTTTGAGACAACCTGGTGCTCGTCATGTTTAATGGATGTACAACCGCACTTATACTCAACAGCCCAATATTTAACCATGGAAAATTAAGGTGAAAAATCCTTTAATGTGGAATCTAACTCCTTTTGTATTTCTGTTGGGATTAAATCCTTTAAGATAAAGTACTTTATTCAGCTCATATTTCAGTTTTATCCATTTTGAAGAAAATGTTAACACTAGTTTGTTTACATGATCATCACAAACATGTGACTACACCTATGTGCCTGAAACATTATAGCATGCCAACTAAAGAATGATACTTAACAATTATCATAGTAATTTGACAGCTTTACAACACCTCTGAGTCAAGCCGAGAACTTGTAGAACATCCTTGTAGTCTTATAGAGCCTTACTTATTGAATTTTCATAATAGGTTCAATAGAGGATATGCATTGTTAGTCAATTTATATCTTCTCTCTATTTCTGCAATTTCATTATTATCAGGCATAATATGTACATATTCCCAGGTATATAAAATAGTAAACTAATTCTACCTTATTTTTCCAAGATTTAAACATAATGCTTATGGATTTCCATGAGATTTTTGTATCATAGTCTTGGATTTTTGGCCATTGATGATAAGTTGTACATTTTAAGAATTATCGACTAGCTAAGGGAAGGTAATTTCAGTTAGACTTTTTAGTCTACAGAATAAATATAGTTATCAGCATAACCTCTGACTGTTAGAATTATATTTTAACATGATTGTTGGGTAGATGAAGGATTTTTAGCTTCAAAACATCTCTCATTCAGGTAAAAATGAAATTTAAAATATATCATAAAATTATAAAGAACTTCCATCGTGAATTCATATCCTAGATGTTAAAAGTGTGGCCTTATGGTTTATGGATTAAGTTGCCTTCATTATGTTTGTAATTTATGATTGGTACTATTTTTAATATAGCTGTTCATCTAAATGTATTTTTTAATTATTCCAAACCTATTGTTTAATATTATCTAATAATTTTCACATAAAATAGAAAGAGAATAAGGATTCTGAAATGTAAATTTGTACTTGTTCTGCTGTCCTGTCTAGCAGCAGCTATCTCTGTCATCTATTGCTAATTGTTCCACTTCCTGTTATGCTTCTGCTTATCACCTCTCTTATTATTGCAAGTGTTAATTACATTGCTGTCTTCATGGTGAGTAATCCTTTCTCTGTCTAAAAGAAAAGTGCCAGCTAAAACCTCCTACATTATAGTTGTTGCTTTCAATTCCATTAGTAAATTTTATAATTTTTTTTTTTTTTAATGAAGCAGTAAAAACAATCTTAGTGAAAATGAGTGAAAAAGGATGGTTGAACTGTGAGTATTTTGATGAACCAAAACATTATGACAGTATCACTGGGTAAGAGTAATATTCATTAACTTATAATAACTGCACGTGGTCAGAAGTACACATCCTATGTTCAATCATTTTCAGAATTTCTGATACATAAATTAAATTTCATGACATCATTTCTAAGATTAGGATGACCAGGCATGATCTTTTGTCTGGTTATGCCCTCCTTTTTACACCTTTGTTCAGGGTCTGGGCAAATTTTTTAATAAATATGAAATGTCCCACTTTTCATAATCTAAAATTTTGAAATGATTTATTTTATGCCTTTTTAAAATAATTTGCCTGTAGGTGGTACCAGCACCAATAGAGTATATCTATTCTTTCCTCATAAATAGTTGGATTAAAGTGCAAATGTAATAACTTTGTCACATTCTCATAGTCTGTCCATTCTGCTTTTTGTGCATGGATGGAAGTGTTCTCTCTCTCTTTTTATTACATAGTTCTAAAGTTCGTTAGATATTCCTGCATTTGAAATGCCAAAATGGCAGTGTAAGTTCAATGATGTCCTAGTCATCAAATATACTATGTTCAAATAAGGAAAAAATGAATTTGAAATTTAATGTAAAATTAGATCTGGAACCTTTAAAACATATTGCAAAGTGATACTAAAATTCATACAGATAATTATTTTGACAATTTAATATTTAGTATTGTGTTTTCCTTGCATTCATGTGTGGCTGAATGTATTATTATGATTATTCATTATTATTGTAATAATAATAATAATAATAATAATAATAATAATAATAATAATAATAAATATTTTGTATAAAATAGATGTATACCATTTTAAGTTGGAGTTCACTTTTTTTCAAACTGTTCTCCTTTTTGAAGCTGTTTGTCCTCTTTTTATCAATGTCAAACTGGTCACCCTAGGCTTCATAGATTTAATCCTTCAGAGTGGGCTGTAACAACATCATCTATCATATGTATTGTCTGACTGTGGTGCTTACAAGATTTGATGGATCTTGCAGCAATATAAAATGCTTCTTCTAAGCTTGAAAATTACATCTGCCACAGTCAGTTCTTAACTAAATAAAACAGAAAGAGGTTGCAGGATGCCAGATCAGCACTGTAAGGAGGATGGATGGTAAGCTTTATAGTGATACTCTACAAAGAAATAAATGTGGCATTGGCAGTGATGTCAGAAGTGTTACCTGATTCCTCCAAAGTCCAGTTGTTGACAGTTTTTCAGACATCTTTTGAAAAACTTTTGGGAGAGAAACTGTTGTACACAACTTTACAGCCACTGTCTTTTCATGTTCAAGGAAAACTTTTGTCACAGATTGCTAACATCACCACCATTTTCTTCCTCACACTCCTTGCTTTCTTGACTTGTTAGGGGTATGTTGTTCAGAAAGATCCAAACCGATGATTATGCATTGTTTTTGTAAAATATTGATAGATCCATGTTTCACTACCTATTATGATTTCAGAAACACAACTCCATTGTTGTATCTTTGAAATGTTTTGCCACACCATTCCACTATAGCAACTTTCTGCCCTTCATTGAGATTGTGAGGCAGCCAGGGAAAAAATATTTTCCAATTAAATAATCAGGTAAACTTCCTGATCCAATGTTAAAGAATGCCTCTACTTCTTAAGGTCACTCTGGAGTCTTCTTGCAACATCTTTACAATAGCAATGTTTTCTGCAGTCATTGCGGTCAAGATGTTATGATACTCTCTTCATCTGTAAAAGAATTATGGCCCCTCTTAAAATTCACTAACCAACTTAAGGTGGTTATACACAAGAAGCAAGGAGGAAGCACCTTTGGGAGGAAGGGAAAAAGTGGGAAGACTTCAGGCAGCCAAACTGGGCTGATGTTTCATGGTCATAGATGTGGTCCTAAATGATTTCCAGATCTTAGATCTCAGCATGCTTCAACCTGCCACAATAGTCTCTCCCACATCAAGACCAATGAGGACCCTCAGGCAGAACCCAGTGGATGCTAGGATAGTAACTTGCATATTGCAGAGCACCAGCCGATTTTGTTAACATGTTTGTCCTGGGGGGGCAGGGGGGGACCTGAGGAGTGAATGAGCATGAAATGGAAGAGTGGAAAATAATGGAAAAAAATGTTCAATCCAGCATTCACCTAAGTTATCAGGGAAAAACCACATAAATTCAAGGTCTAGGTGGTCAGCCCCAAGAGATTTGAACCCAGGACCTCTCAAATGCGAGACCCAACCATTATTGCCTGAGCCACCCTTCTTAGTAATAAAAAAAAATAAATACACAAAACAAATTTATTTACAAATTGTTTAGTTTCAAATGCAAACACTTAAATGAAATTTGAGACTAATGGAAAAAGCATAAAAAAGAAGAAAAATAGACTCTGCAGCCATAATTTTACTGATCAATGAACAAGATTCTTTGGAAATAATCAATCTTTACATCACTCCACTGTACCCTATGTATGGAGAAGAATTGTCATGGGCAAAAACCTAAGCAAGTAAAAGCACTGTTCAATAAAAAGTGATCATAATTTTTTTGGACAACATATCTTTCTTTATTCATCCTCCAATTTTGAAGGTATTTCTCAAAATAGTCCTCATTGGATGCAACGCACCTGACCCAGCACTTTTGCTAGTTTTCAGCAACAAACTGAAAACATTCCTGCAGAATCATCTCTGCAGCCTTCATCGCTGCTTCTGATGATGGAAAATGTTTCCCTAGAACGTGTTTCCTTAATTAGAGAAAAAGGTAAAAGTCACACAGGGATCTGGACTTTTGGGAGGGTGAGGGACACACTTCACATTGATTTATGTGAGATATTCATAAACATTTGAGATGTGTTGCCTTGCATTATCATGGTATAGCATCCAGCTTGTTGCATGAGAATGTGGCTTTTTGCATGTAATATGGTTTTGCAGAGTTCTCAGGACAACTCATTAGTAGCCCAGTTGCAGTTGTGTGTGCAGATATGATAGAGTGGTAAGGCATTCCTTGAATATTGAAATATGAGATGACCATAACTTTCCCAGCAAAGCAATTTCTTTGGTTCTGGTGATGATGAAGATTTTCTCACAGAGCTTTGCTGTTTGCTGTCAGGATAGATGTTGTACCCAAGTTTGATCAAGAGATTACCTTTGAAAGAAACTGTGCATATTCCTGCAACATTATCTTCAACTGCATGCAAACCTGCACATGAACCTCCTTTTGTTCACAAATCAGTAGTCTTTTAACCCATTGCATACAAAAACATCTCATACGCAACTTTTCAGTTACCAGTTTGTTAATGGATAGTGGAACTGTGCTGATGATGAAGGCAACATCCTTCGAAACATGTCCAAGTAAGTGGAACAAAACTAGTGAAATTTGAGTGAATTTCTCATAAATAATTTGTTCTATTATATATTTTGCTGTGAAAACCCCAGCTATTTGTACCTGTTCTTAATGTTATTTGACTATCCTCTCACAATGATAGCATTGGTGTTTATGATCTTCCATTAGAGCACTAACTGGCATCTCAGGCCACCTTCCTTTGAAATTGATTGCCTGCTCTCTTTAAATCATCATTTATCTATGCTATAGGAAAGAACAAACTTTCCTTAGGCTTCCTTGCATAGGCCTCAGATGAAAATTTGTTTAGATGAATGCAGAATTTCAGAGCAGCATATTGTTCTTTGCATGTCCATTTTGCTATAAATGGAATTGAATGTCTCACAGGCAGGAACCTGAAGTGACAACAATGAAACTAGCACCACTTGTACATTGCGCATTAAGCTAACAAATTTTGTAAAGTTAAATTTCATCACTAGAAATTATGTCCATAAAAACTTATGATCATTCTTTATTGAGCGGTCCTCACAGGAAACTTAATTCAGACCCAGACCCAAAGAAGAAGATTATGCAGCTCTATTGGGAAGCCAGGATACAGTAGATTTAAGTCCAGGGTTTTATGGTTGGAGGCAACAACAAACATTTAAACATCCTATAAGAGAAGTTATTAGGAAGGTAATCATGATGTTCTGACTCATGAGCGTACTTCTTATTCACATTTCAGCTTTTGTCTGCACTTTGGTGTAAGCTGCTAAAAATGATACAAGCAAGCGTTATGGATTTCCTCAGATAGTGAAGTTAGAATATTGTCAGATTTTTTGTTATCAGTTAATTATGAAAAATACCAGATATAAAAGCCTATTTTACACATTTGTTGCTACTATTACTTTGCTATGTGGTTCTTGAATTTTCATTTTTAAGGTTTATAAATTCTGAAAGAAATTTGTATTTAATTTTCAAGCTTAACATCTGGTTCTGCTGGTTTTGTAGTGTTCACAGTTTGCTTTGGAAACTCCGCCAATTTCACCACCTCAGCTTTCTGATGGAAGTCCTCCAAACTCACCAAATGCCAAAAACAACCAATCACAAGAATCTGTGATGATGGTATCACCAATAAAAATCTTGCCTGTTACAAAGAATGGTAAGTATGACTTAAAACTTTCATGGCATTGATTTTATTAAACAAGACTTCATGGTAATCAATTATCTCAGATTTATAAAACTTGAAAGTTGGGCTAACCTAGATTCTGTGGCCTTCATCAGCAACTGGTGCAATATATAGAAAAAGTGACTATTTTACTGTGGGAAGAGAGGATGTGATTGACTTGCCCAGGCCAATGAGAGGGGAGGACATTCTGATTGGCTTGCATGGTTATGTTGGGGTTAACTGTGGAAGTTATCTGGTTTTTGAGCTGGCCTTATGGCCATGGATACTGGGGAAATCGCCATTATCTGCTTTAGCTGAGTTATGGAGACTGGTCAGATTTCTAATGGCTATTGTCCATTATGTTTTGAATTGTATGCCATTTTCCCAGTTGAAGTTGTGTTTCAGTTTTATTTCAATGGCTTCCGTAATAGTAGGTGGATGTAGTGGATTTTTTGGGGGGTAAACTCTTAAGCATCTCATCGTTAATAAATTTAAGTAGGAATCATTATAAAAACATTTTTTCAAAATTAAGACCAAATTGAACAAAAAGTGTTTGCATTACCTGTATTAAAATGAAGATGAACAGTAGAATTGTGAGCCTTAAGTTAGCAGTGCTTAGTTGCTTGCCCTGTTGTATGATCCAATAACATGACCTAGTACAGATAGATGCTGTGACATATTATTAAGGAAGATATAGAAATAAGATGGGAATACATAATTTCAACTGGAACAATGGCATGTATTGCACAATAGCCCTCATAAAAATGATACTGGCCAGGCTCTCAAACTAGATAACAATAATTCTTTCAGCATTCATGAATGAAGCCCCAAGGAATGTCTGTAATAGGTTGATACTACAGACTGTTTCTACAAGAGTTTAACATTAGTCACAGAAGACCCCCTCATGCTTTCAGCTAGTGTTCTTTGTACCTACTTTGACTACAATGTGAACTGAAATTCCCAAATCAGAGAAATTGTAAAAACATTCTACATTCTTTGAAAGGGCGCAGTAATTGCCTTCTTGTGAAACTTAAGAAAATCATATCTGTTGATACCTCACTTTGACTATTTCAATATTTTACTTAGCGATTTAAGTATGCCACTTTCACAAAGCATCATCTTACTAATTACACATTCATTTGCTTTATTTTTAATATCCACCACCATGATCATGTCTCTGAATACTTCCAACAACTTTCTTGGCGTCATTTAAATACAGGTTATTACTCCACTCACTCTCTCTCTCTCTCTCTGCAATATCACATCATCAGTAATTCAACACCTAAGTACCTTGTATCTTGTCTCTCGCTTTGCATTTCTGACTTCCCAACATAATTTTCACACACAGTCACAACATAACTTTATCCTATTAATACCATATCATCTGACATCTATATACTTAGCCTGTTTCTCAGTTACTATTGCTAGAACTTGAAATTCACTGTCACAAGATATGAGTGGTTGTCTGACTACCTTTAAATCTATGTTATTTAGACTTTTATTTAATAAACAGAATAACGCCTCATTTTAATTTTGATCATGTTAATTATTATTTCATATCCATGCTTAGAATGCCATTGTCTCTGTCATTTTATGTAATACTGAATATATTTGTGGTTTATTTTATATTTATTTTGACCTTGCTATATATACTTTCGTTGTTTTTACATAATATTGGTATTAATATTTGTTTTTCTTTCTATGTATTTCGCATCATCTAATGCTGCTTAATGTTGTCATTATTATTTCTCTTATCAATGTATATATGTATCATTATGTTTTTTTACCTCATATGTATGTGTGCATGTGTATATATTAATTATGTATTTGTTGTTTTAAATTGGTTTCTTAAATTTGTTCATATCCCTGTTCATAGGATTAAAAGTGGGGAATAGCAAGAAAATTGTGATAAAGCAACAGACAGCAGGAACAGCAAAAGGCATCAAGATTCAACCAAAACCTGAACCAGGTGTCAGCACAACTGTTCCCATTGTAACTGTCCCAAAAGGAAACAAAGGTTAGTGCACTCTGTAATGTGTTATAATTTATATATATATACTGGGTTTCATCCAAAAATAACTAGGTGGAATATATTTTTTATATTCTTTGTTTACAGCATTAATGATTAAAAATATTTTCATAAATATTTAGAGATAGTTATTGTCTAATAGGAGAATTATACAGTGTTTTAGATATAGAAAGAAAGGTTGACTGCATATCTGGACTTTGTTTTGTATTTCCCTGCATGCAGACAGAACATAACACAGCTGCCCACTTGAGCCCACCATACAATCAGCAAAATACTGATAATATGCTTACTTTTTTGACATAAGATGAATTTTATCCTTCCTAAGTCAGTGAGCTGTAAGACCTGCACATTGGTAATCTTGTAGGAATGAAATTTTGTAGCTGAATGTGCTGATGTATGGCTAACCTCCACTTGTGCTAACTTAGCAAGATATTGTCGCAGTGATTGTTCAAATCTAGCAGCAATATCATACAAGTTTTCCTCTGTTAATACATGGCACCTGCATCTTATTTGCTTGTTTAAATTGACCCTGTTTCATTGTGTTAGATTCCAGATTTAATTAATATTGTGAATGATCCTGTTGTTTTGAATTTAAGCACTATTTTATGAACTGTAGATCTGTCAGGTGGACTAATACCTTGAAACGTGCTTGATATTCTATGCAAAGTCCTCATAAGACAGGCAGCAATATTTCAAGTTGATAATGGCTTCCACTTGGTAATACTAATGAATGCCATTGTGCAACTATGTCCATGGTTACAGCAGTGGGATGGCCCAATTTTGTTAAGAATGTTGCCATCAACTTCTTTCCAGAGCTGTGACTTCTTATTTTTTTTTTTTTATTCATTTGGGCAATACAATACATAGAAAAACCTTCTGCAGCTACTAGGGATTGAATACTATACCATACAGCCTATGTTCAAGCTCCCCATTTCTAAGCTATTTCATATTTTCTTTTAAAACAATGAACTTTAAGCAGTTCACCTAGTAGAAAGTTTTCCATTTGAAAGATTGTGTCATGGGTACATTCTTGAATCTGATTATTTTGTATGTTACAAATCTTTTTTCCAGATTCAAGGACAATAGTCCTGACAGCACAAGAATTTGCAGCTCTAACACAACAAGTGAAGACTCAGTCTAGTAGCATAAATAAGACTTCTCCTACAGTAAGGATACAAACATTGCCTCAGCCAAAACAAGGAGAAAATAAAATAGTACAACCACAGATCACTGCACCAGCACAGCCAACAGTAAATGTAACATTACCTCTTCATCAAAATAAGCAACAGTCACAGAACCTTGCCAAGAAACTGCCTCTTCTCAACACACCTGTTGCCACTACAGTTACTGGTATTCCAACTGTAACAACAGTTACCACTCCAGCAGTTGCAATGAACTGTGTTCCCAATGCCACTCCAGAGAGGCAAGAAATGGAGGTAAGTCAACTACAAGCAAATATAAGATCTCACTTGTTAACAGTGTATGAAATGTCTGTGTACTGAAGTAGGTCAGAAATCCCACTTATCAACTATCCCCTGTCTGTTCATTTGGATATCACTTTTTATAAAGAACCTGCAGATTTTACATAGTACTTAGTACCCAATTTTACTATAGTGATTGGACGCTGATGATACATGAAATGAAATAAAATGATAAATTGGGAATGGAATCTTAGAAAGGTAACACTCTAGACTGAAGGTAAACAGTTGATGTGGAGTAAAGTACAGAACAGGTACTTTAACAAAAAGAAGCAGTCCATAGGTTTCTGGCCTACTTAGAAGGCCTCAATTCAATGTTGCAATGTTCATGCTGTTAGAATTTAGTGGTGTCATTGAGGAGAAATGGGTTGGTTACTTTTCTCCCTCTCTTGTTACCCTTCAATGATGACGTAATATATATGGAAGTAAGGAAGAGTGCTGGGAGGATTCATTGGCAGACTATTCAAATATCAATTATACACATTTTATAAAGAAATGCTTATTAAACTCTATTATGATAAATATGTTTTATAAGTATTAATTGTTGTTTAGTAATTTAATTTGATTTGCAATTCTTCTTAGTGACTAACTTAACAACTTATCAATGTTTGGTTCTATACAGATACAGTTAAAAGTAATGTAGAGGCCAAATTCATGTCACTAATCCTGGGTCTTTGTTTGTTCTTGATAAGCCTTGCATGGGAATGATTATCAGAAGCGTGTTGAATTTTGTCAGTGGGCTCTAATACAAATTCAAAACTGAAACTTTTCCAAAATTTTATTTTCTGATGCTCATGTGAACCAACATAACATGCATTATTAGGCAATGGAAAATTCAAGATGGTTATGGGAAGTAGAGCATCAGTGGCAATGGAGCTTGAACGTTTGGTGTGGCATTTTGGGATTCCTTATAATTGGACCATATTTCATTGAAGGTAAACTTAATGGGCAGAAATATAGAAATTTTGTGGACCGGGAACTTCCTGTGTTGCTTGAAGTCATGCCCCTTGTGGAGCAGGCTGCAATATGGTATCAACATGATGGTTGTCCATCTCATTACTCAACTGTAGCTTGAGAAATATTAAACAGAGAATATCTTGGTTGATGGATAGGAAGCAGAGGGCCTGTCCATTGGCCTGCCCATTCCCCTGATCTCACTTCTCTAGGCTTTTTCTTAGGGGGATATATTAAAGATAAAGTTTATGAAAAAGTACCTGGTAAACTATGACAATAAATTAGGAATGTCTGTGCAAGAATCAGCAAAGAAAAGTTGAGACATGTTCATCAATCTTTTGAAGCACATTTTCAAAAATACATCGAAGTTAATGGTCACACTTTAGAGCATTACTTATTGGAAAATGTTTGTAATGTGAACATGACATTGTTTCAGTTATGGTTATAACTACTGCACTGTACTGTACGTAAATTGATGCCAGTAAAGTGAAAGTGAGCCAAAAACATTTGCTGTCTTATTTTCCAATATCTCATCATCTATCACCCCTAGCTGATAGATGTACTAGAACTTTTATACTCTTTCGATTCCCAGGAAAAAAATACATCATTCCATTTTAAAAAAACAATTTGACTTTGAAAGAACCTTGAATGTCATTTCAATGACGAATTCAAGTCGCTATCTTATGTTCTCCTAAGAACACTTTAAATTTTATTCTGAGCATTTTTTGATTTTCCCCTTTGTTTTGGAGTAAAAGACCATGACACTATAAATGTCTCATACTGTATATAGCTATCATGATCCCTTTGCCATGCCATCATAAAATTTGACCAAAACTCTCATAAAATGAGTATTTTACATAGTTTTATTTCAATAAAATGAAAGATAGTGTTTTCTAAATTTTAAAAAATAAACATTTTGAAAAATGGTAAAAACATTTTTTAACTTCTTTCAGAGAAGCCCATTAAAAGAGTTTTAAAGTGAACACTTGATGAGCTTTCTAACTTAATAGTTTCAGAAATATTGATGATTTTGTAAATCTTGTTCACTGAACAATTTGCATTTTTTGTGATTTTCAAAAATTAATTTAAGAAAAACTGTTCACTTAAAAATATTGTTATTCTGTATGTTCATTGAGCTCCATAGGCCCAACTTATAAGCCAAAGAAAATAAAAATATAGGATGTCAATGTTCAGAAATAGTTATTTGTTCGTTGATTTGACATGGAATGACCCAGATATTTAAACTTAGAATTCCAAACATAACTGTTCCCAGCATCTGTCATCTTAATCAACATAAACAATATTTTTGGATGGAGTATAATTTTCAATTCACCATTATTAATATTACAACAATTCACCATTATTAATATTACAACCATTATATTCAATGACTACACTCTGTGACATTATGCAGTTTTGGATAATCAGTATTTTTCTACCTATAATGCATATTCAGTAAAAATGGATTATGCAACTTTTTTGTGGTGAGCCCTTGAATAAAGAGCATGATCCTAGATATCATTAAGATCAGCAGTAAAATAGGTCTTGCATTAAACCAAGTGATAACCAACAGAAAGGAAGTAAAAATAAACAGTGACAGAGAAGTATATGTGGAGGATTTGAACTGCAGACCACATCAATTCATGCTTAAGCAACCTCTGCCACATGCCAATTTCTGCAGAAGTGGACATAATTGGTGTCAGCTGACCTAAGGCCTCATAAATTTGTTTATACTTTTATTTATTGATTTTATAATACTGTTGTAACATTTTTCATATTTATTACTTTGGCTCATAATACTTCTGATGTGTGATACAATTGAAAATTTTGAGGTTTTTGGTTATACCTGATGTTTCCAAAATAACCCTTCAGTCTGCCCATTAGTCCTTTCTTTTTGTTGAACATTAAGCATGCTTCATTTGCTGTAACTGATAGTATGTTGTTTAAGGTTAGATTTATATTTTCTAGGGAACCACATAATGCTTTAAATAAGTTTCTGTGACTGAACTTAATCATAACAATCAAATATGTTTTTCTGATACATGCCTTTTAATCAAGGGTGAATGGTAATTCCATTTTCTTTCATGTACACATTTTAAAATGCAAAGATGAAGTATGGGCACTGCCAACTTTCTGTTGAGATAATAATATGTAAATGGGCAAGGTTTGTAATCAAAGCCTGGGGTGTGACCTTTTAGAAAAGAAGCATTAACAGTAGCTGTGCTGTGATTTGCAGATGAAGGCAATCAAACGACAGCAAAGGATGATCAAGAATCGAGAGTCAGCATGTCTGTCAAGGAAAAAAAAGAAAGAATATGTCACTTCTTTAGAAAACCAAATACATGAACTCCAGCAAGAAAATGTACAGCTGAAGTTGGTAAGTATTTTGAATGAAGAATTCAGTTCATGAGTTATTTTGGGGAAAACTATGCAATAAGAAGGAAACATTGTTTTATCTTGAAAATCACTAATGCTTTGGTATAGAAGGATATCAGCAAGCTGGAATTGTGCTGTTCAGCAACTATTGGATCTTTCATGGTTTTATCATCTGTTTCATGGCAGCTGGCAGATTGGCAGTAAGATCATTGACTTCTAGTGTTGCGGATGTAATATATTTGCAGATGATACAAGTTTTCACAATTCTAACTTCAATTACAATGAAAATAAGCAAGTACATTATGACATGAGATGTTGGAAATGTTTTACTTGCTACACCCACACATTTGTGGCATCTTTTTAGAAAATTGTCATTTGCGTGCATCAATTTATCTTTTAAAATTCAGTCAATTTTAACTTTAAAGCATAAAAAGTCACTATTGTCCACAAATTGCAGGCAGATGATTTGGGCAAATTTCTGTAATTGGATGTCACTGAATCTAAACGATAAAGTAATTGATCCAGTGTAATTTTTTTTTATTGATGAAGCATCATGGTTCCATGTACATGTCAAGTCTGGCACAAAATAACAAGTATTGGAGTAGAAATATTGATTTCATACACAAAACTCCCTTGCATAATAATAATAATAATAATAATAATAATAATAATAATAATAATAATAATATTGGTGTAGGTGCACAATAAATGCTTCCTGGATAATAGGGACTATTTTTTTTTTTTTTTAAGAATACCATAAATGAAATAAGATATATGAATGACATATTGACAGTATGCAATTTTTATTAATGAGGAAAGTTGAAAAATAAATGTATGGAATAAACCTTAACACGTTAGAAGAACTGAAAGAAAATAGGTGAAAAATAGATTCAATATTTAGAATATGAACTTTGTGTGTGAGTGACAAAAATATAGATAGATGTTTTAAATGTGTTGATTAGCAGGACAACTTTTCCTGTCCTAAAATAGGGCTTATTTTTGTTATAATTGTAACTGCATAAACTTGAATTAGTTGTATGGATAGTATATCTGCTGTGATGAGAGTTACTGCTTTGTTTGCTGATCTAGCAGTTGCTGGGAAACAGGCAACAAAACCATGAAAGACTCAATAAATTAATGGTAGAGTGAATAGTTGCCAATTTGGGAAAGATGACACCATGATTTAGTTGTTAGAAACAGCAACATTTAAGAGTGGCAAAAGATTTACTTAATTTTTTGAAAGTGGTTTAAGTGATACCTCTAAAATTCTGGTATGGATGTAATTTCTTAAACCTGCACTCCTTTAATTCTGAGTTGTAATTTTATTATAATCCCATCTAGACACATAGAACTTACTTTTGAAATAAAACAATTAAGTTCAAAAATGGCACTTAGAATGTTTGATATTTCTGCTCTTCAAATATACATAATGTCATTTTCTTCTCTATAAGATCTTAAAAATTGTTTATATTTATAGTGCTTATAAATCTAATGTCTAATTATGATTTAAATGGGTTAATTTGTTACACAAGTAGAGGTGATAAAAGAAGGCTGTGAAATCTTGCAGGTATACTGGACAACAATGAGATCACATCATCTAATCCAATAATTCTATCTAGGTAATAATCATATCCAATTAATTGAAGAAATAAAGGATATTAGATTATTACCTACAGATACACTAGTGTCGTTTGATGTGATCTCATTGTTGCCCAGCATATCTAGAGAAAAACTTTTAATCATTTTACAGAAATGGTTAAAAGAAGTAGGAGGAATCAATGAAACACACAGAAAAGAGTACATACATCTAACAAACATTTGCATTAATCAGTCATATTTTACATTTGATAAACATTTTTATAAACAACAAACAGGCTTGACCATGGGCAGTCCTCTATCTCCTTTCCTGGCAAATCTTTACACTAGTAATTTTGAAACACATATTATTTCAGCCTTTGCACACTTCTTTAAGTGTTGGTACAGATATGTTGATGATGTTTTTGCCATAGTTAATAAAAAGTTAATTGAGGATGCACTAAAGATTTTGAATATTCAAAATAGAGATATAAAATTCACACATGAAATAGAAACGGATAATAAGCTGCCTTTTTTTGTATATTAAAATTATAAAAAGTAACGAAAACTTGAAATTTGGCATATATAGAAAGGACACACATGCGGATAATTATATCGAAGAAAATGGTTTTAATCCTATAGCTCACAAACATGCAATTTTTAATAGTTTGATATTCAGATTGATCAATTTACCAATTAGTAAAGAAGAATATAACATGGAATATAAAGAAAATAAAAGAAATAGCAACTTTAAATGGTTTTAATGAAGATTTAATACATAATAAGATAAAAATTCCAGAGAAAGAAAAGAATTGAAAATTCCACTACATTATCAACAATTAAAGAAAAAATGTCCTTTAAAAATTGACATATAATCCAACAGTGATCTATAAATTTCAAAAAATATTTAAAGATGTTAATATAAAATTGGCCCCCACTAATAGATTTAGTCTAAACAATGTTTTGAAAGACAATACTATAGATAATACTCCAAAGGAGAAAAAAGCAGGGATTTACAAGATTTCATGCGCTGAATGTGATAGATCTACGTAGGAAAAACTAAGAGGAATGTGTGGACACATCTAAAAGAACATATGAGAAATTTAAAATACAAACAAATAGAAAGATCAGCAGTAGCATATCACTTTTGGACCGAAAATCATGATATAAAAAAAGAAGTTGAATTATTGAGAGCTGTACAGGGGCCAGTAGAACTGGATATTTGGGAAAAGATTTACATCTATAAACATAAGGATCATTTAATGAATTTTGACATTCTGAAAGAAGAAAATATAAATTTTAAGTTCATAAAAGTTTCACCAGAGCGGAACATTGCTTCTGATACTACGTAAAAACAACCTTTCACACCAGTCGCCCATGGCCAAAGATGGAGATAACATATCTTTGAAACCGGTTCCGGATATTTTTAAGGTTAGTGAAGCATGAAGAGTGTTAGACGACAGATTTAATTCATGTGAGCTTCATTGTGTTAGTTCCATATGAATTTTTTAAAGTTTTTACAATTTTTAAAAAATTTTAATTAATGATGGTGCAAATGAGCTTAGAATCCTTGGCATCTTAAAGCTATCTGGCATTTTGATAAAAACCTTACCCATACAGCTTGATCTGACTGAGATTCGTACCCAGGAACTCTGGATTAGTAGTCACAAGTGTCCACAGGACCACAGAGGCTGTCTTGCAGGCATGTAATGATGAATTTGAGATTGTAAACTTAATAGAAGTTAGAAACAGAGAAACTGATTAATTATAACATAAAGTGGTCAGTATTAGGTGACACTATACTTCACTAAGTGATTAATTTATCAGAACATGTTCTCATCTTCAGCTGGGTACCAACTAACACTGGCAGGTCACATCGCCTTGAAACATGTTCTGATAAGTTATCAGCTAGTGAAGTACAGTTTCACTAATACCAACCTTGTTATGTGTATAATGAATTTGAGAGTTTGTGTGAAAGCTATCTATATTCTTTTCAAATGCAATAGTATTTTGTAAATGTACAAAGATGGCAAAGATAAGATACATAATGTTCTACAACTACTTTTAGATGGTTTCAAAGATTTGTTATTATCAATCCTTCACCGCACTATGTAATTACTGGTTTTATATTAACATTGTGTACAGTTTCCCCTAATACCGACCTCTTTATGTGTATAATGAATTTGAGAGTTGTATGAAAGCTATCTATATTCTTTTTCACATGTTATAGCATTTTGTAAATGTACAAGAGAGGATACATAATGTTCTACAACTTCTTTTAGATGGTTTCAAAGGTTTATTGTTATTATTATTATTTCACTGCAGTATGTAATCACTTGTTTTATATAAACATTATATATAATGTGAAGTATTTCTCTTGAACATCCCCATTTTCATACTTGACAAACATTTTAGTAATTACAGATGCTTTTCAGTTTTACTTGTTATATAGTTTATATGCATCTCCCAAGTATGTTAGTATAAAAAATTACTCATAAATATTTTGCCAAATCTGTTTCTGTTAGATGTTTTCCATCAAAATTTAGTTCAATTTATAATGATTTTTTTATAATAAATTTGAAAGACATTTTATAAAATTAAGTCTTAAATTTTTTACAGAATAATGTGTAATTTTTAAAAAAATGTTCCATTATGGCTTTAAGATCATTGCATTTATTTGTTAGTTTAGAGGTCCACGTTACTAAATCATCTGCAAATAGAGCACACTTTTCAGATTTTTTAAATTTTTCGTTGTAGGTCAGTGATGTAAACATTGAAAAGTGTAATCTTAAAAACTGCTTCTTGTGGCAGTCAATTTCTTTATTTGAAACTTATTTATATTATCTGCATAAATTACACCAGTTAAGGAATAATACATTTTCAATACATTAAGTATCATTTAAAGTTTACTCATTTAACTAATTACTGAGCAGGCTCATCAGCAGTTTCCTATTGGAATATCTGAAGACTTGGGTTCAGCTATTGTGAATTGTAATAAACATTCCTTTAATTCAACTAAATATGCATTTCTTACAATCGAATCTCTTTCAGTTATTTTTCTGAACCCCACCGTCATGACTCTTTGATTTTTATTTGCCTTTATTTAGAGATACATCTTGTTGCAAAAGGTTGCTGAGTTAGAAAATGGAAAATCCAAGAATACATTCTACATAGTATAAAAAAATATTGTACATAACTATTATCATACTCATTTCCACCTTGCCTAGCTGCAAAGGTAACTTTATGTAGTATTCCCAGTTTTTTTTCACTGTTTACCATGCAGCGTGTAAAGCTCAATGATGACTTCTTTGTTCAAAATAGTGCCAGGAAGATAAATAGAGATTTTCTGAAGATATGCTACTTAGAATATATTTGACTTAAGTCATGGTTCTTCAGCAGTTTTCTTTGTACACCCATATGTTTTAATTATAATAATTAGAACTTGGAAGTTGATGCCCAAAAAATGTTGCTATTATAGAGAAAACAGGAAAGGTAAGTAAGGCCTTAACTCCCCAAGATTTACATAGGACTAGAGATTAAGCTAAAGCTAAAGGGTTGAAAGAAAGAGAGAGAGAGAGAGAGAGACAGACAGATTGACCGGCCGACAGACGGACAGACAGACAGACCTCTTGTCCTTCCTGAAGAGTGCAGAGATTTTTTTGAAACATCAGTTTCAACCCCTGTGTAAGAATGAAAAACTAAACTCCTGTCAATTGTGAGGAGAAAATATGAATATTGGTATTTGTACATGTTTTACAAGTCATTTTTGTTAATAACATATTTTGTGCTTATTAACATTGTAATATATGTTTCTGCTAATCATTAATGTTATTTTTGTAATTATTTACCTGTAAAACTTGAAATAAAATATGACCAAATTTTGAATGGCATTTGTAACCGATTCTTCCATCATATGGCACATAGAACCTTCTTATTGTTATTAATTTTTTTCTCCCTGACCATTATATTTTTGGTAATGATTTGTTATACAAAATAATTTTGTAGTAAAATAATGTCTTCTTAATGATTTTCGTGTAATAAGTTAAATGCTAACAGAAGTGGGTAGTTTTTTTCTTATCCTGTAAAATTTAGAAAATGGCACGAAATTGGAACGTTTGACATTTTCCACTCTTCATTTGTGAACCTAAACTTAAAATTTGTTTCCTTTTTTTCCCCCTTTTATTTAAAATGAAATATTAATATAAGTTATAGTATCTAACCCATTTTTTTTTCTTGTTTTAGGAAAACATTGCTCTTAAGGAAAGGCTTACTCTTTATGAAGAGAATTCTATATCAAAGAGGCCAGCACTTATGTCAAATAATGTGAAGAAAACAACAGCTGTCTTAGTCGTTCTGTTCATGTTTTCTTTGAACATTCACTCACTGGGGTAAGAAGCTAGAGCAGAATAATTATTATTGTGCAGGCATAATATGAACGACAAAAAGAATTTAGTAACAAAGTAAAGAAGTTAGATTGGTTGATAATAAAGCAGAATATGCAAAGCCACATCTAGAATTTTTCAAAAGTAAGATATAAATTCAATTACAATTAAATGAGAAGCTTTTTGAGAAAATGTCAATATTAAACAGTTCCAAACTGCTAGATTCACTTTTGCTCATCAGAGTGTCAGATAAAAAAAAACAGAACATCACATCTAGGACACAAACCACAAATCTTCAGCTTACCATTCTGATGCTCTTCCATCTGAGCTACCATGCCCTGTCTGTCCCCAACAATGAATCTATATACCCTGGAGCTATCTAAAGTCATGTCATATTCATAAAATTGAGACCTTTGAGTTTTTGTGACCAAGGCTTCATAGTTAACCACACTATTATATTAAATGCGATCTTTTTCACACAATTTGTGTGTTAGACTAAAGTTTGGAATCAGAATCATATATGAAAAATCCAGGGTCATGACTAGGATTCCAACCATTGAACTTTGATTTATTCTGCCGATACTCTTAAGCCTGAATAACCATGCTCTGTTTAGTAGCACAACAGTTAACTATGAAGTCTAAACCATAAGTACTCAAGGGTTTCAAGTAAATAATTTGGGTAAAACAGACAGCCCTAGACTCAAATGGAAAAAAATTCACAATTGTCATGGCACTCAGATCATCAGCATAGTAAGCTGAAGAATTGTAGTTTGATTCTCGGCATGGCCTTGAATTTTTTTCCATTTGACTAATTGCTCCCTGTGTATGGCTGGGAAATAATAATAACCCTACCATAGCCCTTGCAAATTGTAATGAAATTGTGTACTCTGTGGTTGGGTGTATAATTAGCCACTCTGTTCCCAAGGGAAAAACTAGTTGGCCTCCAGTACAAGGCTAATCACTTTCCCGAAGTAATAATGATTTAGAGGAAACAAACAAATTGAGCTGGATGGATAATGCATAGACAATGTAGCTAGAAAAGTGCATGAAAATTGTTGCATTAAATATTACCTTCCTCCCCAAGGAGCATAGAAGACCCAAGGTTTGAGTGGGAGCAGTTTATAACTCATTTGGTAAAGAAAAGAGAAAGAAAAATGAAAGAGCTAAAGAAATTAGCATTTCATCATAACAGTCATAGAAAATGAATTAAGGGCTCATGCTGTAAGTCAAAAGGGTCAGATAAAGAAAAAAAATTCACTTTAGTTTAACATACAAATTGTTTGAAAAATCTCTTAAATATAAAAGTAATTTGAGTTAACTATCCGATAGTGTAAGAAACTGAAGACTTTAGGTCTACCTTTGAAAAAAAGCTGGGTTTATAGTAGATACAGTCAAATTAAATAATATATCAGGTGAAGAAAATCCTGCAGTTTCCACTAAATTAAAAACTATACTGGATAGGAACCCAGGAAGGTTAGGAACTTTTCTTTCTAATCCTTTAATATTGAAGTTGTTGGCAGCTCAGAAAGTGATTATAAGTATAGATTCTTTGTACATATATGTACTGATGATCTCATGCAATGTTGAGAGATCTTTCTCAAAGTATAAAACATACTCTCAGACGAAAGACTGTCCATGACAGTCAAAGAGTTGGAAAGGTTTATGATAGGTAATTGTGTATCCCAAAGGACACTGAAGTTTACCTTAAAAGCTTAAATCAGAGTACACACAAGAGTGCATTGAGATTTTAGTCATTTGTATTTGTTTAAAGACTTTTTTCTTTCCACTCATGTGGTGAAGTGGTATCATTCACATTTCTTGTTGCAAGTTTATGTACATTAAGTTTGTAGTAGTGCACTTTTGAGCACAGATGAAAACTGTGAATAGCAAGTCTGGTGTTTGAACTGCATATTGGTTGGTTTGAGCTCATCCAGCACTAATTTGTCTTGTGTAAAACTCTGGCCATAGCATATTTTTTCCCTTCTCTGTAATTGCTCTCTGAGTAGTTCCATAGACTGTGGTGTAGATGGTAGCAGTAAATTGTATCTCAAATCATCTATATAAAGATTTTCCTTTCCTGTGCTAGAAGATATGTCAGTCTTACTGGTCCTGTTTTTGATATTCCCAATATTCTATGCAGGAAAATAATACCCTTTATTATTTCCATTTCATGAAATCCTCATATGTCTGTTGTTGTCCTTTCTCTGAACTTTGTAAAATATTAAGAACAGTATATTTATAATTAAGATAATTGCATGATTGAGTCGAACTACACACTTTTATTGCCCCACTTGTTTATAATATGTAGTACTAGTTTCACGAACCTATTGTTCGCATCCATAGCTAATAGTCACCTGCTGAATAATTCGTTAAAACTGTGGTAATGCATATTCTGCTATGGTGGAGATGGAAGAATCAGCAGTAGCATCTCACTTCTGTACAGTGGCAGTGAATAAAGCAAAATTATTAAAATCAGAACACGGACCTACAGAATTAGCAACATGGGAGAAACTCTACATTTACAAATACAGAGACAGTTTAATGAACTTCAACACTTCCAGGGATGAAAACATAAACTTTAAGTTCATCACACCTCCACCGGAGCAGAATACAAATTCCCACAGCATAACAAATTATCCAGCAGTTGAGGGATAGCTGAGGATGCGAACAATGGGTTCGTGAAACTAATACTACATATTATAAACAAGTAAGTGGAGCAAGTAGTTCGACTCAATCATACAATGATCTTAATTATATGATTAGCTTCACACCACAAGTTTCAGTTATCTCTAGTTAACAGTATACTTGTTTATCATATCTTTTAAATTTATTTTATGTACTAAACACTAATTTTAATGTAACATTTATATTATATTTTTATACTTTATGCCAATATTAACAATCAGTGCATCAATAGCTAACATGTGGCAAAATATATTTGATCGAATGATATTAAAAAGTATAAAAAAGCTGAGAAAAATGATTGATTTCAAAACAAGGGACCTTTGTAAAAAAGTTTGCAATTGGTTTGTGCATTCTTAAGATAAGAGAACAAAGTAAAATGTGTGGAAATGTTATCTATTTGTATATTCAAAAGTGATTTATTATTAATAAAAGCTTATCAAAAATACATTTAAATTAAAGAAATGAAGGGTACATATCACCTGATTTTGTTATACATGTTTACTTTTTTCCTGAAGGCTATCTTCAGATTTTGTACCATATGTTGCTTTTATTTTTTTTTTAATATATTTTAATGATCAGGCACTGCAACCTGAACTGCGCCAAATAAATGATGATACATAATAACTTGGTGAAATGAGATCAGGGAACTTTGTGGCCCAAGTTTCCCAGGCGTTCACTAAAGAACAGAGGAAAAACTTGTGAAAAAACCTCAGTTAGGAAAGCAGCCCAACTGGAAATTGAACCCAGGCCCACTGCATGGAAAATACAAACACAACCACTAGATTATAGTGGTGGTTATTGTTGCTTTGTTACTTAATAGGAGCTTTATAGAAGTTAACTGTGTCACTTTTTTTTTTATTTTTTGACAGAATTTTCCATAAGGGGCCAGACCCCATGGCATCATTCCAGGATCCTGTACTACCTCAGAAAATATCCACTCATAGACGTTCATTGCTATGGACTGATATAGAAAGTAAGCCTCTGCAAGATATGGAACAAGCATTTACTAATATGGAGTCTATAACAAATTCATCAAACATTCATCCTACATGTCCCATGTTTATAAATCAAACAGAGTCAATAAGGTAAGTTTTGCTACTCATGAGAAGGAGATAGGGAATGTTTTTTTCTGGCTCTTCCTTAGTAGCAGTTGTTTTGTGGTTGCAGATTGGATAGTGAACTGAGGCGGTGGATTGGTGCAGATCTTGACCCAGATAACTTGACTAAGAAGACAGAGTCGAATGTGCACAAGGAGGAGAAATCATTGAGCAAGCTCTTGTTGCCAACTGTTGTTGCCAGCCCAACTCCTAATAAACTGAAACAAAAGAGAAAGCACAGACTGTAAGTTTTGTTATGTTGTTAGCAAGAGTTGAGCAGAATTATATGAGGGATAAGTCAAAAGTCATGACAACTATTTTTTTTTCTTGTGAACAAGGAAAAACTGAAAAATCTAAGATATATGATTAAAAGTATATTGGTTTATTTTATATGGACACATGAACACAAGAACACAACTACATAACTACTTACACAGGGTAGCAAATCCATCATAAAATGGGTCTCAAGTAATCCATTTTATTTAGCAGCCTTCAAAGTACATTTGACGGTTCGTTGCCAGTAATGTGGAAGGCACTGAATACCATCTGCTGCCTGTGAGTTGCTAACCTGAGCCACCCCATGTCAAAATGCTGTCATAATGTCTACTTTGTTAGCAAAATGTTTTCCACTCAATGGCTGCTTCACTTTGGGGATGAGATCATAATCACAGGGACTGAGATTGGGTTAATATGGCACTGTAAAGACACTAGACAATGTAAGCTGTATGAGCTTTCACATTATTATGCAGAGTAGTAATGGCATTATTGAAAAGTTCTGGCCATTTGGCCAGTTCTGCATGGCACATTTGTGAAACCAAAAAGACCTGTATTAATAGACATTCACAGTTGTCCCCTCACGTACTGGATGATGACACATAGTATAGCTTGAGCATGTGGCAGTTTTGTGGGGGTTTTTATTATTATTGCAAATGATTAGTTGATTTTATTAGTCTTTGGTTTGTATTGAAATGGCAGTGAATTAATGAAATGGTTTGAATAATTCCCTACTGACAGAATCTTAATTCTTCCAAGATGCCACAGCTAGCTCAAAGCCATACTCACCATATCTGGCCACTGGCTGTGATGATCTCAGGCTTTCTTCAGAACTGTTTTAGGATTCAACCAAGGAGAAAAAGACTTTGGTTGGGGGCTGTTAAATGAAATGCATGGATACACTGCACTTGCTATTTATTCAGGACTTTGATCGTGATTCCTGTCTAACTGAGCCACCAGCAAGGAATGAGATGAGATGTTTGGCTCTTAGGTATACTTGAGACTGCTTGCTTGTGCTTGGCTCCTTGACCTACTGAAAACTGTTAAACTGTAAAAACTTTTTTGAATGCCTTAGAAATTGGGTTATTTATACATTCTTTTAGCATTATGCTACAGGAATTCAAATTTTGGAACTTTCAGAAGCATCCTAAAGTTTGTTTCCTTATTGGTTGCATAAACCCAGCTTCAAAATATTCTAGAAATCAAACTTAAATCCCTGTTCTCTGAGTGGCTATCAGATTTTGTTGTCTCTAGGCTTTCATTCGTTGGCAGTTATTTAAGGGTGATTTATCTCCTTTTTTGGAGGTCACAGCACAAAAGGGAAATGCTCCTGCTTTCTATCTTACTTTGTTTTCTCAAGGATATTTTTGATTGTGTCCATAATAGAAGGTTCTCGTGCGAATGCAAAAGACATCCTTTATGATGGCTCCAGAAAGTCATGAATGAAGGTACAATTTATGCTAGATATACATACAGCATTTCAAGATAAATGTTAACAAATGATTACATTATAATTATGGTGTACTATTCCTATAGGAACCTAATCTGGACTTCTGCTACAATGTCATATGCGGAATGACCATAACTTTGGTTGGTGAAGCTTGTGTTTGCATGGTGATCCAAATGCCATTTACTGGACTGTCACTTGAGTTCTGGAGGATCATATGCCTTTAGCCACATTTCATCAATTACAATTATGTGGCTCAGCATGACATCCTGAAATCTTACCAGATTGACATGATATGTTTCATAGCCAGTCCTTTTCTGTACCTGATTTAATTGATCAAGTACTGACTATGCACACAATTTCTGCATGTTCATGCTCTTCCGTAAAGTGTGATGCATTGTTTTTGCTAGAATTCCGTTTGCTCTTTTAATTCCACAAGTGTTCATTGCATAAGCACTGTTCCACCACTATCACCTGTACATCCTTGTCTGCAGACACTGGATATCCCTGTGCAACAGATCAGCAGTCCACATTCTACCGCTTTCAGAAACCTCTGTCCACTTCACCACTGTTTGATAGGGCATAGCAAGTATACCCAGTGCTTCCTATAGCTTTGCAGTGGTATTCTTATACATTCCTGCTGTGAAGAAATGCAATTTTCACATGTGCATTTTGTTCGCTCTTCTTGACCTTCATTCCTGACCACTGTCGATTACCAATTGAACTTCAGGGCATGCTGATTCATGCAGCTCTGCTCACATACACCATCTGGTGGCTTCATTCTAAATTACATTCTATAAATTTTCAATCATGTATCTTAGATTTTTCGTCATGCTCCTTGTTCGCCAGAAAAAAAATAATTGCCATGACTTTGGACTTATCCCTTGTTTAAAGAAGTCAGTGTCAATAGTTAAGTTTTCATTCTATTCTTTTATAAACATTTGCAAGTGTGTCTGAAAGAAATAGTGCATTTATTGATATAACTGTTAATTATTGTCTAAATCTTTCAAATTTCAAATGTTAAAATGTGTAACTGTGGGCCTTTCCAAATCTATTTGCATGTACACCCAATCCCACTCTTAAGTCATTATTAAAGGTCATGAGAATTACCTCTGAGTGGATTTATCAGGGGTGGTACTTGCCCTGCTGGGCACATCTATAACCCTGTGGATTAAATAAACAAATAATAACTAGAGGTGACTAGCAGACATGGGAATATGAAGACACCTCATCATCAATTGGTTCACAATGTGAGCAATTTGCCTTATGAAACATTGCCCAAAATTATTTTAATAAGTGTGTTTGTGAAACCTCATGAGAGTTTTAATGTGCTGACATGATTTTTAGTATTTTACTTTAAACCAAAAAAAAAAAATATATATAAGATGATATTAATTGGTTATTAACCACTTGAGATATTTCAATTATGAAGAAATTCAAATAGATATTTTAATTTATTAATTGATATCATTGCATGATTCAGTTGAACTACACACTCTTAAAGCTTCACTTACTTTTCATAAATGTATGGAACCGGTTTTGAGAACATTTAGTTCCCATCTTCAGCCAGGCTAAAGTTCAACTGTCTGATCATTCGTTGAGCTGCGGGAATGTATATTCTGCTCTGGTGGCATTGTGATAAACTTGTAGTTTATGTTTTCATCTCCGGCAATGTTGAAGTTCACTATGCTGTCTTTGTATTTGTAGATGTAGATTTTCTCCCAGGTTCTAATTCCGTAGGTCCTTGTACTGATTTTAATAATTTTGCTTTATTTATTATGTCGTGATTTTGTGTCCAAAAATGATATGCTACAGCTGATTTCTCCATTTGCTTGTACTTTATGTTCCTGAAATGTTCCTTTAACCATGTGCCTATGTTTCTCTTTGTTTTTCCAATGTAGATTTTTTCACATTCTGCACAGTTTATTTTATAAATACCTGATTTTTCTTCTTGTGGAATACTGTCATTAACATTATCTATCAGTAAATTTTTAACATTAAATCTATTAATCTGTGCCAACGTGATATTAAAATCTTTAAGAATATTCTGAACATTTTTTGTGGCCCATGGATGATATGTGAATTTTTTAAAAATTAGTGTGTTGTGGTTTCTTTGATATGTTTTTCTCTCTTGAATTTCTGCACCTTTTTATGTACTAGTTCTTTTTTAAAACCATTTTTAACTGCTATTTCTCTATTTGTTTGTATTCTTTAAAATATTCTTCTTTGCTAATTTATAGGTTAACAAGCCAGTGTGTTAAACTGTTAATTATTGCATGTAATTAGAACAGCCTTAGAACATATACAATTTCTAATGAACAAAAAAGTCAGCAATCAAAAAAGAAAATTTAGTAATCTTTATCATAAACCAAAGAAAACTCCAAACCCTAAACAGAATTATGTAGAAAATCTATCTAATGAAAATTTCAAAAAATAAAAATTAGCATTTCTAAATAAAGGCTTAAAAACTTGTGTATAATACTCCACTAAAATAGAGGATTATTTGGTAGATTTGGAAGTGGCCATTGCAGGATTGAAGAACAAAGAAAAAGAAATAGTTAGAATTAAGTCAGAAAAAGTTTTTAAAGGCATTGTTAAAAAGAATACAGCAATACACAAGACTTACAAGAATACAATAAAATCCTTAAATGAAAAGGATGTTTTTACTAAGCAGACAAAGGAAACAGAGTAGTAATATTGAATAAAGAATATTATAATAATAGAATGCAGAATTTATTAAATAAAAAAGAATATGTTCAGATCCAGTCAGACCCATTGAAAGGGTGTGTTAATTCCACCAATGAGGTTCTGAAAACATGTACAGTCATTCCAAAAGAAACAATATACAAAATAAAACAGAGCAACTCTAAAATAGCTAAGGTATATGGTTTACCTAAAATTCACAAGACTGGAAATGGTATGCGCCCCATCATGAACAACATCAATACTCCCTCTTACTATTTAGCAAAATGGTTAGCTAATAGATTCAAGACATTACCAAAATTTCAAACCAGGAGCATAAACAATTCATATCAGTTAATAGAAAAAATTAAAGACATAAAATTGCATCCCTCTGATACTCTTATATCTTTCGACGTAGAACCCTGTTTCCGAGCATACCAAAAGAAAAATTCCTGATTTATCTACATGATTGGCTAAAAACAAATGGAATTAATGATACACACATAAAAGAATACATCAAACTGACAGAAATTTGCATAAACCAAGCCTTTTTTTTACTTTTAAAGGAAAATTTTATAAACAACAAGCAGGACTTAACAATGGGCAGCCCCTTATCTCCATTTCTAGCTAACCTCTTCATGAGTAGATTTGAAACACACATCAACACAGCTTTTCCATACATATTTAAGGTATGGTACAGATATGTAGACGATATATTTGCCATAGTTAACAAAAACTCATTGACGATGCCTTAAAACTTCTAAATATACAAGATATAAACATATCATTTACATATGAAATAGAAACAGATAACATGCTACCATTCTTGGATATTAAAATAATGAAATGCCACGAAAATCTTTAATTTGGAATATACAGAAAGAATACACACGCAGATAATCACATCAAAGCTGACAGATTTAACCCCACAGCTCACAAACATGCAGTAATTAACAGTTTAACACACCGGCTAGTTAACCTACAAATTAGCAAAGAAGAATATTTTAAAGAATATGAACAAATAGAAGAAACAGAAGTTAAAAATGGTTTTAAAAAAGAACTAGTACATAAAAAGGTGCAGAAATTCAAGAGACAAAAACATATCAAAGAAACCACAACACTTTCAGCAAGAAAAGATAAACTAATTTTTTAAAAATTCACATATCATCCATGGGTCACAAAAATTTTTCAGAATATTCTTAAAGATTTTAATATCACGTTGGCACAGATTAATGGATTTAATGTTAAAAATTTACTGATAGATAATGTTAATGATAGTATTCCACAAGAAGAAAAATCAGGTATTTACAAAATAAACTGTGCAGAATGTGAAAAAATCTACATTGGAAAAACAAAGAGAAACATAGGCACACAATTAAAGGAACATAAAGTACAAGCAAACAGAGAAATCAGCAGTAGCATATCATTTTTGGACACAAAATCACGACATAAATAAAGCAAAATTATTAAAATCATTACAAGGACCTACGGAATTGGCAACCTGGGGGAAAATCTACATCTACAAATACAAAGACAGCATAATGAACTTCGACATTGGCAGGGATGAAAACATAAACTACAAGTTTATCACAATGCCAACAGAGCAGAATATACATTCCCACATCTCAACGAATGATCAGACAGTTGAACTTTAGCCTGGCTGAAGATGGGAACTAAATGTTCTCTAAACCGGTTCCATATATTTATGAAAAGTAAGTGAAGCTTTAAGTGTGTAGTTTAACTGAATCATGATACAATGATATCAATTAATATGATTAGTTTCACTGTGCAAGTTCCAATTTACATTTAAGATATTTTAATGTTGTTTAGCTGTAGTGTGAATTTCTGAGCACCAAATTGCATTTATTTCAATAGCCTATGACTTTCACATTTTATGTCTGTGACTCTTGTGTTGCTTACTTAAAATTACTCGTTGAAGACCTCTCTATACACAGTGAAAATATTTCAGTACTGTTCATTAACACTCTGTATGTATTAGAAGAGATCAAATATGTAACAAAAAAAATATATCAGTTATTTATAAAGTTATTATTTAATTCATTTCTGGTGATAATAAAAACATTATGATTTACAGCAAATATTCATATAGCACAAGAATTTTATTTTTGCGTAGTTTCAAGACAAACTTAATTTTTGTAATGTGCCATCAAGAATTTAAAAATGAACTAGCACAACACTATACATTGCTAACAAAATATAGTAAAATTCATTACACACTTGCTTTTTCATTTTAAGAAAATAATAAATATTCATTACTAATTAATTAAATTGTACTTAGGGAGCTGTAGACAATGAAGTGGTTATATAACCTATTAGAATGTATTAAATATAACTCCACTTTATACAACATTAGGACATGTTTCAGGCAGCAATGGCTTCTATCATCAGCTGTTGACCTGCTACTGGATTTGGTGGCTGGATCCTGGGATCAGATTTATAATGTAATAATGCTGAAAATGTTGGTTTGTGGGAGTTTCTTCTGGTAAAAATTCTTGTTTTGAACTTCAAGAGACACTCCTGCATTTTTAACATCCACTTCACAGAACCAAATTTAATACAATTGTTATTTTCAACTATCACATGAACAAAATTTAGTTCTCCATATGTACAGTAATCTGTCATCGCAATCCATAATTGGAAAATATAAACCTCATCAAAATCTGTTAGTTAGGATTTGGTTCCTGCTAGAGCTTTCTCCACCATTTTGTGTCCAGGCTGGCCCAGGCTCACTCAATCAGTTATCCAAAGCACCTCTGTAGTATAAACCTAATCTGGGTTTTGGAGTTGGCTAAAGTATAGTACTAGTCATATTACCTGTGTTTAGCACCATAGGTTCAAGTGCACAATGCCATACCATTACTCATTCAAGGGCCATAAAGCCTATTGAGGGGACCTACCTAACCAAAGTAGTGTTGTGTTTATTTTTGTATTGCATGTGCTTCCACCTGCTTTTGTTGCAGAGTTCGCAAGCAGCCCTCAGTTGGTAATGAAGTGGAGATCTATGGTATGAGAACCCAACACTATAACTATGCAGCATTCTTTGATGCAATTCATCGCCGTGATGACACATTCTACGTGGTATCTTTCTCAGGTGACCACCTACTGCTTCCAGCACTTGCTCACAATAAAACTGTTCGTCCCAAAATGTCACTTGTACTACCAGCACTTCCATTTAATGGTGAGTTGTAGTAAACTTCTTGAAAACTTTTGTATTGTTCTGTGTGTCAGTTAAAAAAGTGTAAAGCCACCAAAATGCTGAATATATTAGGTAGATCAAATCCTGCTGCTCCTTGTAATATAAAAATGTATATTCCCTCTATACAGCAATTCAGGTGACTTATTTTTTATATGTATCAATACAGTATATGTGTACAAATTAACAACAGTCAGTAGTTTTATTTCAGAAATGGAGATTTACAGTGAGGTATTTTTGGTGCATTTGTAATTATCCTAATAACCTTTTTCTGCAACAGCAGAATGCCATTGACACAAGAACTACTTCCCCAGAGTTATATCCCATTTAAAATTATACTGTGAAAAAAGGAAAAATATTTTGTCTTTGTATATATATCAGGTACATGATGTTTAAGATGTCTTATCAAATATATCACCCTAGATAGTCTACCAGAAATAAACTTAATATGTGTGTTCCAGGATAACTGAATTCAATAAAAATAACCGCACTCTTAAAAGTCTTCTTCCAAAATAACAAATTGATTATTTTTTTTGTTTGTAGAATCAATGGCAGCACCTCCTAACCACATCACAATGATGCAGATTGATTGTGAAGTAACAAACACTCAACTACTTCATGTAAACAAAGGGGATATCCCTGCACATCTTCGTCAGCGCAACAGCACTGGCCGCTACTCAAACAGCACAGGTTCAAGCAAGCCAGGCTCCAAAAATGAACCAGAGGATCATTTTAGTACCTCAGAAAACCATCCACCATCGGTAACAAGGTCAAAGACATATCGACCATATTTCATGAAGCCAAATCCAAACAAATTGGTAAATATTGGTGAGGATTTGAAATTTGGTAAAGTAGAACTAGAGTCCTTTGCCGATATACACAGTAATAATACTGAGGTAAAGCATGTGGCTTTCTCGGAGACTGCCAAAAAATACCTCAAAGAGAAAGGGAATAAAACAATAACTTGATTTAATTCAAATCTTGGATAAATCAATAAATGCACATGTTGTTTGTAAATATGGTGCTACAAAAGTCAACTGAGTTGCAAGTTCCCTTTGTACATAATTCTTCATATCCATGTATCACATGTAGCATATGTACAGAAAGTTATTGTTACAGGGCTCTAAACTTCACAAGTTTGAAGATAGTATTTGTTTTGTAAATGTTACTAAATTTGTATAGGTAAGAAACATTATAAACAAAATATGTGAATCCTTGATTTAGGAAACTGCAAGCATGTTAATACTGATAACCATATTTACTTGAACATAAGAGCCTCTATTTTTTAATTCAAATTGCAGGAGAGGCTGAAAGTACATATCTCATAAATTTTTTTTGGAAATAGAAATAGAGCAAATAATTTTATTTGAAATATTTACTGTTAATTTCATTTTAGTGTATATTTATGTTTATTACTACATATATTAACACATGCTCCATTTATATGTACAAGAAAAATTTAATGCAGACATTTTGAATATCATCATTTGTTTATCAGGGATGCAATACCTTCCAGTACTTTTAACTCTTTATTAGAATGCTCATACAAAGCAAATAGAAGTTTTTCAAGAATTTGTTTGAAACCAAGATAAATGTTTTCTCAATTAAATATGAAGGCTACAATATTCAATGAAAAAAATGTTTTTAAACCTTATGACTAAATATAGGGGGTGTAATATGTGACAATGTCCTATTTGCAAATAAATATGGTATGCTTCTTGCACCAGATCTAGCTGTATCCAACTGTGTTACACATAAACTTTGTGTATGTTACAAAAAAGAAAAGGATGAAAAAAGTCAAAACTATTTTTAAAAACATAATACTTAAGAGCCAATATCTGTATAGCTGTGACAGAACAGTAGTGCCTATATAATTTTTCTCTCTTGAAGGTTAGGGTTAAATATTAATATATGCAATATTTCATGGAAATCAAATGTGATGAACCATATCAGTATTAAAAAGTGATCCCACTGCATTAAATAAAAAACCTAACTAAGAGGGATTTTTTATTTTAACCTCTGATGGGACATAAAATAAAGACAAGTGTAATCACAAAATAGTAGTATTGCCAGGAGTCAAGCACAATCAAAGTTACTTTTCAAAGTAATCACCATGTAGATTGAGACATTTGTATACTAGTGGATGATTTTTCCAATACCCTTTTCATAGAAGTTTGTGTTCAGGTAGGTCTTCATAGCATCTTGAAGTTGTCGGTGCAGAAATGCTGTCCTCCCAGACCTGCCTTCAGCTGTCGAAAAAGGTGAAAGTCAATCGGCACTAGGTCTGGGCTGTATGCCGGACAATCGAACACTTCCCAAGAAATTATCCAAGAAACTGTTGTGTTACTGCAATGAGGTCATGTATTATCATGAATCAGAATGATTCCAGAAGATAACTTGCCTCTTGCAGGCAACGTAATGTCTGACAATACACATTTACAGTGATTGTGTATTTTGGCTCCATTAACTCCATGAGCAACATCCTTTCTGATCCCAGAAAATGGTAGACATGATCTTTTTGTTGCTGAATGTTTGTATGAACTTTATGGGTTTATTTGGGAAGTGTGTGCGCATCCATTATTTGGGTTGCTCTTTTGATTCTGAATTGTCGTAAAGAATCCATGTTTCATCTCCTGTCACAATTGACTTTAAAAAAATCTTTCCCTTTATCAGCATAACATGTGAGAAAAGTGTTAAGACTGATGCCATGCATCATATTTTGTAGTCAGACAGATTTTTGGGAACCCAATGTGCACACAGTTTTCAGTTGCCTAGGTGTTCCATTATGATTGTGAACAAAGCTGATCTTGAAATGTCCAGAAAATCCACAGATATTCACTAATAGTAAACTTCCGTCTTTCTAGAGCCACTTGGTCACACTTTATCAACTCACTGAACAAGGTCTTCACTAGTGACAGACCTTTGTCCTTGTCCACCATCATGCACATCAATTCAGCCTTCTTTAAATTTACTATACCATTCACGCACAACACCATCATTCATGCAGTTTACACCATAAATGCAGCTCATTAAGTGATAAATTTTTTCTGCACTATAGAATGACTGTGTGCAATTTCCATTTGGTGGAAGGATCAATCATGTAAGACATATTAAGGGGCCTACAGCTCAGCTCAGCATATTGAACTCGTCAATGGCAGATGTTGTGGTTGGTGAGCTGTGCAATAGCTCAGTGTGCAGATCTGTCTCCTACTGCTCAGTTGGTCATTTAGCACTGCAATCAGAGGTTGGAAAAAAAATATCCCTAATACTAATCAAGAAAATGCATTAAGAAAATGCAATTGCTGTAATAAAGTTTGTGTAACAGCAAAACATGAAGGGAACCTGCATAACAGATTTAAAGTACTGATTTGTTATTTGCTAAAGATTAAGATTCAGTGCAGCCTTAATGTATTGCTCTTTGAAGGAAATTAAAAAAAAAAATTATCAATGTACTAAAACATTTTTGTAGGAAAGTGTTAACACCTAGACAGAGAAAAATTAAGGAATTTTAACATTGCCATTCACATAACACTTCAACAGTTGTTGTGAAAAGAAAATCTTTCATAATTTTTTAAAAGTTTTGCATATAAATTCAGAGAATACTTTGGCAGAACTTCATATTAGAGATGTAGTTGGCCTATTTCTTTTTACTCATGCCTCTAAACTTGCTGATCATGGTAGAAAACATTATTACTGTTTCAAATTTCCAACCAAGGTGAAAACTACTAAATCTAGTGGAAAAATTGGCAATACTGGGAACAATAGGTTTAGCCCAAAAGAAAAGAAATAGATGTCAAGCAATATAAACTGGCTGCATTGAGATATCTGTTAACAATGGAATTATTGCCACTAGAAGTGAGATCATCTTCATTTACCATTTACATCTTTCATTTTTCTAGGTAGTTGTGGATTTTGGAGAGAATGACAGATAACACATGTATAGTCATATATGAAAACATTACCAACCTTTGTTATGGTTGGCCCTAACAATAAAACCTGAGCAAATATTTTGAAGCTCAGCATTATATGTACAGAAAATATGAAAAAAGCACAAACCAGCACTCTCACCATGTAACTACAGTAAAATGCCTCGTATCCAGTTCCCAAATAACTGGCAATACCAAAACAACAGGACTTTTCATTAAGAAAAAAAGGGGGGGGGGAACATTGCACTTCTAGACAGTAGTCATTTTGGTGAAATTTTCATTGCCTTCTAATAGCACCCATAGATGCAGCATATAAATGTAAGATGACTTCAGAGTAGCGAGCATGATAACATCAACACAGTGCAGTTCCATACTTTGTAGTATCACAGTAGGGAATGTGATAATATGGCAGTCAAACACTGCCACACCTGTAAGTAAATTAACATCCAGCTGCATGATGGATTTCCTGAAGCACAGATAAAATGTTCTTATGTTTAAACAGAAGTTGGAGTTGTTGGATAAAATGGAAGGAAGGTAGTAGGTTAAGTTAATGGAAGAATCATGCATATTGCTACAACTTCATTGTCTTCATAGTTGCAATATTGACTACTCTGATTTTGACATCATATAGTCATCAGGTACAGGAACTTTAATATGTTTTTTATTATAAACTAACAGATTTTTAAATACTGAAATTTAAACTGTGTATTTCAAAATTTCATTTTAAAACTCCACGTGAAAAAATTCTCAATTCATGCCTGGAAAATGAACAGTATGCCTTTGCATTATCTTTAAAAGTGTTTTCCAGTTATCTGGCAAAATCAGTTATCCAGCACTGTTTTGTCCCATAGTTACTGGATACAAGAGATTTTACTGTACTTTTCATTTAAATTTGGCTGTAAAAATACATTTTAAATGGCCTATCAGCATTTGCTGTTGCCACATACTTTTGATTCAACACACTTGCAAATTACACTTGATACACATTTATCTTGTAAGAAGATAGCATTATCTGTTCTATGCTAAAATGCTCACATGTTGCAATCAGAATTGCTTAAAAACAGAAGATAGTTTGTTTCTAAGATTGAATATGGCAACTTCAGTATTTCATAAAAAAACATGTTTTTAAAAATTATCATAAATCAAGAGGTATAGTTCTTGTATGCAGTGGAGTCTCATTTATGAATAAGATATTTATAGGAGACTAATTCCAGGACAGAGAAATTGCAGGAGCAATATTAACATGAACAATCCCTTTGGGTTTCACTGTATGTTCAGATATCTGATGCTAAGTTATTCCTAAAATAAAGAATCAAATTGTAATTAAGACAAGTTCTACAAAAATTACTAATATATATATTTTGAAAGCATACAAGAGAAACAAAATCTTATATTGGAAAGAGATTTAGTTTATACAAAGGATATAAAATCTGAAAAGAAGGAACTGAAGTGCAGTGAATAAAATGATCCTTCAGAAATAGTAAAAGCAATCATTAGAACAGATTAACTGTGCTGGTTGAGCTAATATATCAGCATTTTGATAGATAACCCTTCATTTTAGCATAATAAGCATTGTGAGAAATGGATGTGCTTTTGAAGAAAAATTTCAATATCTCTTAAAATGCTATACAGGCAAACAGTTCAATTGATGGGTATCAGAAACCAACTTATTGTGCTGATCTTGTGTCCAAGGCCTTTAGGATTTTACAGAAGTGGACCAGATATATTTGGATAGTGTTGTGAATGCCCAGTACTCAAGCATTTATAAAACAAATGCAAACAAATTATGCCTAAAGAAAGAAAGCAGAATGAACGTATTGATCTCTCTCAGAATAACTGACAGCATGGAGAAAGTTCACCATTGTCAGTTAAATGCATCACTGTAAATATTTTGTGTATGTGTTATACATTTATGTTTTTCATTTAGTTTTTAATTTGGTGCTTGTGGAATATAAATGCTTAATGCTTTTTCTTTTATGTTATTTTTCACAGAAAAAGTGTATATATATAATTCTTTTGTCATCTTAAAAGAGAACAAGATCATATGTGAGATTATCAAGAGTAATGCAAAACTAGCTGTGGAATTTTTTTCATTTTTCTGTAATGATCATCAGAAAATGATATTAAAATGTGTCAGAATTAAGTTATGTAAAGAGGTGAAATTCACTAAATACTTGTATAATAGAATATTTGTTATGTAAACAGATGAAAATGTTCTGGTAAATAATATTTTTTTTTATTCAGAAGAAATTGTAATAACAAATGCACTAATGCTCAAAGATCGGTCAGTGAAAAATTATTTTGAAAAAACTTAAGTTTAAATTTTAAAAAATTCTCATTAAAAGTCTTTCTTATACAAGTGAAAAGTTTAAATGAAGCACATTTGCGGATATCACAGTGATATTATCTAAGTGCCACAGTTTTATGAGTTATATTCTTGAAAGTATAAGGCAAGTTCCAAAAACTTCTGGTTTGATTAACTTTTTTAAATTACAAAAATAAATTAAAGGTAGGCTCAAAACTTAATGGCATTTGAAGGTAAAATATGCTATAATATAGACTGTCCAATTATATATAAACCCTGCCCTGCTGTGTTGTCAATTAAGGCATTACTTAAATTTGAATAGTTTGAAATTTTTACAGATTTTATATTTGTTATATAGTATCATATAACAAATTATTTATGAGGAAGTCACTCAAATAATTTGTTATAAGGCATTACTTCTTCATTTTGCATTTTTGTCGAAGTACAATGAACAGTTTACATTTGCTCTATTGGTGCCATCTCCACCATTCTTGTCGTAGAAATTTAGGCATGTGTGAATAGGCATGAACAAACCATTCCCATAACAGTTCATTTATTCATAGACTGAAAAGCTAGAAAACTTAAGAAAATGGCAAGAAATTGTTTGGATCAGATGTGTGTGGGGAAGTGAGTGCTGTTAACAGATTTCTTTTTTCTGAATGGCAAGAAAAATTGAAAACATTATATTAGAGGGATTTCAACAAAGTATACAATGGTGAAGTTTATGTAAGGTTCATTTTTATAGCACTTGCTACAAAATTGCTCTTTTGCATGAAGAAAAATGTGTAGGTGGCAAGATGCTGAAAGAATGCTTTTTTCTCTACTTTTCTTTGTTGATTTCAACTTTGTATCTTAATGATATGGAAACCTGACCAGAAGATCAAAACAAAATTTTGGACCAAGTCAGTTTCATTTTGAACAAGTTTCTCTGTATATAAACACGAAGTATTGTCTAGTCAGAGTAAGAAATTATGCATGAGTGCAAATTTTTAAAAAAATTATCGTATCTCAATATATACAGTACATATCAGCTATTTAAAAACTAAAGAATAAAAAATTTAAACTTGCTCTGATGTATAGGATTTTTGTTCACACATATCCACTTAGTTTGGCAATGTCTTTATAAATAAGAATTGACTGACCTTCATTTGTCATTAACTTTTGAGTTTATTAATCACAGTATTATTTTTCAATATAATACCCATTAATTTCAATATACTTTTTACATCTTTAAATTATGAACTCATTGCCTTTCAAAAAATATCTAAGAGTTTTTTAAGCTAAAGATTCCATTGTGCACTTTCCAAGTTATTAATTTCTTTCTTCGGTTTAGAGAACAATAATATCACTTGGTGCTAGACCTGGGCTGAAAGTGGTGAGGCACAGATGTAGAAAAGGTTCCTGTTTCCAGATAGAGCAACCTAATGCAACAGAGCCTCCCCCCCCCCTCTCCAAGGAATTCAAGTCCCTCAGACAGGAGCTCCCATATCAAATGCTGGAGCAAAAATCTTTCCTAATTGCAAGCAACTGATACACTGCACCAGCACATCTTATCTGGCATTTTCAACCCTGTAACAAAAATAACAACAAAATGATATGAAATACGAGAGCAGAAACTTTGTGAAAAGGAAAGAGCCATCCCAGCATTTGTCTAAGCAACCAGGGGAAATAATGAAAAAACCCAAGGTCAGAATGGTTGGCCTCAAGGGATTTGAACCTGGACTCTCCATAATGTAAATCACAAGTGTTTACTGCCTGAGGCACCCTCTTAGTCTAAGGTTCTTATTACACACTCTATAGAAATGTTTGTTCTCTTTAAGTTATTTGACCACTGAATCCTGCTTTCTGTAACCTTATGTCTGATTAGAGTTACTGCCAACTCTTTCGTGATGTCTTCATTTCTAATTCTCTCTTGCCTTGTACAACTTTTCACTCATTTTGGAAACTTCACATTGCCTGTTTATATTCTGGTAGTATTTAATTTTAACTAAAAGGAAGTGTAATTAGGTTTTGTAAAAATAGTTAAACTGTTTTTTGTACAAATATTAAAGATGTACAAGTTAGTATTTTTATTGAGAGTCACTTAATAATTAATGACTGATATAAGAGTGATGACATAATTAATTGACTATGTTCTTGTTGACCCAACTTATTAATCATGTGCTTATAGATAAAAGAAATGAAATATTTAGTGAATTTTACCAGTAAATTGTAATATAAAACAGAGATACTGCCAAACTTAAATTGTAAAAAAATATGTGGTATCATCAAAAGCTTTTAGCAAAACAAGGTAAGAATATATTAAAATCTTTAAAGATACATTTTTCTATGAAATAAAAATAATTTCTATTTATGAACATAGATGTTTTTAAAGTTTACTTATGATTGTATATTTTGTTTTAAGTATAACTTATAGTCAAACTGGTGTAGAGGGGGCTGTATACCAAATAATTGCAGAGATTTGTTGCATTTTTGTTTGTCTCAATGTAATTTGTTAAAATAGAGTATCAATGAATATGTGTTGGTGTATGTATGAGAGAGAGAAAGAATATTGCAGTAGTATTGGGTGTTAAGTTCAAATATTTAGCATAAGAACATGAAATACTTATTATTGTTTGTTTTGTGTGTTTTTGTATTATAGAAGAGAGCATTTATTTTACAATAGAGTATTATCTTCATGTCATTACAGTAATAAGACTTAATAGATTTATTTTGTGTGTGGTTTATGAAAATAATGTTAGTTACCTAATGCACAGTAGGGGGTAAAATAGAAGTCAAAATGGAATGTTCTTGGAGTAAAGATAAAAAAAAATGATACCTGATAAACATTGTGAACATTAGGATTTGGAACTTGTGTACTCATACTAGTGAACTATTATTGCTGTATGGAAATTATGCTGTTTTCTAAGGTAGTTGGCAAGAACATGTTTTAAGTTATTCTTCTATCTCTAAAGTAGGCATGGAGAACAGTAAATTAATAGCTTCATATTTTAATTATTAATATGTTGTGATACATATTAAACACTCAAGTTTTATTAGCTTACTTTTCGCTTACTTCCCGTACCTTTTTCCACATCATCAGATACTTGTCTACTGTCAGAAGGGTTGTCATAATCCTTAGAGGACATACTGTTTGGCTCTTGTGGACACCTGATGAATCTGATATGGAAATTCATTAGTCGATTATTATATCATATCCCATTTTAGGTCATTGAACCTGCAGTTAAAATCATGCTTATTATTTTCTATCTCCATGTCATCTATCTTGGTTATTACTTCTGAGTCCTATCTATGTCATGTTTTGGTAGGCTTGAAAACTTATGTATTTCTTAAAATAAAATACAATTGAAACTACCAAAGTGAAGCGAACAACATATGTTAGAGTTGCAATTGTATTTTATTTTAAGAGGTTCATATTTATTTATCATGGTTAAAGTTGGTGTACAAGGCATGTTAAAAAACATTGGAACTTAGATCAGGATAAAATTTGCATTTTTGAGGTGATTAAATTCCTAATTTTCTTATGAATAGGCTCTTTGTGACTCCACATAACTACCCAATGGTGCTTCCATGCTGAAAGGTTTGTTTTGAAATAACTTTATGCTGCACAGTTATATTCTGCATGATGTCCTTGTGGGCTTCAGAACACCTTGGCTTTCGTGCCTCATTACAGGGCCCAGATTTTGATGAAATGTAACCTTTTTTTTTCTTATGAAATACAAATTGTTCTTAAATACGGAAATTTGAAATTCTGGTTATAAAAATGTAAAATTTATTTTGCATTTTGTATCATCATCATCATCATCATCATCATCATCATCATCATCATCATCATCATTCAAACTTGTGTTCCTTTTTAATAATTTTTTTGCATTTTAAGTCTCCCTTTCTGGTCAATTTTGCAATTGTTATATTAATAAATAATAATAATAATAATAAAAATATGTTATACTCTCTCTTTTTAGAGAGTTGTGATAATGTACATTCATTGTTTTGATTTCGATAATAATGGAAAAAGGAATAGTTTGATTGCCATCACCTGCAGGAGCAAATCAACAAGTTGCTTGACAACATAGTACATATTGAAAGTCAGTGCCTTACTGTTTATTGCCATGGCGCATTTTTCATTTATTTTCACTATCACACTTGTCCTCTAAATTATGCCATTTGAGAGAGGTAATATCTGAATTCAGAGATTATGTTTCTTCTGTATATTTTGTAAGATTTATAAAACAAAAGTGTCAGCCGAGAGAAGATTCACATTTCAGCAACATGTGCATTGTGATAAGCATATATGAACACTGCAACTTGTAAGTAAGAAGAAACCCATGCATTTTTAGTACAACAAAGGACAATAAATCATTTGATTTTTACAAGAGACTATTCTAGAGCTTTAGTTTCTATGAACATCTCATGGTACCTGAATAAAGCTAATTTTAAGGATTTTTGGACGTCCTAACCCAGATGAATTAGCTCTTTGAAAGAACTATCTGTCACAATGTTACAACATTACCATTAACAAGATATGAGGAAAAGCGCATGGAAAGAAGATAATTCATATCTATCATTCAAACCAGTGATGCAGAACATCTTTACAAGGCTTATGTTGTAGGTACGTGGAAATCAGCGTACCAGATGAAGTGTTTCTGCTTATGAGTGAAGTAATTGAA
Organism: Metallyticus violacea; assembly: GCA_030762175.1. Lineage (NCBI taxonomy): Eukaryota > Metazoa > Arthropoda > Insecta > Mantodea > Metallyticidae > Metallyticus > Metallyticus violacea. The sequence goes on from CM060835.1 coordinate 27,610,475, forward strand.
GCAATAAATCATTTCATAATTTGCAGACCCTTTGAAATGTGTAAGTTTTTGTTATGACTTCAGAGTGTCAGACATGATAATGTCTTACTTCTTGTCACCATTGCAGCACCACACATTGTCAAAGCAGGAAAATCAATACATGCTTTTTACCCAAAATTGTGCACATTACTTGATTTGTGCATGCTATGCATAGAGTAGTTGAGAAAATTATAGCAAATTTTCCTCAAGTAGATGCCCTTGTGTCAAAGATGAAGAAAATTTTTGTTAAAGCTCTTGTTCATAAATTCTCTTGAAGTCTACAGCCTCCATTGTCCCACACTCCTCATCAGAACCTATCACCTGGTGGGGCCCTAGATAGATTCAGCAATTTATTATTGCAACCATTTCTAGGTGGTAAAACCTGTAATCAAAACACTGCATTCTAATAATGCTACTGCAATTGAAGCCTACTAAGGCCTATTTCCAAACAATTAATTAAACAACTGGCCTTTCAGACTTTTTAACATATAAAGGAACTGCAAAATTACAGGTTCAATTCCAGCTATGATCAATGGATTTTTTTCAGGCATAAAAGTAAAGGGAAGTAAAGCAATGGGTCCCATGTTGTAGATTTACAGCACATAAAAGAACCTCTAGCCTGAAAGAAGAGGCAAATGAGCAAAATTTATCAGCCGTTTCACATCCTAAATGAATGGGACACTGATGACCTGAGATATTAAAGAGCATCCATAAATAAACCAAATGAACAATATAAAGGCACAAGTTTACATTAGAAAGGTGCAAGCCTCAAATGTTCTTTATTATATGTTTAAAAATAGTGCATCTGATTTGAAAAATGTAGGGAAAGAAGTTGGAAATAAGGCATCCAAGAAAGTCAAAAGCATTTTAGATATAAACTCTGGGTACAACATTTTATGTTACATTAAGGCAAAGTTTTATACCTGTCTTGGAATTGCTGACACATTCATTTGCTTTCATATGCCATTTTTAATGAACAATAACTAAGTTTCTGCTTTGTCCATGATATCAGCACCTCTGTTCTCAATGCCTGTTGGTCACACGTTGCTCGTTTCTTCTCTTTTAATATGCTGGCACCACAGAATGGATGATACATGTACAATCATAAACCCAATGTGACCCAACATTTCTATATATATATATATAAAATACTTATTTTCCAACTCCTTCTTGTATAAATGTATTCATAGGCTTCCATGATCAATGTTTTTACATTAATCTCAGACTTCCAGTGATAGTGTTATCGTTGATGGATTTTCCAATGATTTGTTCATCCTTTGTTGTGCTTCTTTGTTTATTCCTAGGTGCTGGAGTTAAGTATGCATACTATGTTTCTCATTGGCTGCTGTCTGGCCAATCATAATGCTTTGTTTTAATAGTGTCTTCCAGTGAAGTCTAGAGGCTCTATTTATTCTATTACTTTCTTTGAACATTTAAATACTTTTTCTGATGATTCTCTGATGAAAATAGTAACCAGTAGCTAAAATTACTATATTGTCAAAATCGATGTGGTGTTTTTTAATTATGGCATGGCATGCTTTACCACAGTCACAAGTTAACATGTAAACACCATAGTTTATGATGCAACTTGTAATTTTCTCTGCTATCAAGGTAATTTTAATTGCCTTTAATTTAACACCCTCACATGGTCAAGGTTTAACATTGGAAGTGTGCTGGAAAGAAAATAACCTAGAATGTGGCCAGAGAAATGTAACTTTTCAGTACAGGAGAATTAATTCAAAATTATTCCTATTTATTCAGCAAGAAGCAAAGATATAATACACATGCAAAATTAACATTTACTGGAAAAATGGCACTTGTGTAATGATGAAAAAGAAAAAAGCAATATTGAATTGAATTGAAATTATTTGCACTTAATAATACAACAAACTTGTACAGTACTATTTTACAAAAACTGAATCATATCAGAAAATAGAACAATAATCACTCTGATGAATCTTCCTGAGTTGCTGTGTAACCAAGTGGCCCAAATAGTTTCAACCTTGCAGTTACTCAAATTGATTCCTCACTTTTTTTTACTTATTTTCTTCAACCATTTTCTTTTAACCTTACCAAAGTAATTCCTAAACTCCCAAGATTTTCTGCCTTGTTTTCATATTCACCAACTTTTCCCTTTATCTCAATTGGCAGATTAGCCCACTTCTCAATCCAAGTTTTACTCTCATTTCATTGGTTTCTCTACATTCCAAAATTACATGCCAGTAACTATCTTGCATTCCATACATCGAACATTCCTCTATATTTAAATTTCCTCTTATTCCTTTCAAATTCACTACAATCATTCAATTACAATCATTCAAGAACATAGACAAGTAAAGGATGGAGAAAGGGGGAGGGGGGAAGACATTGGAAACAAAGGAAACATGTACAATAATGACAAAAAGAGGAAATTACGGGTGTCTTTGACAGGATATAAAATTATCTTAGTTTTCTGCCAGAAGTATAACAATTCTGATGTTAATGTTTGTCATGAGGTAGTAAAGTGAGAAGCTCAATAAAGGATGAGCGAAAAGTTAGAAAATTATCAATCTTGATGCATCCATCACCTGAAGTCTGAGATGAGTATACTCCTTGTATAACTGAAACATATTACTTTATAGAGTGCATCATATTAATGCTAGCTTATTCCTTCTGCAGTATGTATTCTCTTTTGCATGCATAGTGGCATTTAAAACTACAAACATATGTGGCACAATAGAACTATTTCATTACCCAGCTAGTTAGCATTCTTGTGCACCTCTTAATCATTGTAAAAATACTGGCAGAAATTATAAAATGAAAATTCATAACTTACTGTTGTTTTCTGGTAAAATTGGCAGTAGTGTCATATTACTCTAGTTAGAATACTACATGTGGTAAATATCCTTGTAAATAAATCTTTAGAGGAAAAAAGAGAGCTTTGCATGTTTGTGCGCCTTTATTAGCAGATATTCAAAATAAATTATAAATAATCTTAGACATGTGCAGTAAAATTCTCTATAGCCTACAGAGCATTATTCTGTGACATACAGCCACAGTTTTTATTTCTATGAGTTATAAATTTCATGTTTTAAAGCTATCTGTGATATTTCTTTTTTTTTTCCTTCTTCTTCTTCTTCTTTTTTTTTTTCTTCGTTTTTTTTAACAGGTTAAAATTAGAAATGCTTAAATTAAATGACATTTGAAACATAATAACTGCAACTTAATATTAATTTTGTACAGAACATTTTCAATAAAAGAGGTACAAATAAATAATGTTTGTCTTATTGTTTCTAGTCTAGTAAAAATGTATAGATTTAATGAAAATTGTAATATCAGTTTAGATCACCGAGGAAGAAGATTAGATGCATTGGAACAAGTGTATTCTATGCACAAGGATTTGTACCAAAGCAAAAAATTACTATTATTGGGCATTACTATTCTGCATCCTGGTTACAGAATAAAAAAGTAAATCCATAATTACCTAAAAATTTTTGAAGAAAGATAATGTCATACTATAAAAAGAGAATGATGCATTATGGATAGTTTAATGACCATGATATATTTGTTATATACATAAATATATTTACTAATGTTTAAGGAAATTTGAATTCATTCATTACTCATACAAACTATTTAACTATCCTAATGAGGAACACTTCATGAAATTTTAACTGCATATTTTCACTGTTTTTTTCAGCACCTACTTATTAAGTAACAATTTAACAGGTAAAATGTAAATTGGGACTTGCACAGTGAAGCTAATCATATAATTGACATCATTGTATGATCTAGTTGAACTACACACTCCTAATGCTTCACTTACTTGTCATAAAGTATGCAAGCCGTTTCGAGAACATTTAGTTCTCAACTTCAGCCAGACTAAAGTCCAACTGTCGGATCATTCATTGAGCTGTGGGAATGTGTATTCTGCTCTGGTGGTGGTGTGATAAACTTGTAGTTTATGTTTTCATCTCCGGCAGTGTCGAAGTTCATAGACTGTTTTTGTAGATGTAGATTTTCTCCCAGGTTGCTAGTTCCATGGGTCCTTGTACTGATTTGAATAATTTTGCTTTATTCATAATGTTGTGATAGACTACTGCTGATTTCTCTTATTTGTTTGTACTTTATGTTCCTGAAGTATTCCTTTAACCATGTGCCTATGTTTCTCTTTGTTTTTCCAATGTAGATTTTTTTTGCATTCTGTACAATTTATTTTGTAAATACTTGCTTTTTCCTCTAATGGAATACTGTCATTAACATTGTCTATCAGTAAGTGTTTAACATTAAATCTATTAATCGGTTTTTAATGTTTTTAATATTAATAATATACTGGTAGACAATGTTAGTGACAGTATTCCATAGGAGGAAAAAGCAGGTATTTACAAAATAAATTGTGCAGAATGGGAAAAAATCTACATTGGAAAAATAAAGAGAAACATAGGCATATGGTTAAAGGAACATTTCAGGAACAGAAAGTACAAACAAATAAGAGAAATCAGCAGTAGCCTATCATTTTTGGACACAAATTCACGACATAATGAATAAAGCAAAATTATTAAAATCAGTACAAGGACCTACGGAACTAGCATCCTGGGAGAAAATCTACATCTACATATACAAAGACAGTCTAATGAATTTCGACACTGCTGGGGATGAAAATATAAATACAAGTTTATCACACCGCCACCAGAGCAGAATACACATTCCCACAGCTCAACGAATGAGCCGACAGTTGGAGTTTAGCCTCATGTAAGATGAGAACTAAATGTTCTCGAAAAACCGGTTTCATAAATTATGACAAGTAAGTGAAGCATTAAGAGTGTGTAGTTCAACTAAAACATACAATGATATCACTATGATCTAATTTTGTTGCCTGAAAAAATAATTATACTTAAAGGGAACTGTTTGGTTAGATTACACAGACTTCAATGAAACTTGTTAGAATTATTAATTAATCCATCCTAAATTTCACTGTAATGATCATTTTACTGCCACCAGTGATACAGCACAACTTGAAGCACAACCTGGCCTCTAGAATGCTAGCTGTACCATCCCTAAGAATATGACAGATCATAATAAGATGATAAATGCTAAATGGATTTCATGGTTTCTTGTTTAGTTTGAAAAAGATATTATTTATAGCATGTTTATATTGGGTCTTTGTTCCATTTTTCCCTGCACTTGGACTGGTCCAACAACTGGGAACATACAGCACAGTTGCCCACACCCAGCCTGCTGCATGACTGATATAGTACTAAAAACGTATAATTAAGATCATTGTATGATTGAGTCAAACTACACATTCTTATTGGCTCCACTTGCTTTTTAGTACATGTTTCACAGGCTGTTGTCTGCATCATCAGCTAACTGTCGACTGCTGGATAATTCATTATGCTGTGGAATGCATATTTTGCTCGGGTGGAGGTGTGATGAACTTAAAGTTTATGTTTTCATATCCGGAAGTGTCCAAGTTCATTAATCTCTCTCCGTATTTATAAATGTAGATTTTCTCCCATGTTGCTAACTCTGTAGGCCCTTGTACTGATTTTAATAATTTTACTTTATTCACTATGTGTGCCCAGAAATGAGATGATACTGCTGATTTAGCCATTTGTTTGTATTTTATGTTCCTAAAATGTTCTTTTAACCATGTGCCTATGTTTCTCTTTTTTTTTCCCAATATAGTAGACTTTTAATGTTTAAACTTTTTTGAAACTTTTAAACTTATTAAAGATACCACAGGAAAAGATATGATAATTTTTAAAAAATGTACATGTCATCCATAGGCTACGCAAAAATTTCAAAAGATTTTAAAAGATTTTAATATCAAAATAGCACTGTAAACAGATTTAATGCTAAAAATCTCCTGAATGACAATATTAATGACAGTGTTCCTTGGGAGAAAAAAAAATATTTACCAAATAAATTGTGCAGATTGCAAAAAAGTCTACTATATTGGAAAAACAAAAAGATACACAGCCATATGGTTAAAAGAACATTTCAGGAACATAAAATACAAACAAATGGCGAATCTGCAGTAGCATCTCATTTTTGGGCAGAAAACCACAACATAGTGAATAAAACAAAATTATTAAAATCAGTACAAGGACTATAGAGTTAGCACATGGGAGCAAATATACGTTTATAAACACAGAGACAGGTTAATGGACTTTGACACTTCAGAGGATGAAAACATAAACCTAAAGTTAATCACACTTCCACTAGAACAGAATATATTCTCCAAAGCATAATGATTTATCCAGCAGTTGACAGCTAATGATGCAGACAACGGTCTGTAAAACATGTACTAAAAGAGTAAGTGGAGCCAATAAGAGCATGTAGTTCAACTCAGTCATACATTGATCTTAATTATATGATTAATTACACTTTACAAATTCCAATTAACATTTTAAGTTACTGAAAACATCTTATCTTTTTCTAAGAAGATGAAATTTCTTTTTTCCAAATCAGTGAGTTGTAGGGCATGCACTTCAGTATTCTTATAGGGATGAAAGTTTAGCAATTTTGTAGTAGAAAGTGCTGATATACAGCCGATCCCCACTTGTGTTCATTTTACAAGAAATTTTAATGGTGATTGTTCTAATCAAGGAGCAATTTGATCCAATTTTCCCTCTTTTAACATAAGATGTCTTCATCTTATTTTCCTGTGCAGCACTGATCCTGCTGTTTTGAATTTAAGTACTAAAATCCAAGTATGCATGGCAAAAATGCACACCAGTGCCGTAATAGGTTGTAGGAAGTGTGTTGCAACAATGTGCCACCATATCAGATAGTTGCTCAATGAGTGAATGCATTTCATGCAGGTCAGAGGAGTCAGCAGATAGGCCAACCAATACTTTTCTCCAGTATCACGTGCAACTGGCTATGCATTGCAAACATCCTCGCTTCCTGAGGGAAACATTACCTTGTATCTTACATAATAATGCTAGTTGTCACATGTCAGGCACATTGACTCAGCTAGTTGTTGGCCAAGTAGCATTGGGAGTTCTTGAAGCATCTGCCATATTTGTTGAACATGAATCGATGTGATTTTGACCTTTTTGGTTGAAAACATCCATTGAATATGCCCGAGTTCCAGATACTCTCTTCTTACTTGTGCCTTAGGGCATTTCATATCAACACCAACAATAACAACCTTGTAACAACATATGATAGCTACTACAAATGTGGGAAAGGGTGCAGGGTAAAAACCTGTAATATGATTGTCACTTTAAGTTTGATAACATATCTGTAATAACTAGGAATTGGAATTTTTGGCACTGAAAGTAGAGTAGAATGGAACGAGGTTATATTAGTATTGGATTATAGACGATAGATGGTGGGGTACAATAGATCATTAGCTACAAGCCACCCTCTTCCCTTATGTCTCTCATGTTTACTTGATGAGTGGTGACTCATAGCCTGTATTTGAGTATACCTAATTTGATGTTAAGTGCTTAAGAATTCTAATGCTTAGTAATAACTCTGTAGTTACTATTTTATTTATAGCACACATATTTAATATTTCAACATATTAAAAATCTAAGTTTTTTGAGATATACCATGCAATTAGTTTTGTTTTCCCCTGGAGTATTTTGCCTATGGGTGAGTGCACAGCTCGTTAGCCAGTCAGGCAGGACTCTTAGTGATTAGCGAGAGGGCAAAACAATAAAAAAATCAACCATACAACAATATAGAAACCAATTTAAGAGGTTTATTATCAAATTAGATGTTGAAACTCCAGCCTTCATTCTCCATACATTTTTGACATCTCTTTAACTAATAATTCATCAATTGCTGTAGTTCATTTTCAGAAATTCTGACAATGAATATTATCGTTGAGTTCTTGTACAATATGTGGGTTTGTCTTGTACAAAACATTTTTTAATTTACCCCAGAGATGATAACTGCAGGCTATTAAATTGGGGACAGAAGGGGCCACAAATCCCTACTAATAACTCTGCCTCGTGAAAACACATTGTGAATTCATGGAATTATTCATAGTGTGAGCAGAGCATAGTCCTATTGAAACATGCATTGCCATGCTCCCTGTTGGTTAATTCTCTGAAAAAGGGTTAAAATACTTTTCACATAAGTAACAGAATCAACTGTATGCTCAAGAAAATTTGGTCCTATGATTTTTTTCACCACTAAGTTAACGCATTAGTTAATACTCTGTGCCATTTAAACACAGGAGGCATAATATACTTTATATTTACTGTTGAATTAAGAAACATAAAATCAACACATACCCACAACAACAACAACAACAGCTGTGTTGTGCTACGACTGCAACAGTCAGCAAAGTCAACAAGCTGATTTGCTACTCTCTCCATGACATGGCAAATGAGTGAGGGCTCACTCATAAGAAAAACCCATCACCAGGGGGAAAGCATCATTGATCCCACTGGATTTCACATTTCAAAACATACAAAATCTTTGGAAGGCAACCAAAATAAATATTTAATAAAATTTATGAAAGACCTTTATTTGCATACATGCTTTGTACTAGTGTGTAACCTTTCGATTTTCCCATGCTTGCTGCAGCTCTGCACATTTAAAAAGTATGCTGCTATAAAAAAACGAAAAAGAAAAAAAATTAGCACAATAAGCTACATCCATTGCTACCAAGGTAAGGAGACATAGCTTCCACTTTTTTTTTAATAGTGTTTAATGCACCTTTTAACTGCTGAGGCATCACAGGCGGTGGACACTGATGATACATAAGATGAAACGATAAATTGGGAGCTTCAAAATGGATCATAGTGTATAACTTAATAATGTGGGATTTGAATCCATGGGTATTTGATCATCACCTTTTAACTGTATATAATTTGATAACTTTCATCGGTAACAGTCTTGTTTGCATTATTTAATAATTAAAATTGGGTATCCAGTAATAAATAAAATAAGTAATTTGAAAAAGTATGTAATATGTTTCGTACTTCTACGAGATATTATTTTATTTTGCATTTTTTGTATAATTGCTCTGAAAATTTATTGGAGATATTTACTATTTTTTTTACTGCATTTCTATTATTTATTCCATCAGAATGTTAAGAGTATTGTTATTTTTGCCACATGATCTGTGTGTTTTGTACAGTAGATTGAACATATTATATTTCTAATTATTTATTTTTTTTAATTCATACAACAGAATTATCAATACCTAATTTTTTATAAACTGATCTCTAAAATACACAATACTGGGCATACATAGGAGGTGCATTTATATGTTCACAATTAATGTATTATGTCTTTTCAGAAGTTTTTTTATATGACTTCATTGAACAGACATAAAAATATAATTATACAATTAAGCACAGTCTTCTCTATAAGCATTTTTTCAAAAACTTGATAGATGCTGAAAATATGCTTTTAAGAAAAACAGTTTTTATATATTATTAATGATGTAATTTTATTACCACCATAGTTTTTAATATACATTCTCCTAACTAAAACAGTCCTACTGCACTGCAAAACTAAAATTGAATATAGTATATCTAGTTAATTTATGAATCCGGAAAATTTCAGGTTTCTTCAAAACTTGATAAATATAGATTAATTTTTTTCATGTATGTACAGTGAATTAAAGTTTATTATTGCTAATAATCTTTTATTGTTGATTTTATCTGCAAACACATTTAATCAGTAGATTCATATGCATTATTATTATTATTATTATTATTATTATTATTATTATTATTATTATTATTATTATTATTATTATTATTATTATTATTATTATTATTATTATTATTATTATTATTATTATCATTATTATTATTTAACGTATAACAGCATTTATTTGGTAGACCCAGTATAAAATAATTTTGCAATATCGATTTTTTAAAATGTGTGTACAGTGGACATCTTTTCTAATAGTTATTTTATTATTTAATATTTTTAATCATACATAATTTATTTTGTTTAATAGTTTATTAAATATAAACCTACAAATTACATAATAATACATATAAAAATAATGTACTGCATAACTAAGAGAAAAAAAAACACTTGAAATATTCACAATGTACTATTTACTATCTTTTCAGATTCCATGCATTTAACTGCATGCCTCTCCTAGCATATCATAAAATCATCATCATCTTCTTCTTATGCCTCTCCTAGCATATCATAAAATCTTCTTCTTCTTCTTCTTCTTCTTCTTCTTCTTCTTCTTCGCTTTACCATATTGGTTGGGAGCAGTCCAAGATAGAGGCATTAGCTTGCTGCAGGATTTTTTAATCCCATCCACCTCCATGGGAAAAATTGTGTAAGTATTTTGAACTTTTACAGACACATTATTATCTTCTTTTAATGATTAAGTATTTATATGTTGGTCCTGATGGTCTTGTGCTAACCATATTTGTCTTGTAGACCCAAGGTTGCTGATTCAAACCTGGCCAGGGGCCAGAGCTTTTTAGGCCATAAAATCTTAAGTATGGCTTCCTTTGGTAGAAAAGCAAAACCTTGAGTTCCATGTAATAGATTTATAGCACATAATAGAACCTCAAGCCTGAAAGAAGAGGCCTCTGAGCAAAATTTATCAGTCCTGGATTGAATGGGTTACTAATAACCAGAGATGTATAGAGCATCCTTAAAAATGCCACATAAGTAAATAAATTAAGTGTATTTAGTATTAAGGAAATTTCTTTAGTAAAATAAGTATGAAATGCAGTTTATCAGTGCTTGTAAAAATGAGCAGGAAACCTAGCAAGCCACAACAATTAATCATGCATTGTATTTTACCTATTAAACATTCTGTTGTGCCTATGTAAGAATATAATAGCATGCGTAAACTATGGCGTTAAGTTCTTCTGAGTATGATATATTTTTATTGAAACTTAAGTGTAAGTTGTAGCACAAGCACAAGTTTTAAACTTATTTAAAATAACAGGATAGTGAGTGTCACCTTAATGGAGCAAAAAATGAATTGTTTGCAGTTAATAGTTCCATGCAGCCACCCTTAGACTTAGCTAGTGCATTATTATTAAAGCAAATTCCTCATTGCCATGCTTTGTGTGTATGTCTTTCATTTTTCCACATCAGTATGACTCTATGCATCACTTTCAGTAGTTTCTCATTATTATGCCAATGTTATAAAATTTTACCATTACCCATGTTCTACCAAATTATGAATAAAAAGTAAGCTGAGATTAGGATTAGGTTAGCGTATGTGCATATGAATTTATTGGACTTTTGTTGGTTGTTGTTCCGTTGTATTTATTTCGTCATGTATTATACTCATCCTCCATTTCCTTTTGATGTTAATTCACTATGTTTATGCATGCTATCTCTTTCTAGCCACCATCTGTCTACTAACCTTTACATGTATTAAGAAATTTTCCTTCATTCAACTTTACCCCTTACTCCTGCTGCTATGCTCTACTATCTGGTGCATTTATTGCTTTTGGTACAACCATATCATCACTACACTATGCCATCATTTTCCCTTTCTTAGTCTAATTTCAGATATAAAAGTCAATAAACTTTTTGTGGAAGATGGGTGGGCTAATAGTTTTAAATGCATTTCTTCATTTTTTAATGTTTATATTTACTTTCTTGTATACGTTTGAAACTTGTGATTGCGCTGTGTGCCCAATGAAAGTTTCACAAAATTTTGAAACATGGAATTACACACAAGGGAACTTGACACTGCAGAAAATAACATCCTGTTTCTCTTTTTATGTTTTTGCCATGTGCACTTGCTTCCTTGTACACTGTACACACTTTTGATGGATTCATTCTATTCTCAATTGAAGGCATATAGCTTCAGGAGAATGCCTTTCAGTCAGTGGCAAGGGATGTGACGTGACATTTTTCATGGTTAACACAGGCTCTTGGAGAAATCTTGCTTCCTTCGCATTTCTAAATTGCTTGTTCAGAGAGGCTGAAAATAAATTTTGATGAACCTTTTTCCATCAGTCTTAGTATACAGAATAAAAGAATTCCAAACTGCAAGCTCTAATAAATGAAAAAAATATTTTAATATGACAGGCATTCAAAAAGTTTTGCAATCAGCCTATCCATTGTTGGACAACAATGTCTATAAAAAGTAACTGATGCAACTGGCAACAATGGACTTTAAGCTATTAAAATGTGCATAAGTGCTATTTTAAACTTGTATAGTTGCTGTTGCTGACACAGCTTGTTGAGTACAGTCCTGTGTCAATAGCTGGTGAAAAATCATGAATATTTGTAAAAAAACTTCAAATGCTATAAGCTAGGTGAAAGAGTGAAAAGTCCAAGAAGACATGGTAGTTGTTCATCGTGAGCAAGTGTCCTCATTTGACACGAATGCACAATTGATTTGATTATTTGTAGAAGGGAGAGAGACTTTGGAAGACAATCCTTATTCTGGCTGGCCTCAGGAAGTGAGAGCATTTCAAAGAGTGAGGAACTTGGTGAAGGAAAATTGGCATATTACTGTTGAAATGTTAAGTATGAAAAAAGGTATCAGTTTTGGCAGCATTGACAGTATACTCTGCGAAAAATCTGTGAAAAATGGGTTCCATAACTAAATAAGAGGAAAATGAAACATTCTTCCCTAACTAAAGAAGAGAAGAAGAGAATGGAATGTGCGAGAAAACTGCTGAGCATGTTTTCACCAAATAATCCCAAACATTCAACAGATATATGCACTGGTGATGAAAGTTGGTTTTATTACTATACCACTCCAAATAAAGCTCAGAACTGCATGTGGATTAATGAGACTGACCCACGACCAGTCGTTCTTCAACAAGATGTTAGTTTTTGGAAGCGAATGCTCACTTTTTTCAACTATGAAGGCCCAAGTAGTTAACTATGTGCCAGAAGGAATGACAATGAATTGGGTGTGCTATATCATTTATATTTTGCATTCTTTAATTGCAGAACTGAGGCAGTGGTGTCCAAAGACATGACTTTTGCATGATATGACAATGTGTCTCCTCACACAACAGCTACAAATTTGAGGAAACTGGTAGTTGTCAAAGTCCAGTTGCTTGACCATCCATCCTACAGCCCTGATCTTGCATAGTGCGATTTCTGGTTTTTTCCTTGAATGAAATATTGCATTGCAGGAAAACCTTTTAATTAGTGTGGCACCTTGCTCAAGCTATAAATTCAGCTCTGTTGACATTATCTCAGTAGCATATTGTTGTTGACAAATGGTTGCACTGTCTAACTGTATGGAGATAGATGGAGAGTACTTTGAAGGGTTGTGAGAATAAATTTTTGAATTCAGTCCTTAGCTTGAACTTTAAGGTGGCTTTCGCAAACATTTTTGAATGTCCCTCGTGTAATACTTTTCATCCTATATGTTGGCATATACTGCTAGTCTGGTTGATTGACACCTCCCATCATGTCATTGCAGTATAGGACAAATTTAGGTTTCATCTTTTCTTCTTCCCCTTTCTGAAATTCAACCATGTGTGTGTTGTGCACTGTTGAAAAAAAAAAAAGGCCTCCTACTTCTCTGTCCAGCATAAAGCAACAACTTTTCCTCTTCTGCTTGCTGCTTTGCCTTCCACAATCTGCACATTTTCAGGGAGGGCATAATTCCTTTATGTCCCAATTTTACTTGCCACACATACAGTTGAGTTCAAAATTAGTCAAACTACCCAGTATAGGGAATGTGCTGAACTTATCTATTGCCCAGCAGTATCCTTTATTTAGAAATAATAGTTACTATCACCTGGGAAGACATAGGAAGATTTGCATATTCTCAATCAATATTCATGCCTGTTCCATTGTGCAGTTTAATTATCTGTTTTGTGTGTTCAGAGAAATATAGAATATGAGCACATGTGTTTGTATTATGAGGAGCTTTATGAGCTCTTATGTATGCACTATAGCTTCTTTATTTTCTTCTTTTTTTTTTTTAAGATAGTCCCTGCTTATTTTGTTTTTAGTGAGTTTACTATTTGTTTATACATATGGTTATGCGTTTGGTGAGGCATATATGTGATTGATATGTAAGTGTGCATTAGAACATTCATGAAATAGAAAATTTTACTTGTAGTTTGTATGAGCTTACATATACAATATTTTGTCTAGCTGCCTAGTGAAGCAAATCAGGGTATATCAATAGTTTCAAAGGCACCTATATAACTTAATTATAATATGAAGTATGTAAATTTGCTACATGAGTGCTTCATTTCATAGCTTGACATTCTGAATATCTACTAAATAAAACAGTTTAATAAAAACATATCAAGTTTGATCTTACACTTTCTCCCAAAATCTGATTGCATTTTAATTTTCACTCTCTCATCCTGGTCATTCCACTCTAAAGTTTTAAATGGTACCTCTATCTTATGACTGCCACCTTGGTTTAGTGGTTGGCATAACCGACTGCTGCTGGGAGCTCTCATGTACCCTGGTTCCTGCTTGGAAATTTCTAACAGCAGACTGGTTTCTATCACTAAGTTCTAAATATTTATAACATGCCATAATTTAATCTTTTTTTGTCATTTCCATTGCAAACTTAAAATAAGCATGATTTTACCTAATCAGATTAAAATTATGTGCTTTTCATTGGTCATATAATGTTATATTTTTGTTATTTTTCCAAAATTTTTCATAATTTGACCATATTCTACTATATTGTATTCCCCTTTCATCCATTTGCTTATAGTCATTTCAGAACCAGATTTTACACATCCCTAAATTGTTACTAGTAATTTCTCAGAATTTATTTTCCTCTATCAAAACTGCCAAAGTGCTGTTTTTAAGTACTACATTGACTGGGAATCTCACTGACATAAAAGTCCAATTTTTAGCGCAATATCAATAACAATCACACAATAAGAAGAAACTGGTGTTGGACTCTGTGATGATCTTCAACTTGTGAAAAATGTGGAAAGTGAGTAAAAAGCTGTATTTGATAAAGCTGATGAATGTTTTAATTTAAAGCTACAGTTTGTGCTGGAGCAGAATGAAGGATATCTCTACATTCTGTGTAATTGGTGACATTTAGTGTAGTATTAAGGTGAGTCTGAATTCAAAAGTAATGAGTTTAATTATTTCAAATATGCTCAAGTAACTTCCTACTATGCTGAGTGGAATTTTTCCTGATATAAGTCAATGCTAAATGACAATATAAGATCATTTTTATTTGAAAACTTTAAAATATGTGTGTTTTGTTACTGTAATTCTCTATGATTATACACCATGTTGTAATATTTCTTTAAGTGGGTGTATGTTGATAGATTAAACAAGCTCAACATTTAATAATGAAGATGAATGTTTTTAATGTAGGCTAAGATTTTGAAATATTGTTTTTAGATCATATAATTGTCAGTTTGTCATATTTTCACAATGTTTAAGTCAGAAATGCTGGAAATTGTAACCTTTTAGGTTAAATTATTATTATTATTATTATTATTATTATTATTATTATTATTATTATTATTATATCTTCAAACTTATGGTACTAAAACTTAAAGAGAATTCAACTGTTATCACATTTTTGTTTTCTATCATTGCCAGGTAACTTGGAGTTGTTACTGTTTATTTGTTTGATTTTTGGTCAGAATAAAATTACAAAAATATTTAATGCAAAAGTTGTGTTTTGGTAATAGACTGTTTCAAAATGATCCATACCCCATTAGAAAGATTAAAGTGGTTCAGTCAGGAATTTCAAAATATGCTGTATTACTGTAATATTACCGAAAAACAATCCAGGTTGTCAGATAATGGTAGAAAAAAATATTTTATAACAATTGAGTTCTTTTCAAATTTAAATATCATAAGGTAGGGGTGCCATTTGAAATTCCAAATAAGAGATGAGGGAGTGAAACCTAAAATGTAATCAAAATACATTTTTAAACTTCTCCCTTAACATCTAAATTGACACTTTTTTTTTAAAATATAATTATTCAGAATGACAATTTTTAAAATGTATATGCTATAATGCAGCAATAATAGTGGTGTACAGGAATAGCAAAACTCAAACTTCAAATTAACTTTTGAGAAGCTATGCTAATAGAAACTTTCAAAAAATTATGTTATCTCAGAGCTGATGTAAAGGGTTTAAAGAAACTGCCATCAGATCTTTTGCATTCTGTGTAGATTTACTAGTAACAAGCTAACAGATTCCAATTTTTGTGAAAAAAGAAGCAACATTTTAGCCATAGTGTATCAAAATCAAGCCTAGAGCATATTCTTTGCAAATAGACCACAGCCAAAATTGTATTAAAAATGACCCTGGAACAGTATGTCCACCATGTTAAGTCTCTGACAGTGCTGATCTTAATCCTTTGGATTATAAGTTATGGTTTGTCTTGGAGAGCGTGGCTTGCTAGAGACAATACAGTATCTTAGAGAGTCAATTGATAAGCTTCCAATATATCCTTCAACCTTTACAAAACCATCTATGTGCCAATGGCTGTAAGTTCCAATGGTGAGACCACAGAAAACATATACAGCTCTGGTATTGTGGAAAAGGTACAACAAATAACTGCGCATAACAGACTTGTGTTGTACTTAGAGACTCATTTGTCTATGCTAACTGATCTATTTCACAGCACACTAGTAATTATGCTGGTAGACCTATATATTAAAGCAGAGGCCAGAGTGGCAGCTTGTAAAATTAATATTGTGAGCAATTGGAAAGAAAACCATCATAATGCTGGACACTGTTTAATAAGATTCAAAACATGCCATCAAACTACACAGCATAATTTTATGGAATCATTCAGAATTAAAATTAAAGAATGATCTGACTGGTTGAGAGAGTGATCTGGTCTTCTTTACAGATGGCTCAGGAGTAGGAAACTCTTTAGGAACTGGAGTTTATGGATACATTCGAAAAACAAAGATTTCCGTAAGTCTTAGAAACATTGTTACAGTTCTTCAGGTGGAATTGCACTTCTGAGCTGCCCTAACTTCTTTGAGAAGGGAAATTATGTTATACAATGCATACTGAATTTCACAGATGATCAAGCTACACTTAGTAAATTCAGATCTCATAATCAGCTCTGGAACTGTATAAGACTGTCTCTAAACTCTCAAATAATCAATTACAACTTTGTTAGGTGCCTGGACATCAATACATAGAAGGCAATGAAGTAACAGATGAACTGCCAAAGGAACACACTAAGGTTGACTTCATAGAACTAGAACCTTACTGCAGCATTTATAAGAAAACTACACCAAGAAAGAACATCAGATAAGATGCGAGAACTATCACGGTCAAGAACTGGGTTAAATTGTTATTAAAAGAATAAATAGTACTCTGGCTGAACCTACAGAGTAGTGATTTTTTTAATTAGTGTTTAACACTCGTTTTTACTACTGAGGCACCACAGACAGTACAGCATAGGGATAGAAAGCAAACCTGAAAAGTTATTGGAATGATTACTGGATATTGGCTATTTTGGAGACAACTATGAACTATGAGGCTCTACTATGGAAATTTCAAATGTTATCTCTATGTGAACAGTCTCAAGAGGCTGTAAAGCACATCTTACCAGAGTGTGAAACTGTGGAAGACAATGAACATCTCTATGGATACAAAACTTTTAGAAATGCAATTCTTAAGTTTATAGGAAAGATTTTAAAGCTACAAAGTTAAGATTAAAGGATTACACAAATGGCCCTGGTGACTAAAGCGCTAAGTTGTATTATTACACACTCCCAACATAAATCCAATAAATGAATCAATCAACCTTTACATAGGTTAAATTCAAGCTAATAGCTATATTGAAAATGCTGCTTAGATACATCCTACCATTTCATCCTCATCCTCTGGAGACCAGAATGAATAAATTAACTTTGGATAGTAGATGATTGCAGATGGTTGAGAGAAGGAGATGAATCAAAAAGTGAATAATACATTGCAAATGTCGCAACAATAATGCAGAATAGAGTGCAGTGGAGATGAAAGCGTGTGACTACAGGGATACCAGAAGTAGCCCAAAACCTGAGGGTACTGCTACTACCACAAAAACGTCAGCTATCTACATTCAAATAATTCAAGACCCATAACAGGTTCAAACATAGCACTTTTTATAGCAGCTAAACATTTTAAATACAGGCCGGGGTGTTATTTTACTGCCCGCGAAATTACCAAGGTAGTAGCAACCGCTGATAACTGTCGTTAACTCGGACTGCCATTAATTTCATCCCAATGACGTCAGAGGACAGTAAAGTGTCTTGCTAAGTGCTTTGTGGTCTAAATATAACCCCTGATGCAAAGTAATAAAAACTTGTGTTAATGTGGTCATGAAGAATTTGTTTTACGCTGGAATAATTTAGTAGTGTTTAACAGATACGTCAACATGGATGTCGGTCCTGGTGGTAATCATACCTCGTAGACCCAAGATCGATGGATTTCACGCCTTGAATTGAATGGATGCTAATAATCAAAGATGTTAGAAAGCGCCTTTAAATAAATAAATGTAAAATTTCAACATGGTTCCTGATTCCCTAAAAAACTACATTATTTAATTTTATTATCTGACCAGGGCTTATTAACTCAGGACGATGTTTGTGCCAATCATAGTTGCAGTAGTACGCCATTTGTTTCGTTAGAGCGGAATAATTTTTTTCCCTTCCAATGCCGCCCTGTCCATCGGATTTGTAGGGAGCTCCCCCAGCGTGGCGAAAGTATAGCCGTCTTCTGAGGTTGTCCAAACCTCAGTCTGGTCGGATAAGTCCCGTTTCTATCTTTAAAGTAACGAGTCCAGAAGTAGAGCGCATTACAGATCGCACGAAGTATTCCATGAAGACTGGGTACAAACAGGAGATAGGTATGTTACGTTCTAGGGATGCTTCATGTATACCGAATCGGGTCCTCTTGAAGTCTATAACTTGAACCAACATGACTATATTCGGCTTCTAGATGAGCAAGTTTTCTGTTGGAGTGGTCTCAAATCGATGCGAAATTCAACCACAAACTTGTAGGATACATGCCAAGATGAATTGCTGCTATTTTTCGCGTAAAGTGGACAAATTTCCTATTAATTACCATTCATTAAAGGGGTCTAATTTTTTGTCCGTTCTGTTTAATAACAAAAACTTTTTGCGGCATTGTTGAATTGTTTGAAAAAAAATGGCAACGACGGCGCACCGTCTCACACCATGGCGTGATCGAATTGGCCTTCGTATATGTTCCACATAAAGCCTATTCTCAAGTCATGGGTTTTCTTCTTGTTGCCAAGCTTAAAAAATTTACTTATGGGAAGAAATTTTCGTCGATCATGAATGCCATCAACACGGTTAATGACACCTTACAACCTTGACAAAGACTATTTTTCAGATGGACTAGAAAAAGAATTGGAAAGTTGCTGGACCAAGTGATGAAAACTGTTTAGATATTTACATTTAAAACGCTTAATTTGGTTTTTACCAAAGTTAAAACAAAAGTATTGCTGTTCCTAATTTCTGGTTGGTTATCTTGAATAAATTACATAAATCGGTCAGTTTTACATACATTAAGATTGTTTTGGACCATACTTTCTAATTAGTGCACGTAGTAATATTGAAAGTCAAGATTGACGCTAAGAAGAGATCATCTAATCAACTTAATTTTTTTGTATTACGTCATTTTAATTTTTCATTATCAAGGTATTGAAAAAATATGTCTGTCACTGAACAGTAGGAAGTTTCTTACCTTGTAATGAATTTAGGAGGGAAAGTCAAAAGTTATACTATTGTTGTTTTTGCAATTTATTTTCATAAAAGTAGGTGTTGAAAAAATACACCATTTTCCTACATATTTTCCTTCCTTTTCGATGTAGTTGGTCCCGCAGTTTACAAGCTTTCATATTCCCTTGCGAAGAAGTTTTTCGGTTGGCTTCAGAGAGTCTTCCAGTATAGGCCCTTTTGAGTCCCAAAACAGGATTGCCTTTCCTGGGTAAGACTGAGTCTTAAATTTCTTCGTTGGCGATCCCGAATGTTTCCACTGCATACTCTGACGTTTGGATTCTGGCTCATGGTGATGTACCCATGCTTTATCCCTTGTGAATCTCCTGCTCTTAAAGTCTGCGCCTTCATTGTAACGGTTGAATGAACGTTGGCAGATTTCAACGCGTTTGGTAAGCTCTCTTGGCACCCATCTCTCAGACTTTATGTCGAACCTCGATCATCTAACCACAATAGTACCAACTCTTTAAGTATGCATGGACAAAAAGTAGAGTGACAAATTTAAAGATGTGTTATGATGAATATGGGGATTTTTTTGTTTTATTTTCACTCGTATATGCTTTTTACAGGAAAGTGCTGAATCGGTTACAGTTTCCACGTTCTATGTAACCAAAGGTATGTTTCATATTTAAAATCGATGGTATGTGAAAGTTGCTTTCTGAATTCTACGGTGAAATGAGTTACACCTTCGATTTTAAGTGTTTGAAGTATAAAAAAAAAAAAAAAAAAAAAAAAAAAGTTTCGATATCAATGATGCATTCTGCTCTGAGAGAATAAGGAATAAGATTCGAAATATATCCATTGAAGCATTCGCGAGATACCAGCGTTTGTGGGTTAAGAACTGTCAGGAATGAGTTACCCAACCTTTGAAATAGGATCTAAGAGTTTCTCTCATAGCAAGAAAATGTACATACAGAGTTTAGCAAATGTCCTTTTAGGACGAAGCGCGGATAAGGTTTCAAATTTACAACACATTTCAACTTAAAGCATAAATTTAACCAGAGTGGGCATATTCAATTTCATGATTTATAATTTGAATATAACACTTTAATTTGTCTTAATGTCGCACATCAAATATAAAAATATAGCATTACAACCTTTACAAACTTCCGTACAGGTACACTACTCAACTAAAATTGACACATTGAAAGTATATTCATTATTACAGCAAGTTAATTAAAGGAAGATGAGTGCATTATTATTATAGTTCGAAATTCTTGGTTGCAATTTAATTTGCCTTAAACCGCACTTCAAATATAGAACAAAGCAATACAACAACCTTACAAACTTCCTTATAGGTACACTACCCAATCAAAATTTATAAATTTACGACCAAATAAGTGTCTCATTATTACAGCAAAGAGAATGAGAACATTATTATTGTTATTATTATTATTATTATTATTATATTATTGAACTGCTTCAGAATGCGGTCATCAGTGTTACTTATGCTCTTCATATGTCTCCCTATCTCTTCATTCCCTCTAGGTATTCACTCGTAACTACACTAATGATCTATCTTATATGCGTCTAATTCGAAAGTGCTAATTTAAAACATATAATTGTCTTATCGGAGAAAACTCGAACCGAGACATCTCAACCACAAGCCAAGCTTCTAGATCATTACACTACAAGAATCATGCTGAAGAAGTTTCAAAATGTTCCTCATATAGAATCTAACCTAAAACCTCTCAAAATTTATTAAAAGTTCTGAAAAATTACTAAACTAAGTATAATTATGCATAATAATTTATAAAATAAGAAAAAAGCTAACACAATTTATTACGTCACTTCTACATAACGCGAAAACATTTATCATATAAATAGAATAAAGTGAACATTTACCTATTACTAACAGAACACATTACTAAGAATAAACGACGAAGTAAAGTCAGAAATTAGTGTAAATTTAACTTCAGTGTGAAATATCAAGCATACCGAGTAACATTTGTAGACAAAATTACAGGAACATATACAAACACCATAGAATCCACATGGCATCACTTCAAAAAAAAAAAAAGTACCAGCGTATAATAGAAAAAAGGCGTTGTTTCCTGGTTATATACCAATGTATATGTTTGAAAAACGATATAATTACAAGAAAAAAGACAAATTTGTAATTTTTTTAGAAACAGTGATAAAACGCGCCCTTACCTGTGTTCTAGTTCATTTGTAATGTTTCTGTTTTTCTTCAAGGTATTCTGTTCCATAAAATCGTAAGTACAAAAATACACCATTAGTTCATTCGCTAACATAATTTTACAACTGAAAATGCACTAACCTGACGATTGCACCTCCTCCTCCTTATTATTGATGTTGTTGTTTGTTGTTGTTGTTGTTGTTATTATTATTATTATTATTATTATTATAGTTCGGAATCATTGGTCGCAATTATCCAGCGGTAAACTTAGATGAATGTAGCAAATTTCCAGATTATTATGCTCGCGTGCTTGTCTCTTTATTCCCTCCAGGGCGGCAAACTATATTCAGTAGTTCGTCCTTTATTTTTTACAATTTCCAACACCTACATGGTTTTATCATATAGTACCTTCCGTTGTATGCCTTATTTGTTTATACCGCCACGGGTGGCCGAGGTCGTTAAGGCATGGACTCGTGAGCGGGAGGTCTGCGGTTCGAATCCCGCCAGGACCGTCCTCCCTGACTGGGGTTTTTTCCAGGTTTTCCTCAGTCTTCATAACTGGCAAATGCCGGGGAGGTACCTAAACTTAGGCCTGGAACGCTTCCTTCCTTAAAAAAAAAAAAATCCTTTCCCAATATATCATTTCATTTCATGTATCACCAGTGTCCACCGCCTGTGGTGCCTCAGTAGTAAAAACGGGCGTTAAACACTACTACTCAACTCTTATTTGTTTACCACCAGGGCCAATATGTGCCTCAACTTCAAATTTTTCTCAACGTTGTTCTTCATTTACTTTAGCTATTCCACGTTTTTCAGAATTGCCAACCCAACCGTTATATAATTTTACAATTCACCAACATGGTCGCTTGTATTTTTTTTAATAGAAGGCGAGCGGAGGCCGTAAGGTCGTAGCGAGCTGCGGTAAACCACCGGTTCCTCCGGTTTTTAGGATTTATCCGAGGCTAGGTTTAGGTTAGCGTGTGTATATATGAATTTATTACTAGTTGCTTTTATTCGAATATTACATTGTTAGCATGGATGCAACTGTCATTTGTTTTCTGACGTCACTACATTTCAACGTGGTCGTGTGCAATTTTGATGTGTTAATAATGCAATGTCTAAGAGTAGGTAGTTTGTTGTGTACCAGCTAGCCATTATTTTATTTGTTACTTTGGAAAGGATTACTTTTATCTAGTAATAAGTCTACACATAATATTTTATTCCAGGTAACTTTTTACCTGGTTTATGTCTTCCCCTTTTTCGCCGTTGTCCCTTATATTTCCAAGTCTTGTGTATTGCTTATTGTTGGTACAACCATGACGTAAGTACATTGCGCAGCAATTTTATCCTCCTTCGGATTTACTATTAAATTAGAAGTATTTTTGGACACGTACTAGTTGTTAACCGAGACACATCATCTCCTAATATTGTTTTATTAACTTCCTGTTATTCTAGATAAATTTAACACCTTTATTTTTCCAGTGTGCCTATATGGAAGTTTCATAATTTGTTTTTATGTTCTCTTACATTAAATGTTATGCCCAGCAAAAATCTGTTTCATTCTAAGCAACAAATGGTTGTCGTGTCTAAAGATATTGGTCAAAACATGATTCTATGTTTATAATGTCATTAACGGTGGCTACACTCATTAGGAACGATAGTTTCTAGCTGCACGAAAAGAAATAATAAATAAAGGACTTGATTCATGACGTCTTCGCTTTTATTTATGTTTTTGTAGCGGACTGTGCTTTATAAATGCACTTTCGTCCTCGTTGGTAATGTACTCAGTGCCTCATAGTCACAAAAAAAGGGACCTATAGTGCTTACTTTTTCCTCTACTAGAGGTCAGCGGCCTCACAATGCCTACATATCCATGCGGCATGACAAATGTTTGGTATCGAAGGTGGAAAATCGTAAAAAGGAAAGCTTTGGGTGTGGTTAAGCTCTTTAAGAAGCGAGCTAATGTAATTCGAAAAGAACGGTGAGTGATTGATGACTTGAGATTATAACACTCTTCCTTGTGTCTTTGTAGCCTACTTCCATGTGCAGGAGAAGTTTCTGCTTTTATATTCTTCT
This sequence comes from Metallyticus violacea, assembly GCA_030762175.1. Classification (NCBI taxonomy): domain Eukaryota; kingdom Metazoa; phylum Arthropoda; class Insecta; order Mantodea; family Metallyticidae; genus Metallyticus; species Metallyticus violacea. The sequence goes on from CM060835.1 coordinate 27,634,323, forward strand.
TTCCTCATCTCTTTTTTCCTCTTTCCCTCTCTCCTCTGCATTATTCTATTACCTTCCCTTTTCTCCTTACCGTTCTCTTCTTTCTCCGCCTTTTTTTCTTTTTTTTCTCTTCTGTTCTCTCCTTTATTCTTCTAATCACCTTTACTCTTTCTTTCTTTTTTTCCTTTCTCTTCCCCCTCGTTCTCTTTGCTTTACATTCTGCTCTTTTCACCATTTTTTATCCCCACTTCTCTTCGTCACCACGCCCGCTTTCCATTTTCACTTTCTCTGTACCCTGTCTTCTGCATCTTTTCTTTCTATTTTTCATTCTTCCAGTTATTTTCTCTCTTCTCTTTCCTCCAGTTCGTCTTGCTGCTCTCTTCCTATTTCTTTCACTTTTTATAGCCATTTGCTTTTTCCCTTCTCTTTTTTGCATTGCGCTCTTTGTTATTTCCTTAGAACTTCTCTTTATACATTCTTCTTTCCTCTCTCACTTCTTCCCAGCTCAATTTCTTTCTCTCCTCTCCTTGTTCCTTTCTTGCTCCTCGATTCCTGGGTTTATAAAAACAAATTCCAGTATACATTTTCTTAATTTTCAGAATATTGTTTTACAAGACCCAACAAATTCACCAATCATGGTAGCATGCAACTTGTGATGCCCCCAGGGGGAAAGAATGGAGATTCCTTCATATCAGCGGATCATGATATGGGGCCACATATGCATTGGCTTCCAGAATTTGCTGGCAAATGAAAATTTTACCATCAGGTTAGTTTACAGTGATGAATGTACCTTCCATCTAAGAGGCAGAACCGAGTGGCTGAGGGAGGGTAAGAAATGAAGAATGCTGATAGAATAACCTGGACTATCGGAAGAACTCCGACAAAAACCTAAATCCCTATAAATACCATACCGCCACCAGAAAGGTTGAACCGGGGTCTGCCATGGCAATTCTGTACTCTAGCCAACAGAGATGTCGATTACGGTAACAGTTAAGACATTAACTAACATATTTAATAATTTCTATTTAAGAACATATATCCAAAGTGAGAGATTACACATAACATTTTCTTTTACAAAATGATTCTTTGTGATGAATAAAACGAAAATATTTAGTATCATTTTGCTGTGTTTGATATGGTTTTAGAGAAATGTTGGTAATTGGCTACTTTTTAAACACGTAGTTTATTTAATTCAATGAAATTTGGATGGGAAATGGCAAGATTATCTTCTTCTCTACATATTAACATTTATTTTGCAATTATAAGCTTCACAGTTTTGTGATTATAGGTCTTGCAATGTCTGTTATTTTCTGCTTAAATTGCCAACACTGCAGATCCAAGAATCAAATATATGCTGGTGCGCTTGGAACAGCGATCTTCAGCTGTGTTGCTATGACGTTTTAGTAACTGATTTCAACTGTTTGTTTATATACGAATGTTAACAAATGACGCCAGTTTGTTAGATGGCACCGTTTAGCAATGTACAGTTATCTTGAAATGTTATTAATTTACTGTGAAAGGTACAGCACGAATCTACCAGAAAGGTTCCCAAACAGAGGAGCGTCTTATCATAAGAGGTTTATCAACCACTATCAACTATCTACGTAAGTAATTGTGAATAGTTTCGCTCAAGCTCTTATGTTTGCATTATGTTGTATATACTTTTAATTGCGAATAATCACTAAAACCTACGTTAAACTGAGGAAATGTGCTATAATGACCTGTGGTTCGTTGTTATGACAACTACAGAAACTAAGAAAAGTGAGAGACAAATATTAATAACCTTGCCCCATCCCACCAAATCCCCAAGGTCTAGTGTCGCTTTCGTCTAAACAGAAACAACAAGGATAATGTTTGAAAATAGTGCGCCCAACTAATTTGCTTGAAATTTCCCAGAGCTAACACTAGGGAGTGCGGGAATTCCATTTGGAGAACCAACAGAATCAAAATACTCCCCCCCCCTCCCCCCGTTATATAGCGGAAGTGTGATAGAGCACAATCTCAATCGCACATCATTATTGATACTGTAAAACTATGGAAACACACACAAGTACGATAATCATAAACACATGGAAACAGATAAAGGCACAAAGCACGAAAATCGTAAAACACACACACTGAACGTAGGTTCACTGAGTGAGGGTTCAATGGATTGATGCTCATTTATGATATATTTGTTTTTGCCGCGACTGTAGATGGTTTGTTGCTGCAGAGGCGGTAGCTCGGTGAAGTGATGACTAATTTTTAAATTTATTTCTAACCAAAGGGGAATTTAGAATGTTATATCAAGACAAGAATTTGGGCAAAATTGTAGATACTCGCACACATGTGATTAACGATGCAAATACTTTCGTATGCTTGAATGATTTCTCCACAGGTATTCGTGAAGATAAGACGTTGATTTCATTTATTTACAGACATTCTTTAACATCTCGGGTCATTAGCGTTCCACTCTTTCGTGAAACGGCCGACAAATTTTGCTCAGAGGCCTCTTCTTTCAGGGCTTGAGGTTCTTCATCGTGCCGTAACTGTACGACACGGCTTTACTTCCCTTCCGAAGGAAGCCATACTTAGGATTTTGACCCCCGAAAAAAATCCATTGATTCTGGCCGAGTTTGAACCCGCGATCTTGGGTTTAGTTACCAAGCTACCACCAGGACCGACAAGATAAGAATTGAGGAGTGCATTCCAAGTTACGCTTAGCTCTCGTTCACAGGTTTTCTATGTTTTGAGTGTGAATTTTATCATTTACGGGCCTACAAAATTTTGTTCGTGAGCTATTAATTACATCATGTTCATGAATCCCCCCATCGATGGCCGAAGTGTTAAGAGTATGCCGACCACCCATTCCAAATAATAATAACCCTGGGCTATGTGGAATGCCCGAGAAAAAATGCAAAGGAAAATGTATCTCGCATGTAGACGACGAGGTAGAATAATGACGTCACAAATAGTTCCTTTCACAGAATTTCGGAACATTTCTGTTTTCCCGTTTTCTGTTACACGAACAAATATTCTCATTTGACTCTAGCAGTTTCATTGCCACAAACCCCCACAAACAACCCTCGTACATCATGGGAAACATAAAACAAATGAGTTGGATGCACTATATTCAAAGATTATCACAATTCTCTAGCGTTGTCAGTGCATCAAAGATTGAGAAAAAAAAACATGAAGATTTCCTGTTTCTCATATTGCTAATAATATCTTAGAGTGCGGTAATTAATAAATAAAGCAATAAAGTATTTACTCACACTTCTAAGTTAGGACTGTAACACATAATGAACGAGATTACAGAGTGGTGACAACGTTGTTTCCTGGAACGTATTCTGATATACGCAATTCCTCGTGCGATTCTAAATAAACAGCTGGATTACTGCAATCTCAGTTTCAGGAAAAAAGGCAATTATTGGTTGTTCTGCACTACAATTAGCAGAAAATCCTGCGTTGCAAGATTTTGCAAAGTAAAACGATACTTTATCTCATTACAAATTAGGCCTATTAACAAAAATTTATTTAAATAAACGTACTTATATGAAGCAATCTTTTTCGGGTTAAGGAAAAGCCATAGATCCCTTTCCACTCCTATTTCTAATCAGTGTTTTTTGGGGGGTTAGTCTTTTCACTAAAACGAAGAAATCCTTAGGAATCCGATAGAGAAAGAGCTTCCCCTGTTATATAAATCCCTGAAACCTTCCAAAATGGCATGTATTTTTATCTTCCAACTTTAGTGAGATTTATAGTGACCTTTCGGGACATATGAAAGACGAACTCGGCTATTGTTCCCGAGAAATCGAATGTTCTCAAGGGAAACGTAGGCTACTTGCGCTATATTGCCTACACACTTCATCCATTTCCCGCGGAAAACAATTTTGACTTAAGTCCCATTAGCCTCGATTGGTATTGGGAACTGTTATGATGTTCATGCTCTGCAGACGTGCGATAACCCAGGAAGATCGGAAAGTAAGAGGTGCGATAAAATGTCATGTTAATTGAACAACGAACGCATACTTCATCACGATGTTTTGCAACTCTTTCTTAGTGTATTTTCCCTTCAAGAAAGCTCCCCTAATTAACCTACATGATTTTAGGGTCATAGATGATAAAATGAATCTGCAATTACAGGATATAGGAAAATTCAGAGAACTTTTTTTATATAAAAAACCAAGGAAATGTTCTTATAAACATGTGGTCAATTTTGGTTAGTCTTTCAGTTAGGTTTTTTTTTTTTTTTTTTTTTTTTTTTTTTTTTTTTTTTTTGCGGTGTCTCATAAACAAGCCACAGGTAATTTTGTCCTTTGCAAATCGGTGCTGTTTTGTGGTTTGTGTTAAAGTCATCTGTCATCCAACACAGTTACCATACAATGAAGTGCAGAGCTTTCGCAGTATTTATGTGTCAGCTGACGGAAATTTCCATGCAACTGCGGAAAAAACAGTTTAGCATGAATGTATGGGCCGGTTCGCAACACGTTAATGTGACATTTTTAATTTACGTGGAACTTTGAAAGGCGGCGTTTTAACAAACCATTTAAATGTTTTGTTGGAAAAAGTTACACTAAACTAAATACAGATGGGGCACCGTCTAATTTTCTCGTGCAGCTAGAGCAATTCCCAAATATATTCCAGCGGTACCATTACAATAAAACTTTAATATATGCACAGGCTCATTTTACTGTACATGCTTTTATAATGCCTAGATCTGATACAATGTATTACATTAGATATTATATAATAGCATATGAAATAAAACATTCAACAATAAAATAAAATAAAATGAAAATAAACACACAGCTAGATTCATTTAATTTGTTTCCCCACCTCCTCCTCTGTTAGGAGCCTTTTCAGACCTGAGCTGTCTCATTTTCATCAGAAATTTACCCATTCTCTTCTCTTTCTTGCCTGTATCAGAGTCCAGTTAAGTCATCTCCCTCTTTTCGATCCGATAAAGAATTGTGGTAGATACCTTTCCTTGCAATCTGTCAATATATGTATCCGTGATTCCCTTCTCTCAAAGAATGGCAAGATTCTCAATCCATTTTCGTCAGATTCTCAAATGAAGCGTTAGAGTAGCGGACCGACATCTAGGCCTGCTGGTCCATTGCATTTCTACACATAGAATCATTTCAAGGTAATTTTGTTTTTCAGATCTGTTTACAAAGTGGAAATTCCTCGTCAACTGATTGAACTAGGACATCAGCATGTGTAGCAGACACGTGGAATATGGTAACCTGAATGCCTGAGTTGGAGTTAATGGAATTCATTTTGAGCACATTCTGCAATACTTTGGGTAAGTAAAAATATAAATAAATAAATAAATAACTCAAATGCTAAGCAAATTCTTCACACACACACACACACACACACAAATTAACAGTAATTATAAAAGCAGAAAGGAATAAATCACTAAGAGAAAGTTACACGTGTAATCGCCGTTTGTGCCTATGTCCCCAGTGCAGTGGGGATATCTCTAGGAGAAAGGGATGGGGGTGAGAATACACTGGGCGTCAAGGGCGTCAAGGGCGTCAAGGCGATGTAAATGATTTCGATCCACTCTGAAGGGCTACACTCATAGCAGAAACCTTTCCAAAGCGCAAGCCACAGTCACACCCCACCAGCTCACCTCGTCCTGACACTTTCAATCCTGAAACATAACCAACGGAATGAAAGTAAAGATCCAGTTCAGCATTCGCTTAAGCGACCAGAAGAAACCAAAAAATAGTCCAGATCAGGATGGGCGGCCCCAAAGTTTTGCACCCGAAATTTCCCGAATACGAGTCCCAAGCGTTGACACATCCATTCCATCCGATTGCTTGTTTTTAGATCCTCTATTAATTTCCCAGCTGTTTACATCCTCCTTAGCACTGAACAAATAATAATAATATAATAATACTAATACTAATAATAATAATAATAATAATAATAATAATAATAATAAAATAAACTGACCATTATAGGAATTTTCAACGAACATGCGCGGGAGAAATGTTAATGGTAAATAGATTTTTAAATCGTCCTTAAATGTTCTTGCATATTTCTATGCATATAAATGCGTTTTGATAAAGTCCAACTACATTTTAGTGGTTTGGAAAATATAAAGAAAAAGTTTCAAAAATAGGTGTTAATCCGCCAGTGCAGCCGACTGACTATCCGCCACTGATATAATCTTTGAATCCCGGAACCATTCATTTACTCACTCCCATTATCGAACTACCTTTTTCTATTTATTATGTCTACTCCCTTCTTCCTTGGAGCTCTCTTTTTCTCTATTCTGCTTCGTCCTTCACTATTTTATGTATTTCCGTTTTAAATTCGCTGTGTTGGCACTATCATTTCTATTATGTACAGAAACACGGTAAGAAATTAAAAGCAGTTAATTTTTTGTGTGCATTTGCAATATATTTGCTTTCCAATTCATTCCAAAATCAGCTTAATAGTGCAGCTCTTTCTTTAGAATAATATGCTATATGACGTTTCCATGGAAACAAAGTACTCTCTTGTGAGTAAATTGAATGTATATTATATCGTATCGGCAATGGAAACTTGGAGACATGCAGAGCTTTTCTTCTTGGGTTATTTTTTTTTAAAAACAAGTAAATACGATTTGCATTTATTTTCGATATATTAGTTTATTTCAGTTTATGTTAAATTATTTCTTCCTTTTTAATTTATCAAGTTAATAAGAAGAGAAACTGCAATTTATATCTATATCACGGACAATCGTAATATCTGATCCAATGGTTAACGTTCTTCATGTCTCTCTCGATTACATGTTCTATCTCATTTATAGAAGGACTTCTCTACATTCCTACAATATGTCCACGTGTCATTTGTGACGTATAAGACATGGTGTTTTCTAAAATTTATAGTTTATGGAAAGCATACACAAACAAGCCGAATGAAGGTATAATAACAGAGCAATATTACGTTTTATGTATACAATGTCTTCTGCATATCGCGCGTGTTTTGTTTTCTAATCGAAGGCCTCCTAAAACGATATATCATGTCGCAAATTACTTCGACATGGCAATACTAATGTGCAGTGCACATTTGATATTGTGTGATTAAACACACTCGTATGCTCTTAAATGTTCGGTTTGTCAGTATTTATTGAACGATGTAATCCAACAACTTTTTCAGACAATCGATCAAGTCAACCTGCTGATTTATATTGTTCCCTAGGCTGGTGGAGATTTGTTTACATATATGATTTGTGTACCTTTGTGGTTGGTCAATTTCTTACATTTCACTTGTGCTGAGTTCCTTTACATTTGAGAGGCTAAACATGGCAGGCATTTATACGTGATCAGGCAGTAACTAGATTTGATATTAAAGAGAACAAGCTCAGTCTTGCGTGGTACTTTATTTTTCAACATAATTCCCTTGAAGTTCAATGCACTTGCTGCAACGTTTCTCCAGGTAATTCCCTCACGAGACGTGTTTCTTTCTCAAAATACTCCTTTGCTTCCTATATGTCCTTTTCTTTTGACTTAAATTCACGTTAGCAAGGAAAGTTTTACGTTTCAGGGAACAAATAATAATCCGATTGTTTTCTGAGTAATGTTTAACGCCCGTTTTTACTACTGAGGCATCACAGGCGGTGGGAACTGATGACACGTGAGATGAAATGGTAAAGTGGAAAAGGATTTTTTTTTAAAAGGAAGGAAGCGTTCCACACTTAATTTACGTACCTCCATGGCATTTGCCAGTTATGAGGATTGAGGAAAACCTAGGAAAAATCTCATTCAGGGAGGATGGTCCTGGTGGAATTCGAACCCCAGACCTCCGCTCACGAGTCCGCCCTTAACGACCTCGGCCACCCGTCCTAGGGAGCTAGAACAGGCGCATAGGGTGGATGCGGAAGCACTTTAAATCGCAGTGCGATCAATTCGTCGCGGTTTGCATGCCCGGCGCATTGTAGTGATTAAATAACGCCTTTTTGGTCATTCCCGAACTTTTTTTGGTCTTACTCTTCTCTAAAGAATCAATGAAAGGAATTCCTTTTGCATTTTCAAAAAACTGAAGTAATCACCTTTCTGGCGGAAGGAAAGCATTTCGCCTTTTTTCGGAGCCAGTTCGCCTGGTGTTTAGAATGCTGTTTCGTTTCCGGTGTACAGTAATGAACCCGCGCTGCATCCATAGTCGCAACACGGCTTAAAAACCGGCTGGATTCTTATTAAATGTTGTATAACAATCGGTCGATGTGTGTATGCAATTTCGCTTTTGCTCCAGAGTGAGCAGACGCGGCAGCAATCTTGTGCAAAGTGTTTTCATGTGTAATTCATGATGCAAACGCTTGTGGCCTCTGCTGTCATATCATATATGATTATGTACGTTATCGACGATTTCGGCCTCACAGCTGATTTTAGAGCTCCTTCGTTGCTTGTTTTTCTACCTTGAACTCTACCCAAAGTCGAATAGTTTCATAGGAACAGCATGCATCGCCCATGCAGACAAATCCACACATGCGTTTTCCTTTCATAAAAAGAACTGAAATCGCTCTACGGATTGCATTTTTCACTGGCACTCTAAACAATTGCCATACAATGAATTAACACCAGAATGACTTGTGATCAAAGAATACATAGGAAGCAAACTTTATGACCATATATACAGACGTTGCTGTTGTTACTTATCAAACAACACTCGTATGTTTTTAATGTACGGTCGCGTGGTAGGCAAATGCTCCTGAATACATTGAAGGTGATACGCATACAAAATATGTTCATGGCATATCCTGCATGCGGTCATATGAGATGTGCCAAGTGCTACTGCCAATTCTTTTGTGCTGATATCTGGAATTTCTTCAACATTCTGTAGAATGAAATCTTCCTGATCAGACATTCAGCGTCTCTCGGTCTTCCTCAATCCGCAATTTGTGGTGCTGCGGATTCTGTTTCAGCATCTCAAATGTAAACCGCAGAAAATGCGTTATAACTCATCTGCCATCCTCTAATAACGTCATCTCATACATTTGTGCAGCCTTACGTCCATTCCTATCGTGCGTCAGTACAAAAAAAAAAAAAAAAAAAAAAAAAAAAAAAAAAAAAAGTCTGCCTGTTCTCGATATAAATATTCTGCCATGGTTAGTCGCTCTAATGTAACTGAACTGCAGTACAAATTAAACGTAAGAAACTGACTAACCACAAAAGTGCATAGATGGTAAATAAGTCTTTATTGTAACACTCGCCAACTAGGATACAATGTGCATGAGCAATCTGATTTGTGTTCATAACATCACTAAATGGTCTGAAATAGTTAATTATTATTTTAACAAGCTATGTTGTTGGATCGTACTCATTGGATATAATTTTTCAATAACAACTCACCAACCAGGCATTTTGAGAGATATGTTTATATATATGTTATATATATATGAGATATGTTATATATATATCCCTTATTTTGGTGTGAGGAACTGGGTCCCAAAATTGTCCCAATATTTTTGTTATATTCTGTATATATCCAATTTTTAATACCAACGGCTTCTATCCAGTAATAATGAAGTTAGACCTTTTTATAATATACATCTTATTTCTCAACTTAATATGATGGAACTGAACATTTCCAACTTACACACCCTTCACAGTCGGGAACCGAAAGTGACAACAATGAAACCTAACCACTGAGGACTAGGCGTTTATGCAACGATTTTTCCTTGCCCTCATCCTGTCAGTAAAATATAGTTAGTCAAATTCTGCAACTTAATCATTTACAGCGTCAGTAACATCCTCATTGGTTGAAAATTCTTCCCACAGCGGGAACGGGAAGAGGTGGGTATTTCCATTGCTGCTGTCGATGTGTGGGAGAGCGAGTATCCTCGTGAAAGAACAGCTTTTTCGTGGCAATCTTGCTTGTTTCGGGCTTCTTGTTGAGTTTACGACTCCCAAAATGATTGAAAAACTCCCTAATATGGGCTTGAGCGATAGGGGAGGAGATTGCTGAACCTTTGGGCATTTCTGGAGACAGGGTGCATAATATTTTGACAACCATTTGCCACTGAAAAAGCTTTCGACGAAGTGGATGCCGTGTTTGCTAATGGCTAAGCGAGTTGTCACTTAGGCGCTTTCTCCAGTTGCAATTCACTGTTTCGCCCCGCTGCCATGAGTGGCCGAGGTCGTTAAGACACGGACTCGTGAGCGGAAGGTCTTGGGTTCGAATCCCACTAGGACTGTCCTCCCTGCTTGGGGGTGTTTCCAGGTTTTCCAGTCCTCCTAAATTGCAAACGCCGGGAATGTATCCTAAACTTTGGCCTGGAACGCTTCCTTCCTTAAAAAGAAATCCTTTCCTAATTTACCATTTCATTTCATGTATTATCAGTGCCCACCGCCTGTGATGCCTCGGTAGTAAAAGAGGCGTTAAACACTATTTAAAAAAAACACACGTTTCGTCCGCTCCTTTTCGTCCACCACATTTCATCGACTGTCACATATCGCCTCCGAAATTCACTTGGAATCCGTTTGAACAGCTCCAAATTCTACGGGGAAGTAACAACTCGTTTATCCCTTAGCAAACACGCCCAAAGCTTTTTGAGTGGCAAATGATTGTCAAAATATTACGCACCCTATCTCCAAAAATACCCAAGGCTCCAGCAAGAACGCAAAAGCACTCAGCTGGATAATGTGTTTTGGGAATGTTGTTGATTTGTTTTATTTACGGACGCTCTTTAACATCTCAGGTCATCAGCGATCCATTCAGTTCAGGGGGTGAAACGGCCGATAAATTTTGCTCAGAGGCCTCTTCTTTCAGGCTTGTCAGACTTGAGGTTCTTTTATATACCGTAAATCTACGACATGGGACCCCCGGCTTTACTTCCCTGCCGAAGGTTTTGGGATTGACACGGCATATTTTATTACAGTTTTTTTTTTTTTTTTTTTTGAAGTGCAAAACAATAACTGGTGAATATTATGCTATGCTACTGGAGGAATTAAATGATGCGATTAAGAAGATAATGCACCAGAGCAAAAATCTGCAATTGGCAGCTCAAAATTATTGAACTTAAGATGTGAAATCCTTCCTCATCCCCCCCTCTCTGCATTTGGCTCTTTGGGACTACACCCTGTTCCCCAAAATGACGAAATGGCTAACAGAAAAGAAAGTCTTAAGAAACAAAGAGATTGTCGTCAAACCAAATGTGCATTTTGCAGAGCTGAAGAAGTCGAATTTTATGGAGGAGAAAAACAAATTAGAAAATAGCTGGAATGAGTGTATAGATATCAAAGGGGATTATGTTGGGAAAAGAAATTTTTTTTTTATTTTTGCACGGACTTATAGAACAGCCCTTGTAAAGGGACTAGAAGTAACGATCAGTCATTTTAAGCAAGAAGATATTTTTCTTTCGTAGAATGAGAAATGTGTCCAGCGCTGCACGAAAAGTTCGCATTTGGTTCTTCTCTCGGTCCATTCATGAAGCGCAGATAACAATCGAGGGAAAACAAAGAGAAGACTAAAAGAGAGTAGAGACGGAGATAAATAATTGAAATGTATATGACAGCTTGTAAGCTGATTATTTTTCCCAGAAACGGCTTCCTTCTGCAAGAATGAACAGCGATGCAGAATCTGTAGGAACAGGCTTGCCAAATACAGAAAGTTATGAATACGGTTATTTCAATTCAATCACCTCGCGATTTAGCAGTATTCTGCCAGGTCAGTCTACCTCCTTGGTCCGTATTTCCCAATAAAGTCTCTGTATCTACTGTACCATTTTCTCATTCTAGCTATCATTTCATTGGGGTTCAGAATAGCTGCTCTTTTTGGTTATTAGCCTTGGTAAACATTACCAACTATCAGCATTTGATATCTAATGCCTTTTTTAATATCTTAGTTACAAAATAAAAATTTAAAACTAAAAGTTCCGTGGAAAGCAAATTAAAATTAAAAAGGGCATTTCAGTTAAATTTCTCACATAAATCTGTGTGGCTTCTCACGTATATATTTGCTTTTATGGTGGACTGTACGTGATATGTTGGAAACCTGTGCATGGCCAACTTTGTTTTGGTTTGGCTTTACATTTTCAGTCGGGCGATGTTACCATGGCAACTGGATTGGAAATCCCATTTCTTTTGTTTGTAGATACTACACCTTCTGACGTCACGTTATTAGCCCAGAAATCTCATCTTGATGCTGAATAAAACTAATTCTCCCAGCCTTGTAATGAAACGAACAGAAATCCTCTTGTTTCTCTCGCAGAATGGGAAACAAAATGGATCTGTTTTTGCAGGATATTCAACTCATCAAACTCAGGCGTCCATTTGCAAAATCTAAAAAGAACAAACACAAAACGCCAACATCTATCTCATGAGCATAGTTGGAGTACTGTGAATGAATGAATGAATAAGTAAAATATTAAGATATACTATGTTTTTTTTTCTTAAGAAGAAAGCAATGCTTTAAATACTCGTAAATATGGATTTACTTTTCAATCGATTAATATGAAAATAAAAGGGGCAAGCACAGACGATATTTCTAATATGTACAAGGTAGCTTATATTTGTAAGCAAATATTACGTAACACAACAAAGGGATTTTATTTCTTTGATTAGTTAATAAACGCATTAATGTATTAAAAATGAAAATTTAGAGTGATGTTTTCTAGGATTCTTTTGTTTTAATTTGCTTTATTTACACACGCTTTAAATTTCAGGTCATAATCGTCCTATTTTAAACAGGGCGTGAAACGGCCGACAAATTTTGTTCACAGGCCTCTTTTATCAGGCTTGAGATTCTTTATCGTGTCGTAAATGTACGATATGGCTTTACTTCCCTGCCGAAGGAAGCCATACTTAGGATATTTACGGCCCAAAAATCCATCGGTCCTGGCGGGATCGAACCCGCGATCTTTGGGATTTGGGTGGAAGCATGGTTACCACTACACCACCAGCACCGACTAGGATTATTTCGCGGAAATAATAATTAATATCCGGTCTGTATTTTATATTTTATATGACAGTATTTTCTATATAACTAACAAATGCGCTCCTAAAGAAATGTTTACAAACGAGAACAGATTATTTATGTTAGCTATGTATGAATGAAAAACAATTATTATAGGTATAATTTGTAATATACATTAAATATTAATTAAAGTATAATTACGGGGGCAACATTCCGTAAAAATAAACGTTCAGTGTGTTTGATACTGAAGAAATTGATGACAATTATGTCTGAGTATCTTTTTAAACGCACTGCCATTTTGGGCAGTTATGTAGTTGTTTTCTAATTACGTAATCTATATAACAGGAAACATTGACGAATCAGTAGCTAATATTCAAAAGTAATAATACACTTCAATAATTTTACATGATATATATTTCTAATTGACTGAATTCGAGCGCCTTTTTGTACCGGATTAATCAGTAAAAGTGTAACATATACATATTTCATGAAATTCAGCGGCGGCTGCTACTGAATAAAGAATGATCGTGCTTTCTTTACACACATAATTTAACATTACAATATTTTGTTAGCTTAATGCGCAATGCTCACGTGGTATTCACTTCCGATTCCCACCTGTACAAGTTGAGACATGTTCAGCAAAATGGAAGTGACACGCGAAGAACAATATGCTGTTTTGAAAGTTTGCTTTCGTCGCAACAGATCTTCAGTTGAGCCTATGGAGTGTTTGTTCTTCTTGTAATGGTTTAAAATGTTTAAGGAGGGTAGGCAATCAACTTCAAAGTGGACCCGACGCTCCAGTTTGTGCTCTAGCGGAAGAAAACATTATCATTGTGAGGCAGGATTCTGGCGAATAACATTAAGAACACTTTCAGAAATTGTGAAAACTTCACTGGATGTCGCAAACATGTTGATAACTGAAAATTTGCACCAGAGACGTGTGTGCACGGTGGATTCCAAGACTGTTGCGTGCAAGTTCAAGAAGATGCATAAAGAAATTAGGAGTGAGAAGGTACAGAGACATCTTCTGGAATTTTCAGAAAACTTGTAAACACCGGAAGAATGCACTTCAAATGTCCTGGGAGTGTGTTATGGTGTTTTTGTTATCGAGCCATTGGCGAAGGTGAAAAACCCCCCAAAACATGAAGGAAACTGGAAAACCTCTTTTATCTAGAGTTGTGTGTGCAATAATACCTGTTTACCAAAGATTAGCTAATAATTGTTTACTAGAGAGTTGTACTAAAGGCACAGCACAGAAAGAACAGATGTCCTAAAGAAGGTTTTGTTACAAGAAATACATTCATTTAGTTTACTACTGGATAGTCGCGACTACGAACTCCGAACTATAATAATAATAATAATAATAATAATAATAATAATAATAATAATAATAATAATAATAATAATAATAATAATAATAATAATAATAATAATAATAATAATAATAATAAAATGCCTTAATTCTCCTGTAATTAATATGTAATAATGTGCATATTCGCTTTATGCTAATTTTTGTAAATAAATTTTGGTGTACCACTAAGAAATTTTGTAAAAAATTGCGAATTGCAATGACTGCAACTGTTAGTGAGTTTAATATGGGATGTCAGGCCGCATTAAGTGTTAGGGAAAAAGTCACTGCTGACAAAATACGTCCAGTAAGTAAAAAAAAAATAATAATGTTAGGATAGGAGACGACGAACTAGCGCACATTATTCTAAAATTACACATAAAATATTAAAGAGGAAGTTAAAGATAAGATAATGTAAATAAGAAGAAGCCAAAAAGGTACTTGAAGGATCTTCACATTGGACAGGAAAATTCTAAAGAAAAGGAAATTGCATTTCCTATAGGTAAAACATTTTCCATTTTTTTTTCCTCCGACGTTTCTGAATGTTCAAAATGCTCCACGCATTATAATTATAACAATATTTCTTTGAACTTTTCTACACAGATTTTTGAATAAATACTTAATAAATTATGGCATAATTTGATCTTGTAAATGAAGTACATTAATTGTTACACGCTTTTAAATTTGCCAATTATGTATAATTTGAAAGAAATGATACATTTTTGCATAAAAATGAAACATACCGTGTTTTATAGCTGAATTCTAGTGGAATAAAGCCCAAAGTTTTCCCCGTTTATAATAAAAATCGTAATACTTGGAGTATTTCTTATAATACACTAAAAATACAACAAAAAAGAGCAATACATTTTTTTTTGCAAAATTATTATAAACAGAAAAATTACATTTGGTGTTTACACTAGAATCTAAATGACTTAAATAATCCCAAAATTTCAAATCATTTAGAATAAAAAAAAACTCTGCTTTTAGTCATTTTCACAGATGCATCCCCTTAAGGAAGAAAGTGAACAACAAAAATTCAGACTAGTTGTTTTCTATCAAGTCTTCAATGTACACTGCAGGTCAAAGTTCGTTGTCATCATTCCATATTTAAATTATAAGATCAAGAAAAATGCGTAACATTTTTTCATTTGTTGAAATATGTTTTCAAGATCTAAAATGTATTGTATTGTTTTAATTTTGTATCTATATAAAGAATTATTGCATTAGCAGTTGATATCTATACACATTAACATTTCATAGCGTGAAGTGAATGAAACTTTCGCAAAGATTTGAACTCCCCTCTACCCTATAGAAATCAAGTCTTTACTATGTTAATAAAGGATTGCTTGAGATGCACTGCATTGAGGTAATTTGCAGTCATGGTTTGATGAATTAATTCCACGATACAGTAGTTGTTGTTGCTGTTGTCTGGCGAGAGGCAAGAACTGATTAATCTTTGCACCCAACCCTCGACAGCCCAACACAGACCTTAATTATCCCGGTCACCCCACACCCGGCCCACCGCATCTTGCACCCTCTGTAGAGTAAGAAACTGTTTTGTGGTTACAAAGTGCTTAAAACACAAGATAATTTATACTCTGTACCCTTGAACTTGGAAAACTATCTTGTTTTTATGTTGGCAGAAGAGTAATGGTGCATAATTTTTTTCGTTTATAATCTCAGAACTAAATGTTCATTTAGAATACTTCATTTAAACTGCTATATATCATGCTCTGAAGAAGGTCGAGTAAAGGAATTAGAATATCTAAACCTTTCGGAATTTTGTGAATGCTCGATATTCAAAGTTATAAAAATCACCACACCTGGAAATGTAGCTTGCAGAGTAAGATTTTGTTGTATACTACCAGCGATTAAGTTTAGTGCAATATTTTTCACCAGGTTGCATTTACTGAAAATAGTCACCACAACAGTGGGGAAGACGTTTTGTGAAATGAAATTTCCGTTTTACATCGCTTCTGAGCAGAGTGTAAAAAGGATCCCCGAATAGATAAGTAAACCCGTACATGGTATAACACTGCCTGAGCAACATCGTCAGACTGCTCATTTATATCGGCTGCCAATGTGAAGCGCCTTTAGTAGTGTTACCAACGTAGCCTAAAAAATTCAAATTGGGATGCCACAAAATCTCTGGGATTTCTTCGAGAGTGCAAACTGTACCAATTATAGCTTCTTCAAGGTATGACATCTGCAGTGTGCCTTCTGCAATAACCTGAGGAACTGCTAACAGATGAAGATTTTGCTACTAGGTTGGTTTTCAGTGATGAACGAACCTTTCAACGTAAGCTGCAGAACTTTGGATTGGACTGGTAGGAATAAAGGAGAATGTTCAGTAATTCAGCCGTGTTGAAGCTGACCGTTTGTGCTTAAGTACCAGGAGTCAAGGCGGTGACACGTGGTCGTAGACGGGATCCCTAACATGTTTCCAGATACCGGGAGAGCCACTCAAAAAGGACCTCTTCCACACCAGAAGCCGAGACAGAAATATTTCCAATGCAAGACACCGCCACACCACTCACAGCAGCAACCCACCTCGCTTGGCACTTTCAAGGCTGCAACAGACAGCATGAAACGAGGTTAAATGAGAGTGAAACATTCATGGAAGTTTCATCCCAGCATTTGCCTAAGAAACTCATAAATTTCATGACATTTAAGTTGTCCGATGGTTATTAGAAATAGACAAGAATGCTCACTCCTCTCGCTCGCTCTTCCCTCATACATTGCTGCTGTGACGGAGGTAAGAAGGGCAGTTCCGATCTAAGCCTGTAGCGGATTCTCTTCTTCTCCTGGCTCCTCTCCTTCAGATACTGCAAATTCATCATCCACGTCCTCTAAATTTATTATGAACCAATTACTAATTATGTCCATTAAACCGTCTGTTTCCCGGTAT
This sequence comes from Metallyticus violacea, assembly GCA_030762175.1. Lineage (NCBI taxonomy): Eukaryota > Metazoa > Arthropoda > Insecta > Mantodea > Metallyticidae > Metallyticus > Metallyticus violacea. Next base: position 27,651,449 of record CM060835.1, read on the forward strand.
CTTTTTTCAAGTTTGTACATATTCAAAAGTCGATTTTCAATTCCTTTCGGTCCTTCGGTCCTTCGAAAGGACTTTTTCAAATAACACGTGCACACCTTTGTTTTTAAATTTGTATTATGTTTCGCAATGTCCTTTTTCACTTCGCTCATATCAGGTCTATTGCATTTAAGGAGATTGCCTCACTACTATATGCAAGTATTCTGCAGCAATTTCATACACCTTGAAATTTTTTTTCAGTTTAATTAACTTATATAATACAGGTATCGTTGAATGAGTATCGAACTTAATGTTTTTATTACGAAGCCGAGCCATCATTTCAGATTTAACAGTCTCAATGAAACCGACTTAATCTCCTTATCTATGAACCAGTTTCCTAAAACAGATGTGAGAAATGTATTGCGATAAAGGATAGCTATATTGAAAATGAAATATAGTTGTCTTTGTCAAACCCAGAAATGGTTAGGCCGGAAACGTACGAACCTACCCTCGTAAATAAACAATAGTGCGAACGGTAGCCCTCAATGCCTTAATTTTCCTTACTCTTTTAGAAACAATGTCTGACCTTTCCATTTATAGTTTCCTGACCATTTTTTTTTTCATACGTAAAATTTATTTTCTTCAATATTTCTCTTAAAATCCATATACTTTCCTTAAACAAAATTTCCTTAATTAAAGCTTAACGTATAGCCTGTTTACTGAAGCAGTATTTACGGCTTCGCTCCTATTATTGTTATTATTATAACTGACGTGTCGCATCTATAATTATTATTATTATTATTATTATTATTATTGTTTTTTTCATTAAAATATTTCCGTGGGCACAACCGCAATAGCTTACATTTCTTCCTAATCCGCTAAAAAAAATTAAATAGATATTTTAGGAGACCAATCGCAATAGCTTACTTCCTTCAAAATTTGCTAAAAGCCATACCTAAGGCACGTACACGATTTCAATACAAATTTCGTGAATCAAATGCCTCTATTAATACTATTTTTCAAAACTTACGAAAATGACCTGAAATGTAACAGAAAAATAATTTTATACAGCTACAGCAATTCTATTAAATCCATTTTTAATTGTTAAATTGGCAAATTGTGATGAAAAAGTTGGTGTGCAGAGCGCTTTTAGCGCGCAATGAATAATAATAATAATAATAATAATAATAATAATAATAATAATAATAATAATAATAATAATAATCATTGGTTCAATTTTTTATTTCAACACAGAGGTTGGGCGCCACATCCTCTAAATTGACCCCTTGTGACTTTTATTTCAGGAGCACCCTAGACTCACACTCGTCGTAGGGGTTGGAAGAAGCTCTCCGGCGGGAAATTAAACTCATTATCCTGAAGAGCTGCAGCTAGTCAATGAAATTTTCCGTCGAAGGTGCTTAACACTACCTGGAGGTCCTTTTCGAACAATTTTGTAGCAAGGGTAAGTGCATTAAAGTTTTTCTTAATATTTATTTATAGTTTTTTCTCCAAACATAAGCGGCAATATTTGCCAAAACTTGCGCTTCTAGCCGATAATCCGCAGCGTTATGCAGAGCTAGCCATAAAATGTTTGTGTGTTGTGTTGTTTAAAATAATAATAAAGAATACAACTGTAATTTTCCCCCAAATCTGTAGTATATTATGCTGTCCTTCAGACTATAAAGCTTAAAGTATTTAGGCATTTAAAGGGCTCTATAAGAAAACTACATCTACTTTTGCAAGAGTTAAACTTCTGAAATAATACGTCAGAGCTAATGAACTACAAACCAACTTGCGGTGTTTTCGTTTAGGCCAGAATGGCACTCACCGACTTTAAGAAATGACGTGCTAAAACGAACCATTGTCGCTGTCCATTCATTTTGCCTCTTTAAAAAAAAAAAAAAAAATGCATCACTTTCGATAGTTCATGTTGAGAAATGCTGGCTATTTCCTGGTGGATAATTTGTTTCAATTCTTCCAGCGTATGTGCGTTTGTCTTGTGTACGGCAGAGGTAAAAGTCGCAAGCGGTTAGGTCGGGGAACGAGGGGTCTACAAATCCATACTAATATCCAGAGCCCGGAAATTAGGCAAAATGCATTTTCTATCTGGGTGGATATATTTAAGAGTCGGATGGAAATGAACATGTTACCGTACATTTGGGATTGGAAGGGCCAGTTTTGGCTTCTGTTTTCCATTTTAAAGTCTAAAATCCCTCTATTTTTTTTACTTTTTTTTTTTTTACTCCTTGCAGATTTTTCTGCAACTATTTGCGCATCTTAAAAAGCACAAAAATAATTTAAATGTATCGAAGGGAAATGAGATGTCTATTGAGAATCTTGTTATATACTTATTTCTTTTCAAGCAATGAAAACTTTCTCTAACCCATTTACTCAAGCCCTTTAAATAGTAGACCCTTCATTAATGAAAGGAGCACACGGCTACTACGGGAATACGAATACTAGGAAATAGCGAGGAAGAGAGAAGTACTGTACTTTTGGACAGTCCTGGCGAATGACCTTGTATTCTGCGCGAGACAATTCCAGGACAATTGTGGCGGGGATAACTTCTCAGCTGCATAAATGTAATAAAAATTGCAAGCGAGAAAGATGAGAGCGGCACATCTCTCCAATAAGCCGTCCTTACAAGTAAGAGAACTAACCTGATTCCCCTAAACGCATAAACAGAACTCGACCAGAACTGTGCGTCTTTTGCTCATTCGCCAAAATTACTTTACTGTGTGTTAATCAACATTTCCATGATGTCCTGAAAGGTGAATGTTCCATTGTAACCGGTATGAGTACTTTCGAAATAGTTTGTTTTAATATGCTCCAATCACTTCAGTGGAAGTAGAACGTTCTTTTTCCATGATGAACAATGTCCCCTCTGACAAGCGGCTGACTATGGCATTTGATACATTGAAAAAACATCTTGTAGTTGAAGAAGAGTAAGTTTAAGTACTTAAATTATGCGATAAAGAAATTATGAAGTACCTGTTTTCATTAATGAGTGATATTATTCTCTGTTTTTACTTTTAACGAATACCCATTTTAATTATATTACCGCCTACTTTCAGTATTTTAAGTACCTGTAGGCCTGCTTATGTTAATCAAAACACATGCCCAAACTTGCGAGTCCTTCTAATAACTCTCACGCTCAGAAGCTGAGACACAAAACATCACTTTAGCGGAAAAGATTATTGTCTAAAGTCCGGTATCTCTACTAACTAAAATAAGCTAAATGGCAATGTACATTCAATCAGGACAGAGACTTATTTCCATGGCTATACAGTGCGAAAGAGAATTCGCTCCGCAGTGGTGCACTAGCAGCAGTTATGTTGGTAGCTTGAGCTCCTACCCATTAACGATACATTTTCATTGAATGATAATTCGACGTTGGCTGTTAGAAATACTTTAGCTAACAGCAGATCATCACACAGTTTTTGTGGAGCGACTTCCCTTCCGCATTGTTACTAACCATATATTAAGTAATAGCGTAAAAGAATAGGCATTTAAGCAATCAAGAAAGGTTGGGCTTCAACATTAGAGCTTTTATATGAATTACCAGAATAAAGACTGAATAAAGGCTGTTTTTCCTTCTAGCTTCATAAAAGGTATCGTGGAGGTAAGCCCGTAACTCAGATATCCTCACTGTATTGTTCATAAGACATAGCACGTGCTCCAACGTTGCTGGCATATCTTGATGAATTTCAGAAGGAAGTATTCCTTTAACAGGAACAGTGTTTTAATTAAAAGAGAAGAGGTAGCTTTGTAAATCGCAGAAACCAAGAATTTTCTAATCTATTTGGGGGAAAATATTTTTATTGTTTACATATGACGGATAGCTCATTCCTCGAGTCATGGAGCGCGTATTTGAAATATTCTGAGTACTTTTAAAACTTAAACGGCAGTTTAAAACCACACAGCCTTACTGTAGCAAGTGTACATCGCAAATTAAAGCTGAAATATCCAGTGCTATTTCTTCCTATTTAATTTTTCTAAATTAACATAATGTCTAGTATTATATTCTTATAAGAGACTGATCTTCTCCTTTGTACTGGTGCAATAAGCCATTGCAGCTGGAATGCTTCCGATTTTGCTATTAAAATGAGGGGTGTAGTCGCGTGAGAGCGCTGCCCCGGTAATTTTGTTGCAACTTGGGACAGCTCTGCTTCTTTATTATTAGTATTACAGACAAAAATAAGCTCACGATTTTGCTTTGCTAATGTACTTCATAATGCTGAATGGTTTCCGTGGCTGTTTGGACTAAGACGGAGAGAAACTTCCAAACATCTTGATTCCTTCAACAGATACAAATACAATTCAATCCCTACCTAGTAACGCAGCTAAGTGACCGCGGTTTCATTGCTATGGATATAATCATCAATGAACTTAAAACAAAGTGTTGCTAAGCAATGTTTCATCTGTGATCTTAAACTCAACGGACCACAAGTGTCCAGATGGAATACCATACCATACATTAGGTCATCGTTGTTAATGTGCGTTGCAAAATGATATGACCAATTGATGAAACTCGTGAACATGTAAAAATAAAAACTGAATTAAAATATGTTTTAACTTAAGTACACCAAAGTTTATGCATTTGATTAGTTACAAATAAATGCTTCCTTTCAGAGACTGCCAATAAAAAAAACCGTTGCAAAATTATAATGAATAATGTCATAATATCCTGTAAATGAACCCTTTTCCATCATACCCTCTCCCAGCTTCTGTAACAGGCAGTTCAACTTCATTCAATGCAGATGTAATAGAGGTCTTTAATTTTAGCACACTTACATATTGCTACTCATCGCGATAAAATTCCTCACATTTTCTCCATACGGTGGGCTATTCCATGACACGTAACACTTTTCAGCGAAACGACTCTCTTATGGATCTGGCATTACCCTGCTGAAAAGTTTCTCTATGCAACAGGTAAAAAGTGCCCTTCAAGCAGTGTCTGGTGCGGTATGGCTTTCATACGATCTGCATACTATTGTCGAAGCGTAAGTTTTTGAGTTCTACCAGGCGACTTTCCATTTCATAATTTTTTTCCTATCTTCAGGAAGTTATTTATCACGCACGGCTATCTGCCAAGCCTTCATGATATTTTCTGAGACGAAATGTAGGCTGTGACCGGATCTTGTTCGAAGATGCACAACCGTGCTGTAATTACCTAATCGTGGTCTCTTCACAAATACCACAGACATAAGGCTGCTCACTCCACTACGCATTTGCGTACGAAGGTCACAACGTATTCACCCTGGTCTTATCATTTTGCAACAGAAATATTTTTTGTCTTCCGACCTGGGTGCAATGAATGCTTATATTCGTAACTTGCCCTACAATAAAGTTAATATCATTTAATGTATTTAAGTTTACATATATCTGATTTAGTTTTTTTCTCTACACATGACGAGTCATCAGTTGTCTTATCATTGTGCAACGCAACACTTACATCAAAGTAGATGAACATCGATCACGGCAATCAACAGAAAATTAGAGGTAAGGGAAATACGAAAATACTTGATTAGGTATTTTACATAATAATCAATAGACAATTATTTTCTTAGTTTGCATGTGTTTACTGTGCATTGGTAGTGTTTATAAAATAGCAGTAGCATTATTTCTATCAACAACAATAATGATAATAGTTTCGCAAATCTAGTAATCTTTTTTTACGATTACACCCCTACATAAGTTAAGAATAAAAAATAACGATATATGGGTAATACTTTTGATTTCAATAATAGTCGTTTGCTACGCTATATGCATTGCTATAGAAACGTTCAAAAGCTGCACACTTTCATTTTACTATGACAACGCATCAAATCACCATTCTTCTTTAGTATATCTACAGATTTGCCTGGAAAACAACACTGAATTGAATTTCCAAGCTTCTTACTCTTCTGGTGATTTCTGGTCCCCCCCCCCCCCCGATTACTCTTCTTGAAGTAAGGTTTGGTTGATAGTTCATTGTCTTAAAAAAAGTGCGAGGTTACAGACCGCGTAGAGAAGTGAGGCAGGTTTCAATATCCTGTATTCTCTTGTTCACAAGACAGAAGCGAATCGCAGAGCGTTTGTTTACAAATGGAAGAAAGATGCGAATGGCGGCGGAGTCCTGAATGAACGGGTTGCCTGGTAACAGAACCGGGGCTTGTGGGGAAAGTCGCGGGGTGCAGGGAGCCAAACGTGAGCCCATCAATTGTGTACGAAGAAGAGAATGGCCTCCCATTGAATCGCTGTACAGTATTCAGCTTACTGATCGGACTATATGGAGTGCGTTCAGTGAGTAGGCTGAAGCTACGACACCTGTTTTAGGCGAAGTTGCATTTTTTCGGAATAGAACTAAAATAAAAATTTATCAACTGGATATATGCTTTTCTCAAATTGAATATGACTACAAGGGTTAATTTTAAAACATTCTTTTCCATTTTTAAATATTGTGAGTAAAATTCTATTTACCGGCAGCTATAAACTTGACTTTTGCTCTGTAATGTCCTATTTTTCATATTTTATTATAGAATGTATTGGCAGTTTTTCATTATTTGTCATTATATGTATACTTTTGAAATTTGAATATTGGTTGCAGCTGGTGAGAAGAATGTTGTTGTTCAAAATAATTCCTCAGGATTGGGTTCGGGATGGATTTAGCGTTATGAATTAATCTCTTTTTTGTTATATTTTTTCTCAAAGAGAAATAAATTATTGAGGAATATGAAACAAAGTTTAAGAGTGTATATGACTATCCTTTAAAAAGTTCTGGGAATGAATCGCAAATTAAGGGCATAGTTTTTTGTATTTCTTCTTCTTCTTCTTCTTCTTCTTCTTCTTCTTCTTCTTCTTCTTCCTCATTATCATCATCTACTTCTTCTTCTTCCCTCTTGAAACTAATGCATTTTGACCAGCGATGTAGCCCATCATGAAAGTCAGGTTCCTCCAGGCCTGCAAAATAGCCTCATTTGATGATTTATGCTCTTCATCGGATGAGAATGTCTTTGCACAAAGGAATTTTCTCACTTTAGGGAAGAGATGGAAGTCTGATGGAGGCAAGTCAGGGGAATAAGGTGGATATGGCAGCAAATCGCGACCCGATGAATTGCTTTTCGCCATTTCATAAAACACATGTGTGAAGATAAGTATTACCTTGGTGGAAGATGACTTTCTTCTTTGATAAACCCGGCCGTTTCTCGCGTATTTTTTATCTTCAATAGGTCCTAAAGATTATCATTATATGCTACAGAGATAGTTGATCCACTGGGAAGATATTTAATTAGCAGTGAATCCTTGGCATCCCAGAAAACCAACGCCATTATCTTCCCAGCTGATTTTACATACTTCGCCTTGTTTGGCGGTGGGGAACCGTGATGCTTTCATTATTTACACTGCTGTTTTGTTTCAGGTGTTTAGTAGTGCACCCAGGTTTCATCACTGGTTAAAAATATTAACTCATAAAGCTGGCGGAATAGGTCTAAAGACGGACCAAATTCTGCTGAGTGAATTGCACTCTGATCCGCTTTTGATCCTGAGTCAGCAGTCGCTGCACCCATCTTGCAGATAATTTTTTCATGCACAGTTCTTACCTCAAAATGTGAAATACCCGTTCCCCTGAATTTCCCCGAGCTTCGGCAGTTTTGGACACCTTTAATCGGCAATCTTCCAGAACCATGTCCTGCACTTTTATCGATTATTTCTGATGCAGATACGGATTTTGATCTTCCGCTGCGTGGGTCATCTTCCAAGCTTTCCCGACCTCAATTAAACCCCATGGTCCGCTTGAAAACAGTTGAAAATGATGGTATACAGTCCTCTAGAGTGTATGTAATTTTGTTGCATTCTTACAGCGCTTTACCAAATACTTAATAACCGCACGATGTTCGATATTTCCCATATGCACATGTCATGCACTTCAACAAACAGCTATAGCTACTACGATTCTTGACCAATCAATGTATTATTGCACATGTGTTTCTGTGAAAAATGACGCGTTTTATAACAACCTGTTTCGGAACTGCTGAAGCAATTTGTTGATCATTTCGAGAACTTTTCAAATGGCCCTCGTACAATGATTTTAAATGCGAGGTGCTCGTAGAGGTGCATTCGCTACAGCGAGGGCAATGACACTGTAAAAGCAAGTATTGCTACCGGTTCTTCTGATCTTCAATGTTCCCGCCTAAAACATTTGTAGAGTTGTCATTTTACCTTTGGGACATTCTTAAGGTGATGAATCGTGAAACTGTTTTTACCTGTTTGTCTTTGTATTAGAATTGTTCATATGTAAAAACAAAATCTTAACAGAAAAGTGAGATGACAACTTGTAATTAAAACAGTTAAAATCTTTCGGACTGTTTTGCCATGGTTTAATATGCTACCGCAGTTTTCATCAACTACTGCGGTAGGCACCATTAGTGGAAAGATGGTCAACAATTGACTGCTTAAAAGAAGACTTTGATCCCTCTCTGTTTCTTTTACAAGATCGATCAATATTATGTGTGTATGGGGAGAGGAGTAGTTGTTTGTTTTTAAAAAACGGTTTCCATGTGCTACTTTGGTTATATTCACCGTCTCTGTTAAAATTCTTTGCATGTTGCTGTATTTGCAATGCCCTCCACCTGGCTAGATTGAAAAAATCTTGTGTTTTTGCATCACCTGTTGTTTTATTAAAGTGTATGCCATGGGAGCTGGAGAGATGGCTAGCGGCCTATGCTGTGAGAGGAGACTTTATCTGCCAAGTAAAACATTACGCACTGCATGTGTATCATCTATTCAAATACTTAAGAGTCGGTCCATCTCTTTGCTTCAACGAAAGCAGAATGTTAATAGTTGCATTGTCAGCACATTCCTCTGAATAGCCATCTCTCCAGCTCCCAGCTTTACCGCAGATCGTTTAGCGTGATTAAGGCGAAGGTATCGTTGATGTTCCTTCAGTCGTTTTTTAATGGATATTCTGAATCTTGTCTGCACATCATGTTACACTCACATGTTATTTTATAAATGCCTATTGTGTCGTGCTGGTAATGGTAAAGACGACCCAAGGCACCCTCTTAACACGACACTGTCGCCTTTTCAGCAGTCAATTGTTCTAAATCTTGCACTGATGATGCCAACAGCAGTAGTTGGTGAAAGGATGGTAGTATATTAAACCATGGCAAAACAGACCAGAGGATTGTAACTGTTTTAACCGTGAAAGCCCAAGATGTGACGATTTGTAGGAAAATTTCCAGATTTTCGTGTGTCTTACAGATGTATTGTTCGTAATCTTGTGAATAGATGTAGGAAAACGGAATGTGTTTCCGACAAGAAATAGAAAGTAACGGCCGGTTAAAACGAACTCCACGTTAGATCACTAATTTATATGTCCAATTTCGAATGGATAGTTATAATAAAAGCAAAAATGATTTCTTAATTCTTTGAAACTAAAGAAAATACAGGCAAAAAGTATTTTTGATTACTGGCTTTGATTAGGCTCTGCAAACATAGCTATGACGTCACAAAGTGACCTAGATCCGATATAAATTTGAATACAGGATAGAGACCGCATACGGTAAGATCTGAGGATCGCGCGGGCATAATCCTTAACTAATGACCCTATCTTCAAACATGTCCTAAATTAAAGTTAACGAAAGATCAGCTGTGTGCGCTGTACTGGAGTCTTGTTGAAAAAATGCTTGTTTACATTCAATGTCCGATAATTTTTCGGTGTATGGTGGGATTGTGTTACTTCAATGCCTGTTGTCAGTGTCGCTATAGGGTGATTTGAATGGAAAGCCACATCGTCAGTGAAAAAAAATTAAATCATTTCTACCATAACCAAAACCCACTCTATATTTTATTTACTCTACTTCGCTTATTCAAGTAGCTGAACTACAATTAACTTATATGGGTTTAATGTTAAAAGTTTGATGGCATTTCAAGCCGAGGTTTGCGAAATTCCTGCATCCGTGCAAACATTTTCAAAGATATCTGTATTACTTCACACAGGCATAAAATAAACTGGGACGCGACGTAACGTTAGTTAAGCATTCACATCAGTCGCTTAGTTATGAATATGGTTAAAATGAGGAAACCGCTAATACATTTTGTTAATTGCTGTTAATGACAGATATTGTGCAAATTAATAAATGAAAGTAACGTATTACTTCGTTGAAATTGTGGTCCATTGACCAGGAGTTCACTGAAGTATATCGTAATGACACTCCTTCCCAATCAAAATGGAATTAACTTTGAATAATAAATTTATAACCTTCTTTTGCACGAGGTTCTCTTTGAAAGTTTTCAGAATGAAAGCAATAACATATTTGAAAATGCGATCTGATTTTTGCATCTTTTCAAAGTATTTTCCATTACATTCTCTACAACGTTTCATCCGTTCAAACCATTTAGTAAATGCTGAACGCCATGCTTCTTAGAACAGGGTGTAAAAACATCCTCCGCATGCAGCCACTGCGGCTTCAGGTGATCCAAATCATTGGCTGAATTTTTTTTATTTTTTTTATTTTGTGGAATAGAAAAAGTCTCAAGGGTCCAGATTCGGACAGCAAGGAGACTGGAGAAAATGATTAGACACATGACTTCTGCAGAAGTTAAGAATTTTTCAGTGCAATGTGGGCAGAGATCTTGTTCTATTGCAACAGGATCCACGCATACAAGGTTTTGTTCTCGGCATAATGAAAATTTAGGCCACGCATTTTGTGGTGTTTATTTTTCTTTCTTCTCCTCAAATGGAACTGTGGCAATATAGCCACTAACTGAAAAAAAGAACAGATCATCATCGTGCCAACACATCTCGCTCGCCTTGTTTTTGTTGCGGTATCCTCTCCTGGGAGGACCCAGACCGATGATTGTCGCTTAGTTTCTGGATCATATTGGTATATCCAGTTATCGTCACCTACTATGGTGTTATATATGTTTTCTGATCTTCCTTCATAACACTTTTCCAACATTTTATGGCACCAATGATAACGTGCTTTTATTCAACAATAACAGAGCCTCCGGACATGAAGTTTGTTTTTCTTTGAAGATTATTTTCACGCTGCCCATCCAATATTCAGGGCCTCTTGAATATGATAGCATGTACAGCCCATAATCTTCCCGTAACACACTCTCTGCTTTCATCACATTTTCATCCGTTGTCGCTATAGCAGGCCGTCCTGCGCGGTCTTCATCTTCGAGAAAGTCTCTTTCTCTCTTAAAATCTGCAAACCATGAATGAATAGTGGATTACGAATGCAAATATCCCCAAAAAACACGATGGAATGTTTCAAGGCATCCTCTCTTTCCCCTAACTGATTTTAAAAGTCGTAGTAAATCATTGCGCCAAAATGCTCTCGCTTAAGGTCCATCCTAGCGTCTGGCGGAGGAACACTCGCGTACACATACACAGAAGCGTTTGCACCACATATTGTTGCTTGCACAAGCTGTTATCTAAAGCTAAGAAAACCTGCACTGCTTGTTACATTCTCAAAACTTTTAGAGTGACTCTCGTAACAATCACGACGCACTTAAGAAATGTATTGAAGTATTTAATGAAGTTTTGTAACAATGAAAACATGACTGACATTTCAATTTAAGATGGAGATACCAAACCGAAAGGACTGCATCCGATGTCAAAGTCGCTTATCTATGCCTTGAGAGTTAAACAGGCCCGTAATAATTTTAAAAATTAAGTTTCATTTTAAATTTAACAACGGAATTTTTGCTGAATTTTGGAAAATAAATGTACCGGAATAACCCGTCTGAAAGACAATATAAAATAATAAAAGAGAAATTGCAGCAATTTCACAAGGAGAGCCAATGTGTGTGAATGAAAACATTCCTAAAACAAGGGGAGATGAGGCACAAGAATACAATTCCATCATCTATGACAAAGGCGGGTGGTCATCGTAATTCTAATTTGCATGAGAGATTTGTGAGCTTGAATTGGGGGTTATGTAAGACAGTGCTTCTAGCCGCCAAGGGGGGCCTCGTTTTCGCGGATGAACGTCCATTTGAAAGCACTGAAGCTAAATCATACCAACAGTCCGCATTACTTTCATCGAAATGACTTGGCGAGAAGCAGACGTAGAACTGAACGCACTTCTCCACATCATTAGCAGATAGTTAGTGGCGAATGAATTATACTCACAGCAGTAGCAGCACTATTAATAATTTACAATCAACACGATGCACTTTTAACATGCGGCATTCAGTGCAGGCAACTGTTCGGTTGTCGAACCTGTTTGCGCGAAATGAAAAGATTCTGTCTCGAGCAGCTAACATCGCTGTTTCTACAATCAGTCAGTAGAAATAAACATTGCTCATTAAATGTCATTGCCAGTGCCGTGCAACTTTGCCTTACAAAAATACCTTACTTGCTAAACGTGTCCAGCATATGTCAAAACGTTCTATTCCAATGTAAAAAACTATTCTACAACATATCAGTTTAGTGAAAGGAAGCACGCATGAGTTTTCCAGTTTAAAATAAGAAAGAAATGCCAGTCTTATGTCTCTCCATTAGAGTCGACATCTATTGGGGAAAGTGCAACCTGTTGTTGGCGCAAGACATCATTTATTCATTGGCTCACGTATCCCGTTAAAACGGGCAGAGAAGTGGGGGGAGAATGCTAACGCGACAAGGAATATCGCCTGATTAAAGTGCATTGCAAAGATGCTGAAATGTGTTTGTTTGAAACAGCGCGATAGACCGAAGCTTTTTGTGCATGGATAGGAAAAACAATAGACATCTGCTCGTCACTTACTTAAACATTGTTTTAATAGTGAGCAAGTTTAATTTGCTTAACATTGGGGTTAATGGGGGTAAGAAATCCATAAATATATTTACAACATTACCTGTAGCGCTTTCTTAAAATATATAATTAAGAACTAATTTTAAAGACTGTTTCTTTAAGAGGATTATGTTATATTGTGTAATTTAACTTGTATACTTTAAAATTATATTTTAAAAAGTTCTTAAATAGGTTGACCCAATGGAATATGACACTCTTCTGTGACTCTCGTAGAATTATATAAAAATAATTTTTCAAGGAACAAGTAGCACAATGAAATTTATTAATATGAACTTATTTTTTAAAAAGCACATTTTAAAGTGGATTCCATGACAATGAACACATTTGTGTAATCGACCCTGGAAGTTCACCATAACTCATTGCAATAAAACATGATCAATATCCCTAATTTTAGAGTTATGTTCTCTTTTAACTGCGGTCCGTGGTCTGTCTCAGTACACTTTAATTTTCAAGTATCCCCATAAAAGTAGTCTGCTGCAGGCAGATCTGGAGATCCCGTTGGCCAGGCAACATCACCAAATCGGTAAATCATGCACCCAGGAAACAGGACCCGCAGAGTGTTCATTGTTTCACGAGTGGTGAGAGCTGTGGCGCCATCCTGCTGAAATAAAAAATGCGTTTGTTCATTATCGTGCATTTGAAAGTTCAGTGTTGCCAGCATTTCTGCACATAGTACGGTTTCCTTAAAAAAAAAAAAAAAAGCGTGGTCGGTGATTGCAACGGCAGAAACGTCGCTCTCCACTGTTTCTTTCTGTGAATGCAATGCTTGTTCTTATACTTCCGTGGGTTGTTAATCACTCCTGTTTATTTACGAACCCAGTCAGATGGAAATAGGCCTCAGTTTGTTCAGAATATCTGCATCTCCGTCTAACAGTGCAAGGAACTGCCTACAAGGCTTATCAGCGTCTTTAAGTCGATGCTCAATTTGAATTTTGTATGATCATTGTGAACGCTTGTCCGTGACAAATTCAAAACAATTGAACAACGCCTAGCACAGTGGGTTGGATTTGCTAACCCTGCATCTCTTACTCTTGCAACAGTCTGGGGCTACGTACTCTGCACGAACACTGCTCGTGGTGTTGAATTTACTCATCCATTGCAGAATGGAGTTACGGGATGGAATTCTTCAATGATGTGGCACATTAAATTCTATCCTAAATTTTCTCTGAACGTAGGAGATTGACTTAGATTCAATAAATATTGTAACAGCAAATACACATTTTTCAACCGTCCAATTGCCCATACTGTTGTTTACTAAACGGACAGAATAAATTGCATATTTGCAAGGTTACATAGCGTAACTCAAAATGTAAGAAACGACATTGTTCTGAAAACCGGTATATTCCACTGTAGTTGCTTAAACGTAATATGAACATTTTGGAAATGTGTTCGTGATTAGTTCGCGCAGAGTACGTAGCCTGAAAATGTTCCAAGAGTACGAGATGCAGTGGTTAGCAAGTCCAACCCGTTGAGCTAGGCGTCGTTCAATTGCTTTGAATTTGTCATGGACAAGCGTTCGCAGTATTCTTTACAATGACCATACAAAATTCATATTGAGCATCGACTTAAAAGATACTGATAAACATGCTCGTTTGGCATTTTGTAGGCAGTTCCTTGAAATCGAAACTTCGAAACTATCATACCCATGCAGGATGGTGCACCTCCTCACATATCTAACCCGGTGTTAGATATCATTTTTGGGGATCGTGTTATGCACTTTCCTATTACTCTGCTGCTAGGAAGGCCAAAAAAGTTCGTCTTGCAGGAGCTGCGTAAACTAATCGAATTCCTCACCTAGTGGAGTAATGTTAAAACAGAATATAAAATACAAATTAAGGTCTTATTCATTAATGAAATTAAATAAGTTGTGGCGCTACTATGTGGTATTAGGGGGAAAAACTAGAATTCCTGCAATCTATAATTGTCACAGTCACAATATTTTAATATTGTAATTATTATTAAAATTAAATAAAAAGAAGTAATAGTATTCTATTAATTAAATGAAATAATGACCAATGATTAGACAAAGCTATACGTTGTGGGTATTTTTAAACTTTGTAATGCACTTAATATCATCTATACATTCACTGAAATAGAGGAAAATAACAAAGGTTTGGAGTTACATTGTGTATTTAAAAAATGTTCAAATGTTACAATAAAACTAAAACATGTTACTATTTAAAAACAGCTTCAATGCACAAAGTAAATATACACAATCAACAATAAATAACTGAAAGTTTCATCTGTTTTCATTGATTTTGAAATTTAATTTAAATATTATTGTACTAAAAACATGTAACGCAAGCGTTTTCTGAAGGTTATATATAGAATGCTCTTACAAATATAATTCTCAAGCACATATTAGATTAATATTTCACATTTGCTATCTTCACGACGATGCTTTTGTTAAATATAAAACATATGTATCGTTATAAATACAGTTTATATGCTGAATTTATCTGTCCTCTTTATTTTAAAACAATATAGAGAAAACTAAACGTAACGGCGCATTTTGAATTTCGGTATTCAAGTATACCCCTACGCCTAATGGTTCAATTATCCTAATTTCCAGAAGTTAATTTTTCATATTTTATTTCAATGGTACATTTCGAATTTTGTTGTGAAGAAACAAATATTGATGTCGCTAAAGCGATTTTTAAATTTTGAGTTTCAGGTGAACCCCCCCCCCCCCCCCGTCTTAATGGCCCGATTTTTCTAATTTTCAGCTTTTGAATTTCTTATTTTATTTAAATGATATATACGGAGTTTCGTTGCGAAAGAGCTAGTATTAATGCCACTAGAGTGATTTTTGAAGTTTGGGCTTCAAGTAAACCCTCCGATATTACTGATTTTCAGAAACTATATTTCTTATTTTATTTCAATGGCATATACCGAGTTTCCTTTAAATTTTTTAAAAATTTTAAAATTGCGGCCTCTAGAGCTCGATTGTCAGATATACCCCTACTCTTAAATGGCCCGATTGTCCTGATTTTCGGAAAATAATTTTATAAATTTATTTTAAAGAAGTGCAGAATTTCGTTGAGAAAAAACAAACATTGCGGTGGATAGAGCGGGTTTAACTTTCTTTTTTTTTTTTTTTTTTTTTTTTTTTTTACATTTTCGCTTTATAACCCCCACCCCAATGGTCCAATTTAGTTGGTTAATGAACTCGACGAATGGTCCATTGATGACTATACACCGAGTTTCGTGAGGAATAGCAAAAATTGCGACTGCTAGAGCGTTAACGGGGGCGCGTGCACGCACGCACACACACACACACACACACACACACACACACACACACACACACAGGTTTCACAGGTACAACCGCATTAGCTATATTCCTTTGGAATTCGCTAAAAGACTGTTCCAGGTTTAAATGTATAGTTAGTTCATCATTCCAAAAAGAATTCTTTTAAGATTCAAATAAAAAAGGCAATTTAAAAAGCATATAGCTTTGGCGAATTTTTGCATGAACCTATTAGATCTGGAAATGTTCTTATTTCACCAAAAAAAAAAAAAAAATCGTATTAATATGCTGTTTTAGCTAAAAGAAAAAATTAAACCTTTAAAAATATGAAATCAATTGTTGTACTTTTCCATTCGACCTCATATGGAACCGCTCGTTTATTATCCGGAAACTACACAGTAATCTAAAAGCCAATGTACCGTTCGTTACAAGACCTGACTTCCAGAGGTGCCAAACAATGGAAGCTGCAGTACCCATGGGACTTCTCATACTGCATCATTACGAAGCTTCCGCCCACACTACTGCAAGAGCGGTGACTTTCTTCTGAACTTGGTTCCTTCGCAAGCTTCTATTTTAACTAAAGAGAGAGAAAAGTTGTGTGGGTGGAGAGAGCAGAAAGCGTGCAAGAAATATGTGACAGAAAGCACATACCAAATGGATGTTGAGAATGAACGAATCTTGTCTCTGTCGATGGAGAGTGTTTCGAAAAAAGGGTGTTAAGGGCAGTCTAAATGGTTATTTTTTCATGATATTATTTATATTTTCAGATCTTAATATCATTTGAATGTTTTGATTTTCCCGCTTATTTTGAAGCGTTTTATAGTGGTTCTAACGATAGTTCTAACTATTTTTGAAAATTGCTTGAAAATTATATGTAGCAATATTTTTAACGTTGTTGGATATATATAACTCAGTTAAATATCATTACTTTTGTAACTATTGCTCTAGATTGGAGATTTTTAAAAACTGTTCTATATCTAAATAAATAAGAAAACAGAAGAGAAATACACCAGGATTAAGATAAAGAGTGAAGGACTCAGCTTGGAGGATTTAGATGTTCTGCATTTTCTACAAATGTGAGATTTCTTTCAATTTTTGTTTTTAATTGCATTTTTCTCCATTATATCTGAAACTTGTAAGCTTAAAACTTTAAATTGTTACCAACTATTTTAACTGAGTTGTAACTACTAATAATTGGCATACATTTGGCATTACTGCGGATTTAATGGTGCAACATTATTGAAAATTACACTTACCGCACGGAAAATATCGTCCTAGTGCTCCAGTCCCAAGTGGCAGCGGAGAAAGCTGAATGCCGCAGTCCCGAGCGGAGCGGAAGAAGCAAACGGAACTGGAGCCGCAATCAAAAGGAAAAAGGCATTCGCTTTTAACACTATAATTTTTGCATGTATTATTTTTTGTATTTTTTTAATCTAACATAACATAACTTAAAATTGCAACCTATGATGCTTTTAATGCTATAAGTTGTGCATGTTTGTTTGTTTGTTTTTTTAATTTTTTTCAACATAATCTAGCGTAACGTAACGTAACCTAAAATTGTAACCTATGCGTTTCCCTTTCTAAAAAGTAACATCTGTAAAAAGCAAAATTTATTCTATTTATTAAGAACAATGTAGACAAGTGATGAAGCTTACAAGGGGGGGGGGGAGATGGGCTGTGAGGAGACGAACTCAAGACCTACCCATCAACATCACGACGCTCCAACTTACTGAACTAATATAGCGAGGTGCTCCTTTAGTTAATTATCCGCTACACCTGTTGAAGCAAACTACGGCTCAGCTTTCTCCGCTGCCGCTTGGGACTGAAGCACCAGGACGATAAATAAAATTACTTCCGTATCAGTTGAAGGCTTGAAAAAGAAACATGCGTGCTCATGTTACCCACAGTGTACTCTGTAGTTAACAGCAGATATGTCGGATACTGTGGATGTTGAAGATCAGAGCTCTTACATTAAGATGGAAACTTTACGTGTAAAATTCCACAGAAACCCACAGAGCTTTGAGTGAAGTATGTGGTGAGTTCACAGTGGCTGCAATACAGTTTCTTGTTGGGCTAATCGTTTTCGTGTTAGTTGTGTCAGCACAGACGATGACCCCAAGACCAGGAAGGCCGAAAAATATACAATCAGAATCAAAGGTCAAGTAAATAATATTTACTTTTGATTACCAATAAATAATTATAACAAATAGAGTTCGTATCTTCATGCAAAAACTACGCAAAATGAACAAAAAACTGACCTCAGATGCTCGAGATGGGTCATTCATCCTTCATGATAATACTTGCGCGCACATTGGGAGTGTTGTGATCAATCAGCTGTACGAATATGGATGGGAAGTATTACCTCATCGGCCCTATACTCCGCACACATGTCCACCATAATTTGATTATTCCCAAATTTGAAAAACAAACAAACAAAATCCTACGCGCATGTTGTGTTCATTCTCTGGAATCTGTCACCGTTACCCGATCCATTCGACGCATGAACAGAAGTGGTGCTTTGAATGGAACAACACAGCTTCTTAAACATTGCGACTTGGTCATTGAGAAACGGGAGGCTATATTGAAGGAATGTAAAGAGATTGCAAATAAATAAACAAATAAATAAACAAACAAACGTGTTAGTAAAAATATATTATTTATAAATGACCCTCGTGATTTAATTAAAAATACTTTGGTCAGGCATTTTAAAAAATAAAAGTCTAAGTTTTTAAGGGATACTGGGAGCGAATTTTGGCCAAAATTGATCAAAAATCGATTTTTTTTTGCTTCAAATGGTTCCTTCAACCTTTGGGCGTCCACAGAGAGTCAATTTATGCACAATCCACCTCCCTTCGGGCTCTACAGCCATTTAAAAAGCTCCGCGTGTCCTTTTAAAACACACTGTTTCCTAGCACACCTTTTTATAAAACAGCGATTTTCTCAAAACTTTATTTTTACACATGCAAAATATCCCACGCGTAACAGTTTTGTTTAAATCCAATTAGTTTACCTGAATGTGCAGAAGTAACCGTTCTAATATTCTATAGGAATACACGCTAACAATAATAATAATAATAATAATAATAATAAAGAAACATTTTATTATGAAAAATTATTAATTTTAAAGATTACAGTTTGTTATTGATTTAAGAAATTATCAGTTTACTCATCAAATTTATTTAAAATATATTTCTATTAACATTTTTGTACGTGGTTCAAAGCCCCATTGGAAAAATTCCACCCAATTTTCTCAACCTATGAGCCGTTTGGGACATTTTGATTATGCTATATATTTACGTAATAAAATTGAAGAAATGATTTATAGCTCGCAAAGTATTTATCTAATTTGAATGAAATTTTGCATACATATTAACTTCAATGCAATCACTAAACGTTTTTAAAAATCCATGCAAAAACTTGGAACTTTGAAAATTCACTTCCAGTGTCTCTTAAATGAAAAGATACTGTCATATTAAAAAAAAAAAAAAAAAAAAAAAAAAAAAAAAAAAAAAACTTTCTTGCCATTCATTTCATTTTTGCAGAAATCACGTAAAAAGGCGTTTATAAGTGCACCGTGCTATTTATCTTTAATTTCTAAGATAATGAGCAATGAATATACTAAATTTAACATTGACTCGAAATTTGACTCCCTTTAATTAAATACGACTTTTTGTGTGTGTGTGTTTTGTGCAGAGAATCGAATCTAACACTTTTGGACCGTAGTGGTTTTTTTTTAACATCTGAGTGAATTTGGCTGCTCTTATTTAAAAATTCTTATTACTCATTAACATGAAGTTCAGTAAATATGGATTATAATTCGGCTTCGGAATTTTTAAGCACTTAACATCAAGTTAGGTACACTTAAACTACTTGGTCAATACAAACAAAGCATGAACATCCCTCGATAGATGAACAAAATCCATGAGTGACAGGTATAAGGGGAGAGGATGGTTTGTCTTGATCTATAGTACTCGTGTTACTTGTTGTCTTCATCCAGTATCAAACTAACTTCATTCCTCTTCATTTTCTTTTAGTATTTAGAAATTTCTACGTTTTTTATGATGAAATTCCTTGCAATTATTCTTTGTCACTAAGGTTCTGTGTTTGTATTAGCTGCATCTTGTAAACATTAATTATGGTATCGAAATGCAAACTTCAGCTGAGATTTCATTGCAAACTTGCGCTTTATTCCTCAAGATTCTGTTTTCCTACCTTCCGCCTTTTGAATGAAGAAACTGGTTCTGTGCCACAAAAATAAAACTAGTTCACAGAAAAAAAAAAAAAAAACCCATTCATTATTACGTAATCCTGTGATATATAAATATGAACTATAAAGCTTCTTTCTTCGCAACGCCGTCTCCTCATTGTTCTGAGAGCAGACCGTGTTTCCCAATGAGTGTTTTTTCAGCGGAAGTTCGCGGTACTTGAAGATGTTATCAAGAACATAAAAAAGAGGAAATCTGCTTTAGCATTTCATGAAATGTGCATATTCTGGCTCTACGGGGCAGCCCCAGGCAACAAGCCGAGCACGCTACTTCTTCGAAATGTAAAAGCTCTTTGCATTGGTGAACCGCTCAGTGGCGGCTGGTTGTCCCCAAAGAGGAAATAGTTTTCTTTTTATAACACTATTGTATATCCAATTTATGGAACTTCAGGATAACTTAAATGTAGGAAAAATAAACAAAAGTAAAGATTCATAATTAATTCTTTAATGTTTTAAATTAAAAATACAAAATATGAGTTTATAGTTTATATCATATACACATAAGTATTTTAATCAATTGTCTAAAAATATTTTATTTTTAAACTCATATCTTATTTTTTAAACTTCAACATAAACATATTTTATGCCACAATTACAAATAGTCTTCATTGTTAATCAAAATATTTCATAAAAAGCAACACAATGCTTTTAGTTACAAAAAACTATCACAGTAATAATTGCATCATTAATTTGTCTCCGCTCTAAAATGCTGTCATCCACTGCATATTATGTTACGGTATTATTAAGGAAACAATTTATGTATTACTGAAAATAGAGTCAATAATTTCATCATTTCAAAATACATAATTATAGAATTAATAAAAATCCCCATAAAACCTCTTATCAGTATTAGTGACACTTCAGCGTTATAACATTTCTTACGGTAAATCCACCTTCGTTAACAACAAGCAATAGAAAAACACTAAATAATCTCCATCGATGCAATGAAGTCATAAGTACAATATAAGACATTAACATCACAGTAATTTATTAAAAATAATTAATTAATTTTAACTTTATTAATATTCTATTAAAGTATGGTATGTAAAAGATAGAATGAAATGTCTTTATTATGCTATACAGTTATTACATTTGGAAAAATTACAATTAAATCATTTTGAAATTATTGTAATTTGAATACAAATGAATATTTATGAAAAATAAATTTTAATTTTGTTAAGGAAAAAAAAAAAAAAAAAGGTTTTAAACTAACTCGACGATATGCAACATTTTCCTTCATTTCACGAAGTAAAAATATTAAATGAAGGTTACACTAGATTTTGGCATTAATATTTTTAAATAAATTACTTTCCTTTGTTTAATTATTCGTATGTAATTTCTTAATCTTTTTGTGGAATACAAACTGCTAATTTTTTTACTTTAAACTTTCATTTCACTTATCATTATGTAAATACGTATAGATTTACGGACTGAAAGCCGATGATCAAGAGACTGTGTGAGCGATGGGGCCCAGTCTGTTTCCGCTGTTCGTTATGCAGCAGTTCATTGTCAATTGCCATGACCAACCTTGTTAACTCCATTCGAAACTACCGAAATCCACGAGTATGCTGCGATGTAAACAAGGTCGGCAATGATCAGCTATTGATTTGCTGTTAGACAAGATTACATGTATTCAGCACACTCTAGTGCCAGCAAAACACACCACTGTAGCACTGATTCTTTGATAAAAAGTTATATACCTTCAGAAAGTCTCGAAATTTTGGCTGCTCGTAACAACAGAAGTTTAGGCATTGTGAATTCACTGTGTTCAATGTTCAATGAAGAAGAGGGGGCAGAAAAATTAAAATGTTATGAGCTAATGTAAATGTTAATGCCTGGTAGTTTCCTCTGTATTGTGCTACATTTAATAGTTAAAAACATTTTTTTCTTGCCTGAATACCAAACATTTCATTTCCTGCTCTTTGACTTATAATCGTGGAACTATTTTTCAAATGAAATATATAAATATACCTAAAAGATATCTATAAGATCATAACAAATGAGAATTTTTCTTTTCCTTTTGAAACAAGTCTGCTATTCACTAAAAGTATAGTACGAGTATTTAATATGAAAATAAATTTTGGGGGGGAAAGTGGGGATTTTTGTATTCAAGTGGCACTTTTCTAATCTTATTGGCAAAGTTTAATATAACGACTATGAACTAACATTTATAAACAATTAAATATGAGTGACGTTTGAAAAAACTGGATAAATTTTCATGAAACGCCGCGAAAAAGTCATTCAGCCATTGCATCTTCATCCATATAAAATTAATGCTGTAGCTGAATTAAAGTACGCGGAGGCCCTGAAACAAAATTTCTTTAAATAGTTGACAGTATTCGGGAAAATGAATTCGGCGAGTGTCCCGAAATGTTTTCAAAAATATTCAGGCATTTATGCAGCAGCTCTGAGTAGGCACTTCGAGCACGTTCTATGATATTGAGCATAATATTAATTACTATTTACTATTAAAATAACGAAATAAGCAAAACAAAACGTGTGCTTTATTAATTATGACCTCGATGTGATTTATCTCGGCAGGTAGTGAAGCAGTTAAGCAGTAACTTAATATCGGCAAAATGGACTGCCTATTGCGTAGGGGAATGAGGGCCTGTTCTGAATTTTGAATAACAAATTCCCTATCATAATCCAATTCGGAAGTTCAAAGACATTTTTGGTTTCATCGTCATATTTGTAATATAATAATAATAATAATAATAATAATAATAATAATAATAATAATAATAATAATAATAATAATAATAATTTGTATGGCCTTTTTAAAAACAGAATTGCAGGTAAAACATATTTCCCAAGATGATTATATGTAGGCTATTGAGTAGATATCTGCTTTAATATTATTTGCCCCTTTGAAGTAATGCGTTTTTAAATCTTCAGTCATGGCCTTCTTAATCCGCTGCCAGGATGTAGGCAAGGCCTTCTTGAAGCACAAGCAAGCACTGAAGGAATTCAAAAGGGCCTTGCTTCCACTGTAACCAGCAGAACAAGGAAATGTGCGTGGGTGGACAAACCACATTAATACTGGTCAGCACGGCCAGCTATTGTCACTGTGAGAGGAAAATGCATGGAAAGAAATTCCACTGAATAAACCGGCAAAGTGAGACGGAGCTGAGAAAAAGGAAAGGGTAGAGAATAAAGCGGATAGCCTGGAGTGCAGATAAGGAAAGTAACGCTGCAAAGAGAGGGAGAGAGAGAGAGAGACATCTAGCGATAAGACGGTGAAATAACACTATTAAGATAAAACACGTGACCTGCTACTGAAGCTTGTTCAAGTCCTTTCCAACAAAAAAGGAAGAGTTGCACTAAAAGCAGTTTAATCGCAAAGTGCTTGGAAAAAAGTAACGTTTTAAGTGGTTACAGAAAACAAGTGGTGCCAACTGAAGAAAACACTCCCCATAGATAGCATGGTTTAGCAATGAAATGTCCAGTCCATAGTTATGATAAGTGTAAGTCAGACCAGAGACTTTTGCTTTTTCGAGCGTTTCTTTAATTTTACTGTCATATCGATATGATCTATAAACTGCGGATCTGAGTTTCTCAGAAAAACCAAATGTTTCCGAATTTATCTTCATGCCAATTTTAGAAATTTGTGCATTACATTTATCATTTACACAAAACATTTGGCAAATGCTTCCTGGTACATAAATTCAACACACATTGCATGCTGCATTACCTACGCCAAAGGAGGAATGTTTAGAATGTAAGCTTTTCCCTCACTTTCGAGAAACAAAGATGTCAAAGTGTACCGAAACTGAGGAATATAGAGGAGCAGCGTTGGGGCACCTACTTGGTAATAAAGTCTATCACACGCATGGAAGTGCTGTTGCTGTTCCAAGACTTCTGAAACGGACTACTGTTTAGTATTAGTAAATACATTCAAATCTTTCTCAACTTTGTTGAGGTGCTCAAACGATAATACAGACGACTGGGCTTTCACCTCCAGTGCATTTATCCACTGTAATTTGTCACCATTCTTCAACAATGACTGCTTTTTATGGTCAGTGATAGAATATGGAAATCAATGAAAACATTGCTTGATATTGGGGCATGAGTGTTTGTGCTATCATTGGGCTTAAATCTAGATATGGGATAGTTCTTTCACAGACATCATTGTCTCAGGTGTAACTGTTGTATGTGTCTTCTATAGATTATATTTCCTTTTTAGAGAATTCCGAAGCTATTGCGGGTGACAAATTTTTTGAAAATATTCTTCATTGGTCTTACTTTCTAGGCACCAAAAATGTTGATGAAACAATATATATATATAAATTTGTCTAGTTTCTTGCCATTGAAGAACTCAACGAGTTCGAAATATAGCAATTTCAAGTGTGACTTTATCTAAGTGTTTTATCTTTTTCTACTTTTATTATTACTGTTAATTTATATATATTAACGCTATAGCGGCCACAATTGTTGTGTTTTTCACCGAAACTAGGCATATAACGATCAATTAAGAAATGATTAATCTAATTCGTTAACCAGCAAAACTGGACAATTAGGGGTGGAGGTTAACCTAACGAACATATAAAACTAGATCTAGCAGCCGCAATGTATGTTTTTTCTCAACGAAACTAGGTATATGCCATTGAAATGCAATAAGAAAAATAGTTCCTGAAAATCAGGGAAATCATTCCATTAAGAGTGGTGGTATACCTAAAACCGAATAATCGACGAGGACGTCGATTGAGGTGGCCGGGGGGGGGGGAGATGTGACATAAGGGGGAATTGTTAGCATTAACAATTGATATACCCGACAAGCCATAAATTCGGTGCCATGTGAAAACATACTGGGAGAGGAGTGTATTCTATCAACCTTGGTAGTGTAAAGTGTACAATAAATAAAGGTGGAGAGAATACAATGGTTTCGGAACACAGAAAAACAAGCAATCGTACGCCTAAAATTAGCTATGTAGTTTAAATGTTGATCACATTCTGTTTTAATTGTTATATCTAACGATATAAAACGTAAATAAAATAATAATGCTACGGGAAAAGCATGTACTTCTAAGTCTGAAAGTTACATCTTTTTATTAAATGCATATGTATATCTTCAGTAAGTGTTACTTGCATTTTTTTTTTTCCCCCTACGTTCTCTGCTCTAGCGCTCTGTAATGACCTTCACAAATTCAACTTGCTGAGTAATTCGCTTAGTTTACGCAGATCCTGCACGGCTGACATTTTAGTTTCCCCGACTTGGTACATCACGACTGATTTTATTTGAGTTTAATCCTATTTTTTTTAATTTTTTTTATTTACGGACGCTCTTTAACATCACAGGTCATCAGCATCCCATTCTATTCAGGGCGTGAAACGTTCGACAAATTTTGCCCAGAGGTCTCTTCTTTCAGGCTTGAGGTTCTTTTTCGTACCGTAAATGTACGACACGGAACCCACGACTTTACTTCCCTTCCGAAGGAAGCCATACTTAGGATTTTACGCCCGAAAAAATCCATCGTTCCTGGCCGAATTTGAATCCGCGATCTCGGGTTTAGGAGGCAAGTATGGTTACCACTACACCACCAGGACCGACAATCCTATTTGTAATCATAGAATGGTATGAACGGTGAATGTTATCGATACCACGTTCACAATGATGAACGTTTTGTACCTACAAGTCCCGGAGGAAGAGATGAAGTAAAAATTACACTGGGCCAAAAGATGCGGAGACGATGATAGAGCCTCCACAGATGGCCGAGATCGTTAAGGTGTGCACTTGTGAGCGGGTGCCCCGCCAAGACCGCTCTCCCTGAGTGGATTTTTTTCCAGGTTTTCCTCCTTCATAAATGGCAAATGCCAGGGATGTGCCCTAAACTTAGGCCTGGAACGTTTCCTTCCTTAAAAAAATCCTTTCCCAATATATCATTTCACCTCATGTACCATTATTGTCCATCTCCCGTGGTGCCTCAGTAGTAAAAACGGGTTGTAATATCAATTAAAAAAAATAACCGAACATAGGCGGGATCCCTAGCCTTTCCTCAATTGACAGGTCTGAGAGTAACTAATATCGTGATATTTCCGGTCTATTTCTCAATTCGACCTTCTTTAGCGGTGGAGAGTCATAGTATCGCAATTTCTAAGAACTATAACCATATTGAAGGGGAATGAAGCTATGTTGGTACTGGACTGTAAACCACATGTGGGAGAGGTAGGTCATGAGTTAGCCATAAACTTCCCTCTCCCCTTACACTTGTAACGTATCTGTTCTTGTTTATCTGCCGAATGGTAGCTTGTATTCATGATGTTCAAAGTGTGAAATACCGTTTGCCGAAAAGTCTATTGTTTCAGCAGTTTCTGAAACTGCTTTCGCCTTTAGTCGGCGATACTTCAGTACCATGCTATATACTTTTTCGATAACTCTTCGGATGTTGGCCATTCGCTATGTGGGCTATCTTCCAAGCTTTCAGACCCGTTTGAACTCAATGGTACACTTGGAGACAGGTGAAAATGATGGCGAAGAATCTCCTATAGCTTTATCGGGCCTCAATGAATTTCTGTTGCTTTCTTCGCGTACATTTGCACTGGAATGGATTGGCTTGTTATGATCGAAGGAGACATTTCAATAGTTCAGCCTTGCTCAAGAGTTGGTTGTTTGTGCCTAAGTCTCCAATAGAGGCACCTCCAAGAGGAAGGGATAAGGATAGCGAGGCACCGGCCGTTGAGGCTTGGACGTAGACAAGGCCCCTAACTGTTTCAAGATAGAACCTTAGTAAGAGAAACCTTTACAAGCCGCAAGCCACCGTCACACCGCACCAGCCCACCTCGCCGTGGCACTTTGATTCTGCAACAGGACCAATGGAACGAAAAATTCGTGCTTCCTTCCCAGCTTTCCCCTAAGCGACTAGAAGAAACCACGAAAATGCTCAAGGTCTGGATGGCCAACCCCTTGAAACCAGGATCTCCTGTCTGTTCATTTTACTTTCCATACATACGTTCAAAATGTAAAAATTAAGAACTTGGCCTGAAAAACGCATTTCATAATGTTGATGATAGCGCATATTGATTTTAAAAGCAAATATAGTTTCATAATGCTGACATATTTAAAGTGTTTCTAATATAAACAAATGCACATCTCGATATGATTACTACAGAGTTTGAGAGTAGCTGCTGGGAGCGGCGTATATTTTGATGAATCGCTACTGAGGCACACTTTTTCAAAGCAGTGTGCAGCGTTGGCACGTTTCCGTCAAGTGTCACTTGCAGGATGCGCGTAGAGATAACAATGTCTGTCAGAGCGCCCTGTTTTCGCGCCATTATGCTATCTGGTACCGATTCTTGTATTCTCCGCTCGACGCTCTTTATTTCCGTGTGTTGTGTATGTTTATGAGTTGGAAACAGTTGAAAGAGAAATGCAGATAAGTGCTGCTTTTATTTCAAGAAACGCTGGCTGCGCATTCAGGCAACATGTATATCATAAATACGTGAAGCAATTGAAATGGGAGTTTTTAGAAAAGATTCATGGTGTCCATGGATTACAAAAACTGGGCTCCAAAATAGTTTCCATTAACAGCGTAAAATGTCGGGCACATTGTAAAAATTCAATATGTAATGGATCTGTCGGTTGTGAAACCACGCAATACCCCCAAGAATATTTTTTGCTAATAATGCTAAAATAATTGTTAAATGTTTGTGCATGTTTTATATATAAGGCTTTTCCAAAGTTAGTTCCCAGTTTCAAATGCCCATAACTTAGGTAAACTTTTAGATTTTGCAAAAATAAAACACAAGTTTGTTTGTAAAGAAATTGAATTTTACTTTGGCAAGAATAAATAATAATGTTATTAAATAATAAATAATAAAAAGCTAAATATAACATCACCGTATGGTTGGATAAAACTTAGTCGCTCTTTGCTATACATGGCATTAGTAAGTGCATTCCTAGGAATGTTTTCAATGAATCCGCTATCAATTGTTCACGAGTAATATATCTACTAAGAAATTCCCTTTTCTTGAAATAACCCCATATCAGTCGGACTTATATATTGTGGTCAAGGAGGCCAACTATTCACAAAATGCCTACTAATTATACGATTACCAAATGTGTTGTGTAATAATGTTTTTACGGAATTGTGTATGTTAGTTGGAGCGCCGTCGTGCATAAAAACAATGTTTTTGATATGGAAATAAGATCCTGTTATATGACGTGAAACCACACCAAAAAGTAACCTTGACATCATGTAATTCATGCCGAATGATTTTGTTCTCAGTATCTTCTGCATATTGTAAGCGTTTACACTTTCATTTCGTTAAAAATGTTCCTCATCTGTCCACACGATTTTGTCTAAACATTACATGCTGAATTTTGACGAACTTTCGAACTTCTTCTAAATCTAGGCCTATGTTCACTTCGTTTTCTACTAATTTTTGTTTATTCGATGGCTTTTTTATTTAACAACTGCACCAGTTTCTTCAAATTTGTTCACCTGCTTACGAAATAATTTTACAGAAGAGGGCCCATTTCTCAATCCATGTAACTTTCGAAATCTTCTCGATTCATTGGGATATTATCTATTGAATTCGTAATAGTACTGGATTAAGTCAATACGAACGAATAACGGTAAAACTGTTCTAAAAAGTATTGGAAATTGCTGTCAGTATTCTTAAGTAGTAATTGTTTATACAAGCGTGATATAGTTACCATAGTAACGAAAAAGAAAAGAATATATCTAAAGCATAGTGGTTATCTATAAGGAACCAACGTTTTAATATTATGGTGAATATAGGCAGTAATAATGCATTGGCAATGCTACAGAGAATTGTGTATGTATTGTTAAAACATTGTAAACGCATTATTGCTATATATTGTTAGCTAGATAGTTGGGCAGACAGATAACGCACAGTTTGTCTGATAAGATGGGCCAGGGCAGAGAGGGGGAAGGTCAAAATGACCTTAAGGAATAGAGATAGCGTAACGTGGCGTCAATCAGAAGAAAGTACTGAATAGGAAACAATGGGAATGAGACCCAGCTGCGGAAAGGCAATAACAAAGAATCATATAAGTTGTAATTTAATGTGAAATTCTTTGAAATAATTGTCAGTATGCCTTACTCATAAATATGTGTTTGTTTCTGTTGATTCTGGAAGTCCTTTCTTGTTAGGATATTTTAGATTTTTATTGATTTAATAAAAAGTAGTCTTAGCGTCGCAACCCCCTCCCAGGTGGTTAGGAAATGTAGTGAGTCGATTCTATAGGATTGCGACTATATGTACTCGTACAGAAGATAAAACATTTCATAATGGGAACTTACTTTAGAATAACCCTATACATGTTGGGAGTGTTATTTCAAGACAGGGACGGTTCTTCAGGTGAAGCTAGTGTTTTGGTGTTACCTGTTTTCTAACCAGATACGTTCGAACATGTTTTGGTTTCTATGTTAACCTTTTTATTTTCAAATATACCGGAATATCTTTTTTGGAATCACTATATGGAGAGTGAAAGTTGTTAGTATTGAAGAAGATATGGCGACAGGAACAGAGAAAGATGAAACATTCTTCTGACGAGGGAAGAGGTGGTTAGCTAGTGAAAGGTTTCTTTTCTATCAAGACATAACCGCTTGTTCAAGTGCAGATGTAAGGCCGATACAGATCTTCTCTGCTCTTTGGTGTTCAGCTGCATATTTATGCCCGATTGCCATGCTTGGGTAAATGCTTGTTGTTATACTACCTGCTTCGAGGCTTCGCTCTGAATTTTTGGGGAGAAAGGCCCCTTATAGAGACTATTCAGTAATTCATTCACACTCTTAAAAACGTTTGCAAATCTTGTAATTTACTCCTCCCCTTGGGCAATGGATTAACACAACTTTTTGGTCACTTTCGTTCAGTGTCTGAAAAGGGTTTGTATAGAGTTAAAGTTAGCTACTGTGTGTTGAGTAATTATTGTATGGTCAATTACTTTTGCACCATTTTTGAACGCCCCTCTTATATACTCCGGAAACCTACACAAGCTTTCTCTACTATGAGAGATTTATATTTATGACCCATGCTTTTAGTTTAACCACCAACTATATGGCGGTTAGTTTCTGTATGGATGTTGCTCTTTGTTATTCTTTCATACTAGCTGCGTGTATCACATCGGTTAGAAAGCGAGTCGAATTTTCAAGTGTGATTCTTCCTTTTGTAATAGGATTTGTTGCTTGTGTGGTTGTTGCTATGAAATGTTTTCAGTATGCCCCACGTTGGTGGCGCCAGTTTGAAACAAGTTTTTATGGTGAGGGATGGGAATTAATGGCCCCATTCTTCTTTGATGAGACTCTCTCGAGGGCGTTTTGCTGTATTATGGTGGCTGTGAAATAACCGCCGGGCCTGAGTGAAACGGGACTCCGAAGGTAACGACAAATAACACTTTGTTATTTACTTTGCTGATATATTTTATTCTCCGAATATCAATATTCGGGCAAACTCACGTCTTCGTCGAACCATTGGCAAGGTAATCTTCGCAAACACGCACATTTAATAAACGTTGACAAAAGTTGCCGAGTGCAAAGAAATTGTTAATTTAACTGAATTCTTAATGCAGTTCATTGTTATATCGGAAGTTAACGTGCTGATTGGCGCTCGAGCGTCGTTGTCGCCGGAACTGATACTTGGTACATAGGCCGCTCTTCCGCTGATCTCGGGCGACGGCAGCCACACATATCTAGGTCTGGAAAATTCTGAGACTCCTACCGTTTTGGGTAAAATCTAGCCCTTTTATACACAATATCAAACGACTCCATCCATGGGCAATGGCGCGAAATACTCCCGCCAATTTTGTGTTAACGTGTCTCAAAGGTGAGTGCTAACTGAATTTCATTTCTATTCGCTGGAAATTTTTTCTCAAGCCAAGTGCTTCGCTATTCATCAATAGTACGAATTTAAACAGATTTCATACGTTACTGCCAACCACTCAATTTTCTGACATCTGCACTTTGCCACCACCAGGCCAGTTTATACCCTGAGGCGGGGGCATTTTCAACCCTAGTTACATACCAGAAGGGATTATCTTGCATTGTTTGGCTTTTGCCAAGTCTTTCTGCGTTCGGAGAGAGGTGGGAGTTTTCCCTTACCTGGTCACATGTTTACACGTCATTCCTTAAATATTACAAAAATTACCCTTTACAAATGCAATTAAACACTAAACAATATTAATTATCCACATATCATTAAAGTTCCTCCACTGAAAGAAAATGCACAACATACTTGCACTTAATTGCAGTATTGTTGATTCTAAAATTACAAATATTAATTGTTTCATTTACTCTGTAATTGACGAGGAGCCAGGGACAGCTTCACTTTTTAATTTTGGCCTCTTTTTTGTTAGAGAGAGAGAGAGAGAGAGAGAGAGAGAGAGAGAGAGAGAAAGGGAGCGAGGGGAATCGGGTGATATATGTTACAGTTTTGCATGGAGGAAGTTAGTAATAAAGGAATTAATTAATTTGTATCTTTGTTGAATATTGAATATGGCCCATATACATTTATGCTTATAACATAAAGTCTTTTAAAAACCTAATATTAGCCTATTCCGGTTAGTGTTCTTAGAAATGTTTGTACAACTTTCTCTAATCTTGAACCCAAGTAGAATTTAACTTCCTCCTCACGAAGATATGTTTACTTTAGTCGGCTTGGCTTCAAGGGATCGATTTCCAGATTTGATGGGAAAACAAGTTACTAAAACTTTGTAAGGCTTGTTGCCTCACAGTCTCCTTCTTTCAGAAAGACACACACTGGCGCCATTCATGTATGTCGGTATTTGTTTCCTCGAAATTCTATCCTTTTCACGAGCCAGGAGATTAAAGAGCTGGTATTTGTACTTCAAAAGATTTATCCTGCCATTACACCTGAAAAGATCATTTGATGCCCAATTAGCAGACTAGTTGTTATAGGAGAGGCGAAAAATGAGTAAAAGAGTTGTCGAGCGTAATGCATTCGCTCCTAATTATCAGCGCTTCAAAAAGTAAAGCCCCTAGGTTAGGAAGAACACACTTAATACTTGAAGGGATTTCGTATCAAACAGTAAACATGCTAATGAACTCCATTTTTTGTACATTTATTGAGTTATTACTATGGATTCGAAAAGCAGAAATTTGTTCTGCAGTGCCGCAGTAATAAGGAATATAATCGTGAATTGCGCTTTAGCTTTTCTCAAAGAATCACGGAAATGTCTAGGCAGCTGTGTTAAAACATTTCAATCGCAATGTTTCAAGACGCATTCTTTGTGTCATTTTCTGTAGGTCTGTCTTTGTTGTCAACAAGGGAATTTATTGCAGAAGGACAGTGGTGTCTAAATATGAATTATTGGATTGGATTTTTCAGTATGTCAACCTTGCTCAAGGCTGACTGTTTGTGCCTACGCCCCCAGTAAGAGCATCTCCGGCGGAAAGGAATGAAAAGTGTCTGGAGATGTGGGCTATTGCTATGTGCGATGTTACGATGAATTGCACTTTGTAAAGGTTTCTGCTTGGGCTACATGGAAGCGGCCTTTATGAGGGGCTCAAACTTCTTGGTGGAGAGACTACGCCGACTTCGAGGTGTTCTATCTGGAAACATGTTAGGATTATATGCCCTTGCCTCGCCGTCCCTGGATCCTGACCGACCGGTATCCCTTAGCAGAACCAACGGAATGAAATGAGATGAATGAGCAGAGCGGAAAATTCGTGTAAAGTATAGACCCATCCCAGCACTCTGCTGAGCGAACAAGGGAAATCACAAAGAACCCAAGGTGGATGGTCGGTCCCAAAGGATTTGAAACCGGTACTTCCCGAATGTCAGTCACAAGCGTTATCGCCTGAGACACACTGCTCGGTAAATATTAATTACAAACTTTTGAGCAGATCCAACATGAATACTTTAATTAAAACTATCTGGGGAAAATATCAAGATTAAGCTCATCAAGACGAAAACATACAATATATATATAAATTTGAGTATAAGGGGAAATACCTCAAAATATATTTAAATTCTAGAACTGTAGAATTTTAAATATTTGATGGTAAAAAATATGCCAGGTATACATAGATGTCATTCTTTGAACCAGAAAAATATCAATCTTCTTCGACCTTTCATAGATTTACAGAACAACGCTTTCGAAAAAAGATACATTTGGCAAGCACGCCGTCCACTTATAGTTAATGGAATGATGCAATTATGCTAGCGAGTGCAAAGGGTGGAGGGGAAATGCGACCGCTGCCTCTCAGTACCGTTTTGTTTGCGTACTGAATGTTGGAAAAAGGTCGCGATTACGTTGCATTAATTACATTATGGAATGCATTAATATTTGATACAGGTATTTACTTCCTTAGACAATTCTTTCGTGCATTTCCAGTGGAAGTTTCAACACTTAGTGAAATACCTAAAAACATTTACTTATACTTAAAGTTAGCACAAAATTCGCACAAAACTGTTTAGTTTAGCTATCAATGAAAGAAAATAAATGTTTATATTTTAAGGTAAGCAATTTATAGGGTTAGTTGCATTTACTTAAACATGCAGTCAGGTAGTCAAGATCGCGTTCGTATAAGTTTTAATTGAGCAATCAACCATTGTGTGTCGAACTCCAGTTAAAAGAGCACAAGTGCTCAGTCTGTGCAGCGCTTAGTAACAAACAGTTTTAGAGTGTGTGGAAGATGTGGTAGCACGTGTTTTCAAACTCCCCAACTCCGCACTGTTAGACACTGTGCAATGTCGAACTTGGGTTAAAAATTACGCCTTATACAAAACAAAAGTATAAACTGTGCCAAAACGAAGCGTTTAAGAAAAGAATGAAGAGAATAAAATGCTGACCTGCTGCCTTCTGTTATGTTTTTCAATATACTTTGTCTTAATCATTTTGTATTGAATTATAAAGAAATAAAAAGTATGCTAAATGTCTGCTTTTGTTGAAATACGAAGGTCACCTAGAAAGTAATGCCCCATATTTTCTTTTTCTTAGACGAAAACAAGTTGCGAATGTGAAAGCTAGCTGTGAATTATTTCAAGTTTCCTGAGTGCGTGCGTAAAATTTCCGTTTCCTCCAACAGATAGCGTAGCAATGTTTCAAAATGGCGTCTGTGAAGCAGCGTGTCGTGTTTGAATTCCTCACTGCGGAGAAAGAAAATGTGAGGAATGTTCACAAACATTTGTGTGAAGTCTATGGAGCATCTGCAGTCGACGGAAGTACAGTTGGTCGCTGGGCACAGAGGATGAGGCCATCAGAAGGCAGTTCGGCGGAGCTCCAAGATTTGCTGCGGGGGGAGAGACCATCCATCTGTCACATCTGACATGTTGCTGCGTGCTGATGATCTCACTCGCGAGGATTGACGCATTACGACTCGGCAGTTGGCGCTGAAGCTGTCAATCAGCAAAGGAAGTGTGGATGCAAATATCAGCGCTCTTGATTACTCAAAAGTGTGTGCAAGATGGTTCCACGCTGTCTGACGGTGCAACACAAATCTCACAGAAAAAAACATTTGTTCTGAGTTATTGCAACGTTTTGAAGCTGAGAGGGAGGCTTGTTTGTCCCGGATTGCAAGTGATGAAACCTGGGTTCACCATTTTCAGCCCGAAACAAAACGACAATCGATGGAATGGGTCATCCTCTCCATAAAAGAAAAAAATTCAAAGCAACTGCTTCCACCGGTAAGGTCATTGTGTTTTGGTATTGTGAGGGTGTGATTCTCATTGATGTGATGCCAAGAGGCAGTCCCGTTAATACAGAAGAACACGTCAACACATTAACTAAACTAAAGAAGCGCTTCCAGCGACTTCCGCGCCATAACAACCCAGGAGATGTTTTGATTCAACACGATAACGCTCGGCCTCACACAAGCTTGAGGACATCTGAATACATTACGAAACAGGGTTGGCAGTGTTACCCCATCCACCCTGCAGCCCTGACCTAGCTTCCTCAGACTTCCACTTGTTTGGGCCATTATGATGGCATTCATAGAAGACATTTTGAGAACGACCAGGAGGTGATTCGCTCAGTGAAGAAATAGCTTCGTGACAAGGATTGGTACCGACAGGGCATATGCGCCCTTGTGTCTCGCTGGAGGAGGGCCACAGAACTGGAAGGAGATTACGTGGAAAAATAGGGTGTGTAGATAAAACATCATTCTTTCATGTGTGGAATAAATAATTGTTGAAATAAAAAACGTGGGGCATTACTTTCTGGGTGGCCCTTGTACATTTCCAAGGTCTAAAAGATATCTCCTTTTTCAGTGGTCCCTATATATAGAATATATATTGTCACCAGTGATGAAGAATAGGTATATTGCCGCTACCTCAAAACAGACACTCAATTCCCGCCAGCCTGCCAAAATCATCGCAAAACAAAATCGGTTTGGTACCAAAATAATGTGTGTCTGATGGAACTTTGAAAGTGTAATTTGCTGGAATTTGTCCCAAAGGGGTGTGCAGTTGATGCGAATCTTTATCCTGAACAACTGGAATGAGTTCATGATGTTCTGAGATAGAGATATTCAGCGTTAGTTAATCGAAATAGAGTTATCTTGCTGCAAGACAATGACAGACGCCATACCATTCAAACAAGCATGCAAAAAATCCAGGAAATGGAAGAGATCAAACTGCTACCGCAACCTGCTTATGGCCTTGGTCTTGCGCCTTCAAATTATCATCTGTTTCAATTATGCCCATTTCCTGCGTGGAAGAAATTTCAAAAACTTTGAAGCCGTGGAATGGATATCACGGAATTCTTCACTTCAAAACCCAGAAACTCTAGTATCATAGCGAAATAACAAACTTCACTGAAAGGTGGCTCAAGACTATAGAATCAAATGGCTTTTAATTAGCAGATTAGTGTAATTTCTTATTAGAACACATTTCAAATTATTTTTTTAAACCGACATTTCCGTGATACACTGTTTATAATAAGGTGCAGTGTACATACTCTTTTGCTAACCAAATCATTACGGTAAGATGCTCTTGTCTACGTGTCACCCTAAAGCTGGATGAAGTATATAATAAGCCTCAAATTCTACTCAAAGCGGCACCGGAGCACCTTTCCCTACCACACTGCTTTCAATGGAATTCAGCTACAAAAGATTTAGAAACAAAAAACAGTCGTTATATTTGCTAGTTTTGGCGTCAAACTTGCAGCATCAAATTCTGGATCAAACAAGCGCCCAAGGAAATTTAGACAGCTATCAGCGTCATTTGCGAACTTCAAAAGCCATCGCAAATTGGATTGGCAATTGTGACAGGAACGCAGTCAGTGCTAGATGTGTTAATCAAGCGCCACAAAGACAAACTGTCCGCCACAAAGACAAACTGTCCCGCCAAAAAAACTTGACACACAGGAAATCAGTCAATAAACAATCAAATAATACCAAACGCTCTTCCAACTTATTATTTTACATATAGACATTGCTTGCGTATATTTTAAAACGCGAACAATAATAAAGAATTACATAGTAACTTCCAACAATACTGACTTTCAAGAATGGCTGTTTTACTATGCTTTCTCATCCATCAATTGGAACCCTTTGACGCGGGATCCTTAGCGCTTTCCCTGCAGTGTTTCTGCTTTCTGCTGGGTGGGCGGATTATCTATGAAATGTATGCGCGGAGGACCCTTGTAAAGTGCGGGACTATCCTCTATAACTTCGCTCCATCCCACTAATTCGGAGTATATAGTGCTATCGCTGTCTTAAACAGTAACACATTGCCACAAGACACCTGATAGATCTCCATCATTGCTATATACACCAAACGTTGAGCAGAAACTGTGTTTATTTCCTGTTTTTCATATTATTAAGAATATCTGAGGATACCTTAATTAATAAAGAATAAATAAATAAATTATTTATTTTCATTTTTATAATGGATCTCTGTTAGCATTAAATATTTACTGAAAGAGATTGCGGAGACGTGAAAACGTTGTTTGCTGACCGAACTCTAATACATCTCATTCCTAAAGCGTATCATATCAACTTAAAATTAATAAGCAGCCGGGTATCTGTAATCTCAGTTCCAGGGAAAAGGGTAATCAAGGCTTCTCTTATATTGTGCTTATAAAGTTTTGTACTCTCCCATACCACTTAAGGGAGACGTTAAAACTGCCTGCATTCACTTTCCACTCATTTCTGACATCTGCTTAGGGGATCATCCATCATTAACACCTTGACGGATTTATTTTTTAGTTCATCTAGTACACTCACTAGAAATTACAGAAGAGCCAAATACAAGAAACTGTTTTTCTAAGAGGGTAGCACCGAATTTCACAGTACATTAGTGTTAGTAACGTGCGAACTTATACCTGTATTTTTATATGATTTATTTTTATATAAATATTTATTGTTATTAGTGCTACTATATATGTCACCAATGTGCGGCATTTAAAATTAAATAACTTACTGTTATGTAGACAACGCTTTATTTGAAAAGTTGAAAGTCAGACTATGGTATTCTCTTACAGTCTTGTCAATACGAACAGTTTGATTTGAAACAGATATTCTCAGCAGGTTTTCCAAGTTGTCATTGGAGAGACAAGTTCTGTGTTCACTCTTGATGAACTTTATTTGCTGAAAGTCATTTCTCAAATATACCTTGATCTTAAAAGACTAACTATATTTATAAGATGACAACAAGTGTTCGAGCTATACTTCTGCAAATATGTTCCAAAATCCCATAACTGAATAAGTCTTTAGTTTCTCTTGAAAAAGTACCTTCCAGTTCTGAAACCTGCTGAAGATCGATAAGTTCATTTTTCAGATTTCTAATATCAGGTCCATTTACATACGCTGTCGTTACTGACTAGGAATTTGCGACTAATCGAAATGGGCTTCGAAACTTCCGAGAATTATTAAATCTCACGCTGAAATCATGGCGAAGTACAGTAAGCAGTTCTATGAAGAATTGCAAGTTTATTTCTTCATCTTAGTTTTCTTGAACAAGGTGTTGAATGCACGGGAAACTAGTAAAATTGTTATTACTAAATTCTTCTGCATATATTTTAAACTTTTTCCAAAGAAAAAAAAAACTCATGTCAGCTGAATGATAAGTTTGTTTGTTTGTTTCCATTCGAATTTGGACATCATTTAGTAATCCTGTTATATCAGCTAGGAAGACAACCTTTAGCCACCACGAAACATAGTGTGGTTCAAGGTATTCTTTATCTCGTACACTTAAGATTAAAAAATAGTCCCCAAACTCTTCAACACCTTGCCTCACTGTGATACATCTGAACATCTACTGCGAACATTTTGGATGAACGAATTATAGTGCCTATTAAGATTAAAAGTTTATAACAGTGTACTTTGTCAGGATAATAAACACTTATTGCCTCCCTCTTTTGCAGGTACAAAAAAAAGCGTGCTCCCAATGTTTTGTAAGACTATTCCTTCCTCTTCTAATTTTCTGTCCCATCCTTTTGGGAAAAAAAAAACACCAACCATTATTAAACATTGCACTTCAACAAACGTCCTACTGTGAACCAACTGTTCAAACTGAAGTAAACAGAGCAATATGTTAAATTCAATCGCTTGTTCTTTGTTAGAATCTAAGAAAGATTAAGTATTACAGCTTTAGACGACAATTAACAGATTTAAACGACGTGCCAAACAATAATACACATCGCTGTTGAACACTTGCGCCACTGCTAGGAATAATACAGGGATATCCAAAGTTTTCTATAATTTCAGGCATATCTGAGTAAATATAACAAAAGTAAATTTACTTCAGCGGCCGCCTAATGAGTACGGTTGTCTAATGTGCGTGATTTGTTCTTTATCTTTTAACATTCCCCAAAGATAATAGTTACAGAGGGTTATATAATTATAGTAGGGGAGAAATTACTTGATTGACACTTGGCGTATTTTTGTGATTTTTATTTACAAATAATATTGCTGTTTAAAAATATAGGAAAAAATATATTGAATTGTTTCTTTGTTATAAAAAGAAATTACATAAAACTCAGATTATTAATAATTTAAACAAATATTTGTGTTAATTTAACGATCAAATTATTTAATGCTTTTTACTACCTGTATTACATCTTTTATATGACATTTTCCTGGTTTTTATACCTGAATATCCGGTCTTCTTCTTATAACTATATCGTCAAATATTTCATGAATTGCCTGCAGAGAAACAAACAGGGAGGCGGGATTATTATTTTGTCAAAGATGTTATTATTTATCATTAGAAAATATTTCGATGGTTTTTACGAATCTAATATTGTATACAAATAGGCACAAATCTTTATAAAATGCACCAAATTACAACTTCTGGACACCTTAAAACTAATTGACATAAACGAGATAGCATCATATTTACCTTCTCTGTTTTAATGAAAAGGGCATAGTCTTCCTTCGTAATAGTTATAAAAGGGTGTACCTGTCTTGTCTTAACCTCACTTGCAAAGAAATCAAAACATAACATCCTGTTCACACCATCCATTAAAACTCTCTTCATCTCGATCCAAATCTCGCTTCATACGTTCTTTCGGATCTTTCCCTTCTTTGCTAACCCACAGGTCACTTACGAGGTAGATTACAGAAATGTACACAGAAAAAATGTTCTCTCTAACCACAAATTTTTGTACGAAACGTTTAATACACACTCTGGTTTCATTATTAACTGCAAAATTTGCTCGATATATAGGATTTATCCGCTCCTCCTTTAATTATCTCCCTTTAGGAAATGTAAATATGGTATATTACGGTACACTGCCATTATTAAGACATTACAAGAGCAACCCATGTGCTACTAAACACTTTCTGTTACAAAAGTTCCTCCACCAAATTAATAGTAACGTAATAAAAAAGAAGAAGTAATATTCTACTGTTAATTTACTTCCAATTATAAATCACTGTAATAAACCAGATTACTACAACAAACTAAAATTAACAACGCCAGTAATTAACAGCAAGACCACATTTCCCACCATTTTTTCTGCTATCTATACCTACATTGGGATCTGGTAAATGTAGTCGGTCTTGAGTCAAGGTATCTTCATAAAATCCTCTCCTGGCTAAGGGCTCATCCTGTTTAGAACGTTTTTAATTTCATAGGCGCTCGTACGGAAGTGTAAGAAAATTCCATTTGTGAAAGAGGTTTTAGGGACATCTTCAAACGAATCCAACGTCATCAAGATTTTCTCCTATGAGTGCAGTGCTCGTTGGCTTTGCTTGTTATCTTTGGTAATTTATTAACCAAGATATCAATTGTAAAAGACTAAAACTGGAAACATTTGGAACAGAGACGCAATATGGCTTTTGTATAGGATAGGCGAGACTTAGGACTTCGAAATTAAAGGATGTTTTTCCTCATTGGAAAGCTGAGGAAATAAAACTGGGTTTTTACGAGAAATTTTACCGAATTATCTGATAAATTAAGCGCATCCATTGACACTGTACAATTAACTTATATATGACGTAATGAACTACATACAATTTTAGTTATTTTTTTTCTTTCTTTCTTTCTTTTCAACTCCACACAAACATCCAATGCATTTCAATACACTAACAAATCTGGGAGAATAACATCCGACCGAGAACCCCGGCTGGTAAGATACCATGCCGTTCCGCTGCTGTTGACAATATGTAGAAGTAGAGGAGAGTGCCTAGCATGCGTTCCCATGTAAACTAAAATACGAATGAGGGAGTTTAAGGAATGAGTTTCTAAAATTAATAAACTGATAAGTCGTAGTAAAGGGCGTTTACTGTGAAAATATAAAACAGTGAACTATTTCTTTTTACGTTATATCATCTGATCCTTCTGCTTCGGTTTTAAGTTCTATAAAATCGCAGACGATGGCAAACATAAATAAAAAAAATAGCGAAACTAAGGCTAGCTTCCACAGTAACGAAAACCTCATGACATGAAAGGCTCCTATTATCTGTCCCGAACATATATGGAAAATCACTATCTAAAATCTGCTATCTGCTAGTTCAAATAAGAAATGATTTCTATTCGTCAATAAAAGTTAACATACAGTAATTTTAAGTATGCTCAGCCTTATAACGTTAATGGACGCTTAGCCTCTGCGTGGAAATTTCTTTTGAGATCATTTCTTGATATCCGAAATTGATCTGCACGGGCATATGAATTACAACTTAACATCGTTGAGCAGTAGGATAACTAGGCCTATTATTTTCTATTTGACCTTTCCTCATAGATTGCACACAAACCATCAACAAATACGCGTTTAGTATCCACACTTGTTACTTATCTCACAAAGTATATTATCTGTTAAATTATTAGATCAGGACTCCCATTCACCCGAAATATCAGCCACGGCTTTCTACTCTCTCACTGGCCTGCATAATTTCTGCTGAATCAAAACGGTTCAATGTTCTGATTCCTTACCACATGAAACTCTCAAACCAGCCTTGATTTCATCTCGTCGACCTACAGTTTTGTTTTTGTTTTTGTTTTTTTTTCTCCAGAAATCGGCATTATAGAAAATAAAAAATTTAATTGTTTGGTCATTGAACAGATACATAAAATAAATATTCTGAGAGATTTAAACAAGATTATAAATGGTTCACTATGTGAATGAAACAGAGCAGTGGACCAGAAAAAATTGGCCACAAAGAACAATTTAGTTCCTGGAGGAAAAAATGTGAAGTGTGAATCATTGGTTTCTCTTTCTAATGACCTGATGAAGGAATTTGTTACTGCTCTGATTAAGGATAGTGCTAGTTTCAACTTTCTTGTTACGAAGTTTCCACAGAAAACTGAAGCTAAGATAACAGCAGATATTTTCGATGGACCCCAGATTCGTGAGCTTATCAGGATGAGGCCTTTCCTCAGTTGATGTCCGAGTTATAGAAATCAGCAAGGTTGGCATACAAAAAAGTGGCAGAAATTTTTCTTGGCAACAAGAAATCTGAGAACTATAAAGAAATTAGAGGAAATATTTTAATATTTTAGAAATCTAGGGAGTAGAATGAGTGTTAAAGTGCATTTTCTCAACAGCCACATTGATTACTTCTCTGCGAATCCTGATGCTATGAGTGAAGAACAAGGTGAGCTGTTTAGTAAAGACATTAAAACAATGGAAACGCGCTATCAAGGCCATGGAATATGTCAATGATGGCTGATTACCACTGGTGTCTGTAAAGAGATACTGGTGAAGGACATACAAATATCAGAGTTTCGAAAAAATGAATAAAGAAATGTTTGGAAATTCATAATTTTTGACACTTAGCTCTCTTTTTTCAATATGTTCGTTAATATTTAAGTTAAAATGAAATCCATACAAACAGCTTAGCTCTATGTTTTAAAACGTAATATCTTAATTTTCGTTGGCGTAGCTAATGCTGCTGGATCATTGCTCTAAAAGTGTTTTCCACAGTCAGAGTGCCGTCAACGCTGCTAAAGAGAGATAGCAATAGCATATTAATCAATACGAGAGTCCCGCATCTCTAAATAAGATTTTTATTCCCTTTGATTGCATTTTGTGTGCTCACGACTTTGGATCTTCATCAAACAGATCGTTATATAGGACAATATACAATTTCACTGATTATCTACTTTCAAGAAGAAGAGCAGCGGTGTGCAACGCAGTGCCTACCCACAACACTTAATTTTTAAGTGGCTGGAAGCAAGCCAGGGGTCGCAATGAAAAAACACCATCGACCGATAATGTGCTGGAAATCTTGGCTACTGTACTTTACGGTCTAGTATAACTCGGGTTTGACTCGGCGTGCCCACCACTGACTTAGAGCAAGGAATGCGGATTACAGGTGACATACTACCGGTCTGTATTAGCAATA
The DNA here is from genome assembly GCA_030762175.1 of Metallyticus violacea. Classification (NCBI taxonomy): domain Eukaryota; kingdom Metazoa; phylum Arthropoda; class Insecta; order Mantodea; family Metallyticidae; genus Metallyticus; species Metallyticus violacea. The sequence continues at coordinate 27,694,433 of CM060835.1, forward strand.
CTGTTAATACCAGAAGTGACCATGACTTAGAACAACGAATGTGGGTAAAACAGCTGATGTACTGCCGACTTTACCGCCATGGGTGGCCGAGGTCGTTAAGGCGCGGACTCGTGAGCGGTAGTCTGAGGTTCTAATTATACCAAGACCGTCTTACCTGATTGAGGATTTTTTCAGGTTTTCCTCAGTCCTCATAAGTGACAATGCCGGCAGGTACCCTAAACTTAGGTTTGGGACGCTTCCTTGCTTAAAAAAAATCCTTTCCAACTTTATCATTTCCTCTCATGTATCATCAATGTCCACCGCCTGTGGTGCCTCAGTAGTGAAAAGCGTTAAACACTAATAAATAAAAAATAAAAAAAAAAACGCCGACTGTTATTAGAACTGTTATTAATACTACATGTTATTTTGATTTAGAACAAAAAAGTAGATAAATCAGCTGATGCATTGCAAACCTTTATCAGCAGTACTATTAATACTGGGACTGACCATGCGGATATATCAGCTGATACACTACCGAACTGTATTATTAGCACTATCGATAATGAATATTAATTACCATGACTGTTCAGCTTTCTTGCACACAATGAACAAATTTGACATTTCTTTCACAAGAATGGAGAATATTTCTTTCGTTCCATATATGAATGGTCTTTGTTGTGTTTTCCTTCTTAAGATTTACATGCATAAGAAATGCAAATATGTCCAAATTATCTAAGTCATTCGCACATCTTACAGTGTAAATGCCAATAATTTGGCGGAGTTTTTATATAATGACCCAATAAATTCAACTTTCCAGTGGCCAGCTCCATTTTTATCCCATACCTGCTATCTCCTTCTTTGCTACATTGTTATTGTTTTCCACGGACTATGCTGCAGTTTCTGTATAAAACAGATATGAGTGTTGGTGGACATTGAAGAATTGGGTTAGTATTTCTTCCGGCGTTTTCTGCGAAAAAGGCGACTCCACTAAGATAATAATTCTTGGAAATTCTCCTCGCCATGTGAGAAGTGCGGATGTTCTTAAGTAGGGCAATGACACCGGCGGAAATTTCATCTTTCCTAAGTGCCTTTAGATGTGCAGTTTCGCCACCATGTCGATTTCTACATGTTTTATATCATTTTTCGAGAACTGCAATTTACAGCGGAAGTTAACATGAATTTCTAAAGAGAATTTCCAGCAGTAAGTTCCAAGAGCTGGACCCCAATTTTGGAGTTATCAATCTCGGCAGGTCCCCTCGAAACCACTTACTAAAATCCCTTCGAAACTTTGTCAAGTAATGCATACGTAAACAGTCGTTAAGGGAACCGCAGCGTCGGAGCTAGGAACTTTGACAGAACGTTGACAGAATTTAGAAAGTTATTAATGCTGAATGGCTCATCGCCGCGGGACATTGCTTCATTATTGGTAGTGTGCAGATGTTTAAGAAAAAGTGTAAGTACATAACCCGTCCACAGAATGATACTATTGGAGGTATCTACCATAATTTTACATCTGGTTCAGAATTGAAATGTTGAAGATTTGACTTCGCTTGTTTAATGAACTTTAGTCAGGTAGTATCTACTCAATTAGAAGGATGCTTTTTGAGGAAATTCACGGAGGTTTATAATCAGAGTTGATACTGGTATAGTATTACACACATGGTTTACATGAATATATCTAATTGACTTTAAAGGTTTTGTCACCCGTCAGCTGGTCGGCAGTGTCTAGAATGGTAACTCCCGGCGAGATGGATGTAATATCCATGACGCTGATTACCGTAACGGGTGGTCGAGGTCGTTAAGGCGCGGACTCATGAGCGGGAGGTCTGGGGTTCGATTTTCATCAGGACCGTCCTCCCTGACTTAGGTTTTTCTTCGTTCTCATAAATGGTAAATGCCGGGTAGGTACTCCAATCTTAGGTCTGCAACGTTTCCTTCCTTAAAAAAAGTATTTCCCAATATATCATTTTATGTCATGCATCATCAGTGCCCACCGCCTGTGGTGCCTCAGTAGTAAAAATGGCGTTAAATACTATTAGATAAAAGGTGATTAAATTTCTCGTAATTACAACTACAATTACCATGAAAATAAGTGCATACCTTACTGGACAGGAACTGGATGTTATGGAGCGTTAATGGCAGAGTACTTGATTTACTGATGAAGCATGATTACATTTATGCAGTCATATTTCGACGCATAATACACGAAACCCTCTTGCATTACAAGAAAATCAGTGTTTGCGGCACAGTACATTCATACTGAATGGGGTTTGTCTTTTTTGAGAATACCATAATGCAGCAAAAAGATGCGAACTGGTATACTGGCAGTGTGTACTCTCTATTTGTGAGGAAGTTGGAACATAACATTCTACGGATGAAACCAACGCATTAGGAGAACATGTCAGAAAAATTACCCAGTTTCAAAAGATGCCTGTGAATGAGCCTGTCTAAAAAGATGCCTCTGTAGTAAAAATGGGCGAACATTTCCATGTATAATCGAAAGAAAAAGTAGAAAAGTTCACCTCATAAAAATTACCGTATGTTATTTAAATGTTCTTCTGTATACAGACATAGCTGTCGAACTACTTAATATAGAAATCTGACCAATAGCTCAATTTAAGGCCAATGTCTTCTCAAACATAAATATATTTAAAACATAGTTATTTAATTACGAGATTGGAGGAAATCTGTTTTATGTGTATTTGAGCGATATCCCCTACAAAGACAACGAAAACAAGAAATATTCAGGAATAAATTGAAAATGGGTATAAACGAGTATAGTGAAAAATATTTTCATATTTAAAAGTAGAATCTTTATAGCTGTCGATAGTTATCACCAGCCAGCATTCTCAAGGCAAAGTAGCACAGCTGATTTCCCGTTTGGCCGAGTGTTCAAAATATAATTTAACAATTTTATAGAGGAGAGAGCGAAACTAGCTGATCTTTTTTTGTTTTTACTGTTTTCTTTAGGGAAGTTACTAAAATATAAAGATTTATGGTCCTGTTAAAATGTTTTATTAAATATGACCCTTCACGTTTATAAAATGTATGTTATAAGCTATAGTATCAATAGTTTTAAATGTCTAACATTATTTTTAGCAAATTCCGAAAGAATGTAGCTATTGCGGTTGTTTCCATAAAACTACTCTTTAAAATGTTCTTCAACTCTTAATAAATCCTATTTGCTAGCTACTAAAAATGACCAATAATAGTTTATATATATATCTGTGTGTGTGCGTGCGTGCGTGCGTGCGTTTTTTTTTATTAAGCTTTAGCGGCCGCAATTTTTGTTTTTACTCAAGGAAACTTACTTAATATAAGGATCAAAACAACCGATTCATCGAATTCGAAAACCAGTAAACTTGGACTATTAGGAGGAAGGGTTAACTTAAAGCGATGTATATATTTTATATGATGTGTGTGTCTGTTTAACGCTCTAGCGGCCGCAAATTTTGTACTTTCTCAACATAACTCGCATATAACGATCAATTAGCAAACAATTGATAGAGTTTAAAAACCTGGAAAAATTGAACTATTAGGAGGGGGCTCAACTTAAACGATGCTGCATAGACTATATGTAACATCGTTGTTTATATAAATATATATTGAGTGCGTGCGTGTGTGTTAACGCTCTAGCCGCCGCAATTTTTGTTTTCTCAACAAACTCGGTATATAACGATCAATTAACAAACGATTCATCGAGCTCAAAAACCAACAAAATTGGTTAGGGGTTAACCTAAAGAGAAAATTTAAAAAATATAATTAAAATTGCTTTAGTACTCTCAATTTTTGTTTTTACTCAACGAATTTCGGTGTATGCCATTAAAATGAAATAAGAAAAACAGTTTCTGAATTCGTTGAAATCAGACTATTAGTAGAGGGGGTTAACCTGAAATCCAAAATTAAAAATCGCTCTATCAGTAAAAAAAATTTTTGCAATAAAACTCGGTATATACCATTTAAATAAAATAAGAAAAATATTCTATAAAAATCAGGGAAATTGGCTCATTAGGAGTAGGGGTTTACCTGAAACACAAACTTTAAAAATCGCTCTAGCTGCACCAGTATTGGTTTTTTCGGTATATACCATTTAAATAAAACAATAAAAATATTTTTTGAAAATGAGGGAAATCGGCCATTAGGAGTACAAGTATACCTGAAAACCGAAGTTTAAAAAGCGCTCTATTGCTTAATGTTTTCTATGTTGTTTTAAAATGAAAGGACAAATTAATTTAGCACGTAAACTGTAAATATAACGCTGAATATGTTTTTTATGTAACAAAAGCACTATGGTGGAGAGAGCAACTGTGAAATATTAATCTAATTTATGTGTAAGATTTATATTTGTATGTAAGAGCGATCTTTAATAACCTTCAGCAAATGTTTGCGTTACGTGTTTTTAATACAACATTTAAATTTCAAAGCCACTGAAAATCGAAGGAACTTTCCATTGTATATTGTCGATTGTAAATATTTGTTTAGTGCATTGTAATTGTTTCTGAACAGTAACATGTTTTGTTTTGTTGACAAATATGAAATTAGAGACAAGATTATAAAATATTGAGTGTAATAACTTAGAGTTTATTATTTTATAGATTTTAAATTATATTATTGAGAAAGTGCTAAGGATCGCTTTGGAATTGACACCCCAGCATAGAATTGATTATATTCAAATTCATCATTTTCAAGTCCCAGCACATTTAATTACTATTACCATACCATTATTTTAAGCTTTAGATAAAACGAATGTATTTGAAACTAAATATACCGTCTCCCTGCTTATTTTTTCCCCTCCGTTTCTTTTACTCTGTGAAACGCTTAGAATTAAAAACATAACGAATGCATTTACGAGATTCAGAAGTAACTCTTTCTGCATTCAGCGATTTGAAGAACAATAGACTTTAATTTGGCCCGGCTACGGTAGAGAAACGGATTAATGATCGCAAAAACTGCAAATAAAGGAATAAAACCAGAAGGAAGGGAGTTTCTCTAGAAATTAAAAAAAAAGACAGCAAAGTTGTAGCCTTTTTTAATTAGAGTCATTTGTAAACAGCGTTTCATGCAAGGCACCAGAAAATGTTTATAGCACTAATGTCTTGTGAAACATTTATAGAAGGTGTTAATCTGTATACAACATTGACGTCTGCTACTTTAGCAGCTTCAGGTATCATTCTTATTAAAATAAACACTCATTTTCATATTGGTGCTTGAATATGCAGTAACATGTTATTCCTTTACAAATTGCTCGTCACCATGGTAGATGTTTGCGGTTTGAAAATAGAGCACAGATATTTACAAATCAATCCCCCCAACAGTGTACGCACGTTGGTGTATGATAAATTTTCTTTAAATAGTGCGAAAATTGTAAGTGATGTAATTGTTGGCAAACATAATTTTTGTAAAGATCTATGACAAATTTTCTGTCAAATGTAATGTATGATTAACGTTTGACACCCATCGGAGTCGACCTCTTTCATCATGCAGCGTTAAAGACAATTTATTTCTAGAAAATTGAATTTAACCGACAAGTAACGCAGGGGTCAACCCCCTTTCCCAAGAATAAAAATACGTGGGTTATAAATAAAACAGTGACAACACTTTCAGGTGTTCATTGTGCGCAGGCTTGTGCAGGAAAGGGTTGTTCAGTGCCGAAAGCTCTCGGCAAAGCGAGTAGTTGTGGTGTATATGAATGAATCCCTAGTAATGTGTGAGATGCTCTAAAGCATGTTTAGGAAACTGGGAAAGCGTTCTTGTATAAAAATGCAAGTTACCCATGGCAAAAAAAAGCACGTCAGCGCCACGGCGTGTTGCAGGAAGCGTGTGGTAACGATGTGCTACCGTATCGGATGATTGTCGCATTTCTTGAGGGTCTCACACCTTGCATCTTGCATGACAACGCTCATTTTCACTTGGCAGCTACGGTGACCCAATTGATAGTCAGGAGACAATGGAAGATCTTGGAACATCTCCCATATACGCCATACATGAGTGCCTGTGATTTTGTCCTCTTTCTTTGGTTGAAAGTATCCCTCCTAGGCACCTGGTTTCCAGATATTCCCTCCTTGCTGCGCGCCTTAGAGCTGTCCACTACCGACAGGAACAACAAAAACTTTGCCAATGGCATACGACAGCTATCACGGATTGGGAAACACTGCAGGTCTACACAGAAAACTATATCCAATGCCTGTAATGTGATTGCCACTGCAAGTGTAATAACTATGTTGCCAATACAGCCCATGTATTTATTTATAAATGAAAAGTCTGTAAATTCCAGTAGGTGTTGTTAAGCGAATACAAGCTCACTTGCGTAAAAGGATATATATATATATATATATATATATATACTTATTTTCTTGCCATAGAAGAACTCAAGTAGTTCGAAATATAGCGATTACAACTCTGTAACTTTTTATTAGCGTTTTTTTTTTTTTTTTCATTTTCTACTTTTCTAATTATTGTTAATTTAGTTACATTGTTAATAGTGTTACATTATTTTTCTTATATATATTTCTTAACGCGATTCAGGGATTTATCTCGCCGGGTCACGAGGTTCGTTATGCCCCCTCTCATAAAAATCGGGGTCCTGTTGTCCAAGCTAAGCCCATTCTTTGTTTTACACATAGGCATCCAAGTAAAACTGGTGTCATCTGAGATGTTCCTTCAAAGTCTCTCGTCTGTCTTCTTCAATCATGTCTTAGTTTCGTTGATTACTGTTCTCTGTGTTGCATTTTTGAATTGTTGAGGGTCATAAAATTCATTATATCGGATTATCCAATTATCTGAAGACCGATGCGGCGGCAAGGATTGCATCGGCCGATAAGCCATCGCTGACGGCCAGCCGATCTACATTAGAGTCGGGGCGGGTGGGTCCGGGCAACGCAAGAGCCGGTGGTAGAAAAACTAGAGTGGGTTTAATAAATTATAATGCAATTAAAAAGTTATGTTCTCTGCTTATGAAATTTTGAAGGTTTCCTGTTTTACGAAAGTTAATACTCGATATTACATCGAATCAAAAGTAAAAACCCGTTTTGGAATAGAATAATTAGACATAGGATTTGCCATTTAGTATTCTTAGAATGCTTTACTAGGGTTAGATATTTGTTACTTCTTACATTTTTCAAAAGACACTTTGGGCGATAGCTTATCAGCCGATGCAATACCCCAACGAAATTGGATGACCCCAAGATGTATGAATCAAAATTATAGACTTTAATTATTCTATTTTTTTTATATAATTTCTGATCGTTATTTCATAATTGAAGTTGTGGATCCTCTTTAGTCAATTCTTTAATGAGCCTATTCTGCATTATAGTTCACGACTACTTGCTTTTCCAGTTTTATCCCTCCACTCTTCTTCAAAATAACTGGCGAGTTTCTAGGTTTGCACGTTTGCGAACGTGGTTTGTTTAGCAACATCAACAAATCTGTTTGCTCAGGCCTGCCAATAAAAGCGTCATCAATTGCACGGTTCTTTGTGTACACAGTGTTGCCAAACTCAGTTCTAAAGTGCTCCCAGCAATTGGACCATTCGAGGACGTTCATTTCACCGTTATATCGTAACTGGATTCTGGTGTTTTGTGTTTCATACAAACTGCAAAGTCTGTACTTAGCAATGTAATGATTATAATGTCCTAGGGTTATTCTTAAGGCCTTTCTTTAGCAGTTACATTATTTTTTAAGATTAGCAAAAAATGAGATTTAGATTTTATATACTTTTTGAGCTGAGGACTTCATTTTATACACATTTATTTTTTATAACATGCATAGCAATGTGCCCAAGTTTCATTACTATAGATTAAATACACTGCTGGGCGTTAACACTGCAACGCCCGCAATAGATTCGTTAAAAATACCTCATAAGGAACGAGTATGACTCGTCGAAAATGCAACAGCAATACCGCAGGTGTCTGAATTTGAGACTTACACAGATATAGCTAGATAAAAAGGCCTTCTAGCACAACGGTTAGAGCGTCATACTATAGTTGTGAAGGTAGTAGTTTACAATCTACACATTCTGATGGTTTTTTTTTTTTTTCTGTCGGAGTTAAAGGAGATTTGCCACATTACAATGATTTACTCGCTAACATAATGTCACGCACACAATGTGCTATAAATTAATATTTATGATTTTTTTTCTGATGGAATCAAGAGAGATTTTTACTAGCCCCTATCAATTTATATGTACGAAAAGAAGGCGAGCGTAGGTCGTCAAGTCATATCGAGCTGCAGCAAACCACTATGTCCACCGGTTTCTAGGATTTACCCGAGGTAAGCGTTAAGACTAGTGTGTGTATGTATATATGAATTAATAGCTAATTTCAATCAGACAACGCGTGGTGAAAAACTCAGTTTTGTAATAAGGAACAACATTGCAGCCAGAACGTTACGGAGGACAACGCATAGGCTACATTATGTTTAACAAAATAATTAAATAAATAAAATAAAATAACAAACAACAAATAAATAAAAATGAATAAAGGAATAAATAAAAATAGTACATTTACCATTTACACTGTTACAAGCGCCACGCAAACAGTGTGCGCCCATCTCCCGTTCGCGACTGAGGAATTCGACTTTCTCCGCTGTCGCTCGGGACTGCAGCTCTAACTGCTCTATTCGATTCGTTTTATTTAAGGACGGTTTTTAACATCTCAGGTCATCAGTGTCCCATTCGATTCCGGGCATAAAACGGTCGACAAATTTTGCTCAGAGGCCTCTCTTTCAGACTTGAGGTTCTTTATCGTGCCGTAAATGTACGACACGGGACCCACGGCTTTACTTCCCTTCCGAAGTAATCTTAAAAATCTTAAAATCCGAAGGAAGATTTTTATGCCCGAAAAAATCCATCGATCTTGGCCGGGATTGAACCCGCGAGGACCAACTAACTGCTCTAAAGCACCAGCAGATTCGGATCTTTCTTGCTGAGTGGGTAAGTAACTTGTGATATAAAGAACGACAATTGACGAAGCGTAGAAGTGTAGCCAGAGAAAGCAATCAATCGTACACAAAAGTAACTTTGTAGGAAGCCTAATATTTAGCATACAGCGAAATCAAATAAGAAACTGTACTGCAGCAATGTAACACTTAAGGGAAATGATAATTACACGGTAAAAGTCATTCGCTTTTAACACTGAAAGTTTTGCATATATTCCGAACTGTATAAGGAGATATTTCTTAATATCGGGTGGGGCTAACGACTTCTTTTCCAGAAACAGTGCGAGAACCACTATATTTTGCAAACTTCGACCCCGCTGTTTCCTCAATTTCCTGCTTCCAGATTTTAAAATCATCAACGAATGAGAAATGCACATCTTCCGATTTTACTTTTATTTCATGTACTGATTGTTAATGCTCAATTAAAAGAAATTCCATTGTTGCTTCATGACTACATAAACTTTCTAGCTGATCCCTCATATGGTGATCTCGCTGATGGCATTTGAAGTTGTGTGCATCATTGAAATTCTTGTTGCACACTTCACGGTGATAGGCTTATAATTGTTGTGTTTTTAGAACAGGCGCGATAACATCCTTGTACTGTAGAAACATGTTGTCTTAGATTTCTATTGTGCCACTCTCCCACGTTTCACGCATACGAACTGCTTTGATGCACTCATTAAAAACAAATAAAAAATACAGCACACCACTTCCACACTAACACTTTCACTCACATCCCACGCTAAAAGAAAGAGAATTTTTATAAGAGGTACTATAACGTAGACGCGAAAAAGAAAGATTTGTTTACAACAGGGATGATATAGGAGCGGTAACTTCCACTACTCCGAACTAACACTAAGGAGGCAACTTAAACTGAAGGATGCATTCGGAGATCCCGGCTGCCCTCCGCACTTGTTCGTGAAAGTAGGCGTGACTGCAGCAGCCGTTGCGTTCACAATATAACGATAATAACCGCAACAATGTCAGACTGGCGAAAAAGCACGGGTTTGTAAAACAACAGACGTACCGCAACAAGTATAGGCAAAGACCTTCAAAATACATGAGAGGATTTCAGTCTCTTAAGAGCCAACATTTTCAATTCTTGTTTGCTAAGTGCACATGAAACCTAATTCTAGCAATGAGACTAAATGAATAGGATGCGTTAACTCATTTCAACTACAACGAAATTCTCCGCAAATGTTACTTTTATTGACATTCATAACCTTTTTAAATGTCTATATGAATGTAATACAACTTTTGACTGTTTCGCTGTTTTGATGTAAATATGCCGTACAAGGTCATGGAATATACATAAATCTTAAACTTATTCTATGAGTGCCAATAATTAACAGCACACGATTTAATTAATTAAAACAATAAAATTCAAGCATGAGCAATGTCCATGGAATAATACGGTAAATGGAACAGAAAAGAAAACAAATTTATCTTATTATTTTACACTATATTCACAAATAACAGATCTCCAGTCTTTATGACAATTATGAGCAATAAACAATACTCACAATGAATGTATAAACCCAATAACCCAGTTAACGGGTATTCGTCCTCTGGGCTCATAACACATCTCTACCCCAATAAATCTTGTCACAGACGCTGCTGGTGTTTTCCGCTTGAAGGAAAGACACTAGAAACATGCGAGTTCGGTAAATAGCAACACGTGGTCAGTGTAATTTGAGGCTGACGTCTTCCTCTACTGGAGAAGAAAACAAACTTGTGGAGCGAGGCAAGATCTTATTTTTCCTAGCCTGTCAGGATGGTTGTGTTTTCTGGAGCAAAGGAAACAGAATCGACCTCTAGAGGAATGTTGCATGCGCTTGTAAACAAGAGTTAAGGGTGTCACTCCAACTTCTGGGATAAAGCAACGAGGAAGAATCATGATCACTTTTGGAAATACTCGCCTTCTCTTTCTGCGGAGGTCTTTAAGAGTGATTTATGCTCCGCTATAGGGCTGTAAGGAAGAGCCCCATACAACTGTAGTACTTCCCATTTTGGAACAGTTTGCACACCGAGAGTGTCATGCTATTTTTGGCTACATCGCAGCCGAGCACGCCAGGCACTCAATTTCTTCCCTTTAGTGGCTCTGCGTGGAAGTCAGTTGCAGTTTGCTGTTACGAGAGCAAGGTTCTTCGCTGTCTTTATATTATTATAACTTAGTTTATCATTACAGGCTACTGGTGCCTCAGTGTGTAAGTACAGTACATTTTACTGTAGTGTACTGAAATGTTGCTATCAGCAGTGAGAGAGAGAGAGAGAGAGAGAGAGATGGGGGGGGGGGCAATAAGTCTACAGGAATAGCTCCGTACTGTACAGGAAATTAAAAATAGCAGGGGAGAAAATACAAGAATTACGAAAGCAAAATTGTTGTACATAATGCAAATTTCTTTAAAAATATTTCAGAAATGTATAACTGCAGATGGACACCTCTTTGATACAGGTTAATGATCAAAGTTGTGCAAGTGAAAGTTGTCCACTTACGGAGTCGGTGTCTGACCCGATCTTGGCTCCGCTGAGTTGGGGATACAGGCCAAAAATAACTTTATGTATTAGAGTAGCCATATTAACATATTGTAACAATAGTGAAGCTGTTTACCTTTTCCATTCGGACGCGCATATACACTAGAGATCTGACGTTAGTCATGTGGTTTGTACATTTATTTGATTTATTTACAGACGCTCTTTAAATTCTCACGTCATCAACATTCAATTCAGGGCTTGAAACGGCCGATAAATTTTGCTCAAAGGCCTTTTCTTTCAGGCTTGAGGGCACGTAAACGTACGACACGGGACCTGTTCATACAGCAGCGAAGTCCATGAATAAAATTAAAGAAGTATTTGAAGATATAGTGCAACAGATTTAAGAGTACGTGATTTTTATCTGTGGAGTTGCCCAGAGGACAGAGTTTATAAAACAAACCCTCACACATTGCAGGAACTAAAGGAAAATATCAAATAAAATAAGAAAAATTACAATGGACGAACTCAAACGTGTCACTCAGTATGTTTTTCCGATACAATGCCTTATTAGCAAAAGGGGGATGATATTTCCAGTATCTTCTATGAGATAAGATTTTATACACAATTTTAGAAGTGAAGTTAAAGTAAGTTCTCGAGCGACCGCGACGCGCCCAACCGCCGAGAATCAAAACACCGCGCGTTCGGGATATTTTTTACGTGAAAGCTCTGTAGTAAATAGTTCACTGTGATTGTGTGCAGTGTATAATGAATCGCAAAGATATGTAAACAAATATTGCACAACATATTTATAAATTAAAGGGAAAAAAAGGAGGTAAAAATGGTGTACTGTTAACAAAAAAAAGGTGAAGATACTGACTATGTTCAGTGTAAGATGAACTTTAAAATGTCGAGGAAAAAGTACACATAACATGATGTGCCATAATTGCAAAAGAAAACGGAAAAACGAAAGCGTGGAGTAGGTTTGCTCTACTTGCAGTCTGTTGCTTTGAATAACATAAACAGTTACAGACAGAAGGATAGAGAATGTTATTATAGATAGGTAACACATTAGAACATTACAGTATTAAATGAACTATGTATAATAATGCTTTTGTGTTGTTTAATAAAACCAAAACAAAACAAATTGATTTAAAACCAATGTTAAAATGTATGTATGATGAAGCGGGTTTTAAGGTATGCTGTTGTGTTGACGATGCTGATGTAGTTGTTGGATTAATACATGAGGGTCCCACTTCGTACCCCGGGTCTTTCAGGGGCCCGAAGTCGTATTTGGTGCTTTAGTGGTCACGTAAGAAAAGGAGGGGAAAGGGAAAGGTTCAAATCACACGACAGTGCTTCATTAAACGCCTAGAAGTGTTTATTCACACGAGGATTTGTTACCTCTTTGCCATTGACCCCGCGAGCTACAAATGCTGCTTGAAATTGCATCTACGGCCCTAAAACTACATTCTGTGACTCTCGCCTTTCACTTGCCTACATTGCTGACTTTGAATTTAGAAAATGCGTGAATTGTATCTGGAACTGCGTTCTGGAAATGCCTCCTGGTAATGCGTTTTACTGTTTCTGGGACTGCGGCGTCCTCCACTTATAAACTAATTTCAAAGTGTCCTCACGTTTTCGTGAGAGCTCACGGGGTTCACAAAATAGTGCCCACAGACTACTGAGCCTTCAAAATATTCAAATATTATTGGTGAGCTTTTGTACTAACTTGTGCGCCCACTTTAAATTCATCAACTCTTTGACTGCTCTTTGGAGAGTTCATGTTCATGCGATGTAATGACGTCATCGCTGACACCTGTTCCTTTTCTATCTCTAACGAATTTCCGAGCATCTCCAGCAACTAAGTATACAAAAGACCCATTGTTCGACTCATGCCGGACACCTGCATGCACTTAGCTTTTTCACAAGAAAGAGACTCGAGCCATTATCCGTGACAGCACAAGAGATAACGATAGGCAGCCTTTCCCTCATGTCAAAAAGATATGCAAGCAGGTAGCCTAATACATTTTCCTGTTACATCAAATGTTCTTGTTTGTTACTACAGTTATAAGATATTTAACAATTATTACTTTTTAAATTATCTATAAACATTCACTCTCAGGTACGCGTGGGTGTGAAGGCCCGTTACAATGGATATAGTATAAAAGTCAAATTATGTTTTGTTATTTATTTATAGCATTTATTTAATAAGTAATACTGTAATACACTAATATAAACCTTGTATTCTCTGCATATAATAACATTCTCCACTCTTCCTTAACTATTTCTGTATTATTCAGAAGCAAAAGACTGCAAGTAGGAGCAAACTTAGAGGATCGGGAGGGAGTCAGGCAGAGCCAAAGCACGATATATCTGCACTCACAACCTTTCGGACAACTGCCGGAACATCATGCAAACCAAACTGCGTATTACATTCTAGTGATTCACTTGGATGTCGATCATCTTCAAAATAGCTAATTGCATACACTAAAGATGAAACACAAAGACTTTCGCTTTCACTTATTACTCCGTGCGCACTTTTCTCACTCTAATATTTTCTTAGAAAAGTTAGCTATTAAAAGACGGTGATGAGCAGGCGCAGGATTTTCTGTATCTCTCACCGATCAAATTTCTCTTTCCCACAATAACGGGCTGCAAGTGCAAACATATGCGCGAGTTCTATTAATTGGTGATTTTTCCTTCGCGGGACCGCTCCGCACGTAACGACTAGTCGGATGGTTAAAGCGGGTACCGCGGCGAACGAGAGTGAAAAATTTCGCAGCTATGATTATTGTGTGAGTTATTATTAACCTTAAAATGTGCATTTACTTGCCATTATCAAGCAAGAAGATGCTATAGCTGCCTCCATAACCCCATGCATTTCCCTCTGAGAAGTGGAAAACATTTCTTCAGAATTTTATTTTTCAGCTTATCTAATGTGTTTATGGATTTGTCTCGTACACTTTTTCCTTTAATGTTACCCACAGATAAAACTCGCAGGGCGATAAATCAGGGGACCAAAGGGGCCATATCCAGGGAACGATGACTATCGCCGAATATTTAATGACTTGCATGCAAGGAGACCTGAGCTGTATATGCCGTTGCAGAGTCCTGTTAGAAAGCCGCGAACCTACTTTCCCTTCAGTTATTTCAGGAAAAAAGGCTGCAATTTATTCTGCACATTCCTATTTCAAGTAATTGCTTTAAAATAAATAAATAAACAAGACCCTAATATTACCTCGCCGCTCATGGTGCTCCACACTCCCATCTTTTGGTCATACAGGGGTTTCTCGCGAAGCAGATTACGTTTTCTTGAATTACCAACATCGATTGTTTTGCCTATTGCCTACTCACTTGGCTGGAGTCATGATTCATCCGTAAAGAAAATTAAATAATTAGGGTCAGTATTTCCATCATTCAAAATATATTACAAAATGTACATATGGATGCAGGGACATCCGGTTTAATTGTGTACTTGCACTACAGTCATTTTATAAGGTTTTAGCTTCACTAGCTTTGCAGCCGTTATGTCTGAGTCGTAGATATCTCAGGTTAACTCCTGAGATTTTACCCCTAAGAAATGACTCGAAAGAATGGAAAAATTCGAGTTTTTTCCTTCTGACCAAGATTTTAAAGTTAGTCTTTGTGAAAAATAACATTAAATACAAATTGATTTTAATAGTGTGGTTAATTCTGTTTCAAAATTACTCATTGTGAAGGCTTGTATTAAATAATAACATTTAATATAAATAAATTAAATTTGTTATGCATTTTCCATTGCTTTCCATAAGTATGTTTACTTTTTATATAATCCACTATATTTACTTTAATTGGTTGAAATTATAAAATGTCATTACTTTTATTTTCTTTATGGATATATTCATAAAAAAGTACTTGCTATTTAATTTAATTGAAAGGCTGCTAACTAAATTTTTTCAGCGAACGAAAATTACATGGTGATTTGTGAATAAAAGTATTTTTAAGTTTGCATTATCGATTTTAAAATAGTTCATTTCACTCATTCAAACTCTTGTTATTACGTACCTTTATTAAAATGGTAGATAATACTGGACATCCTTGTGGAACTTGTTAATTTCTTTTTCCATTTGATATTTTTATTTTGCTGCCAGATACTATTTCTTTCTGTTCCGCTTCTTCTGTACAGATAAGTACAAGACCTTGGCAAAACTCTTGTAGATAACACCAGTATTTTACGTAGCAAAGTTAAGTTGAAGGTTAGAAAACTCGTTCTGATATATCTTCGTTAACCTCTTTGCCAACCCACGAGCAAACTTCGTTGAAAACAGATCCCTTAGAGATCTTTAATATTAAACTAAAGGTAAGCCATGTCCCTACCGCTCGGAAACCGGGGAAATTGCACGGAAATTCTCTTTAAAATGCCCTTTGCGACGCAATTTGACCTACTGTACGGAATGCATAAGTTGATTTCGGGTGCCCGTGAGGGTTTAGTGTCGTTCTGGATAGGATGAAAATTCATTTCACAAAGCTTATAAAATCTTTCAACGGTAGAAAGGAAGGTATAATTTTTTACAAGATAACTGGAAAGTTAGTATTTAAGATTTTAACAAAAGAACCCAGAAGTGATTTACCTAGAAGTTATAAGAATTAAAAAAAAAAAAAAATTAAACGAATTAGAGTTTTACAATAACCCAATTAAGTCACCTCATTGGTCAAAAGAATATTCCTATCTATGCTAATTGTTGCTAAATTATCTTATATTTTAGTCACAAAAACAATTAATTAATAAAATTTAAACATAAGTGCTTATGTTTTCTAAATACTACGCGAGAAAATGTTAACTTTCCCTTATCGAAAAATGTTTCTATATTCAGACATTTTGAAACAGTACTAACAAATAATTATACATTTTTAAATTTGCACGTTTGATCGGGAACTATTTGACTGAATTAATAAGGATGGAGTAGAATGTTTCAGTACTTTTAGCCTTTCTCAAGAGCTGGTAGGATTTCCACTCATAAATAAAATATTACTTTACTCACTTTGAGGCACAGTTGTTTTTCATTTATCAACCCAAGAATATATCAACGGCTTGCAAAAGCAAATTAATGATTTCTTATTTGTACACATATACCATCATAGGACACAAGATAAACATTAGAGGAATATTATGCTCGAATAATGTCCTGTGTTTGTTAATGTGACAAGCAGATAAATTTAATTTTATAATTTTCAGTGCTAATAACTGGTTCCCTCCAGTTCTACACCGCATTATTGATATCTATTGTTGAGATAGTTAATTTTAGTTATTACTTTTATTGGTTGTACTAGAATTAAGCAATTTGCTTGTGTTTCTGGCTCTTTTAGCACTGAGCAAGCATTCACAATTAATAACACATCTTGGAAGAGAAACAAGGTCATAACTCTCCATGAATTTACTAATACAACTCGGAGACAGATAACAGCTGAATGTATTGCAAGTTTGGGCGCTGTTAATAATATAATTGGAAGGAAAATTGAGAGTGGATCAATTTCACTTCAAAGGAAAGAACATATGGCCAAAAACGAAAAACATCCAGAAGAGATGATGCCTATGTAATCAGAACCAGCAAAACTAATCCTGAAAAAAACAGTTTTGATTTATAAAAAGATTTGGAGGCTGCAGGGGTGAAAATCGATACATCAGCAGTACATAGGCGGCTTCTAGATGCTGTAAGAAAAGCTCGAAGGCCGGTCAGAAAACAGCTATTGACATATCCTACAAAGAAAAAGAGACTAACATGGGCTAGAAAACATCAGAAATGGAAACAGGAAGAATAGAAACTTTCTGATGAAGGTCATTTTGAAGTGCTGGGGTTGAGCGTCTCGCATGTAAGGAGAAGTGATAGAGAGGAAATCGCGCCAAAGCACATCAAACAGGCGTTTCCACAAAAGATGTTTCACAGGCACTAAATGTTTGATATCTATTGACGGAATGATGAACAACGACAAGTACATCCCAATTTTAGAGAAAAGAACCACGCCAGAACTGAAGAGAATGGCAAAGGAACTGAACATTGAAAAGGCGATTTTCCAGCAAGATGTTGCTCCATGTCATGCAACGAAGAATTTTAAAGACTTCATGGCGAAAAATAAATTCACTCTTTGGAGTGATCTGTAAATTCACTGGATCTCAACCTTATAGAGAATCTTGATTGATTATCAAGAAACGGATGAGGAAAATGTATTGCAACACCAAAGTAAAAATTATTTGTGCTGTGATAAAAGAGCGGTTTCATAACTCAGAAATAATTAAACTGTGCAAGAAACTCGTTGACTCTATGCCCAAACAAGTGAAAATGGTAATTAAGGCCAAGGGTGGTCACATAAAATACTAAAACACTGTTAAGTAAAAAGCAACATTGAACTTTTGTGAAAAATCAAAAATTAGAATTATCTTTGTTCATATTAATTTGCACAAGGTATAAGTGAAGCAAATATTCCAGTTTTTTTTTTTTTTTTTTTTGCATGCCACCAGCCTCCTCTGGCATCTTTGGGAGGGGGGGAAGGGATGATGGTAAACTAAAGAGACAAGAAGCGCTGCGGAGCTAAGATCTGTAAACTGCGAGGAATGGTCTGAAATCGCAGTGAGACACGTTTTTGTTAATTACACGCAGTTTCTCTCGAGAGACGAAACTTCACCATGTTTTGTACTTGAGCACGAGAAATTACAGCAAGCCTTGAAAGGCGCTAGACAAGGTGTTACCGTGACAACACAGACGGCAAACTACAAGCTTTACTGAACCGGGTCACATTTGTAGCCTACTTTCCAGACTTGTTCTCAGCAGAAAGCATTACTAAGTACAGTCAAACTTTTACAATACGAAATAAACACGAATGTACGATGAATGTGTTCATTGTTTTCTATGGTTGTTGCAACAAAATGCTAAATAATGCATGGCTTACTTAATTTAGTTTATTTAGCGTTAAATGAAATAATTCAACTATCATATTTAACATGAATATCAGAGTCCTCATTCCGCTACGCAATCGGAAATTGATTTTTGCCAAAGGGAAGTTTTTGCGTAACGGTCACATCACCTGTTGAAGGAAATCATATCGTTCGGTCGGATTATTTCTTTCGTTATTTATTAGTATTGTACTCACCATCAAAGATGTTCCAAGTGTCTGCCCTCCGCTGCGAATCTTGCCTGAATATTTTCGAAAAAGGGCACTGGCCGAAATTCATCCTTCCTAATATTGTAAACTGTCTCCTAGATATTCTGTTTAAGTACATTCTTGGGTTTTATACTTTTATATGGATGAAGGTGCAACAGCTGAATTGCTTTATACGCTCTGGCGAGAGATACGTCAACTTGCTGGGCTAATCGTGTTTAAGGCTTTCGAGAGACGTTTTCAATGATCGCCTTTTTAATCAAGCTTCTTCTCTGTTAAAACTTGGTTTTTTGGTCTCGGCTTCTTGTCAATGAAAATGTTTTGCATTTGAACTTTGCTCACCAATCTGAAAACTGCACTTGCAAATGGAGATTTTACTCCAGGGAATTGAACACAAAATTTCCTGCTAAAGTGCGTGTACGATTTCTTTGGCACATAATATTCGTAAATAAATATTCTTTCTATTAACCCTTCAGTCACTGATGAAAGAAATCACTCACAATTAACTCATACATGCTACGAGATCACCTTGTCGTACACATTAGACACATCAACACTTGTAAGGTTTGAATTTTAATAATTCTGTTGCATTTATGCCACAGACACTAAAACCCACACTTCTCTAATTTAGGTTAGTTCAGATTTGCGCCCATGTTATCTAATTTGTTAAAATTCTTCTTCTTCGCGGTGTTTCGAACCAGTAGTATCAATTTGTTCAGAATATCATAAAGTGAAGTTCTGGGAACAGGCATTTGCCCAATGAACTTTCGATTAAATTCCACACGAACGCGAAGAGCTGATTCATATTTATAATAACATTTACACACAAAAATAGTTGCTCTAAAGTATTTGGGAACGAATGTAGGTTGGTGACGGCTCGGAAGTTCAATACAGGCAGGCGTCCTTGAGAGCAGCCGGCCTTGGCAAGATGCAAAATCCCGTGCGAGCGGTGAGGACGTGATCTGGAAGCCCGATAGATTGCATATACCGAACTTTCAAAGTTTTGTCGCCCGCTTTAAGACAGCCGTCGGTATCTTATGATCGAAGATGTTGGAAAGTTTTTCAGCTATAACCAAACTATAATAGAACGTTGTTATTTACACTATATCATTTCATTTCCCGAAATTGAGTCAATTTCTTCCCTGATATTTTCTTTCAATTATTCTGAAGAATGTAGGTTTGTCCCGTATATTTCATTTTTCAACTTGCCCCATTAATAAAAATAACACACTGTCAGTATGTCATTCCTTTATCGTTGTGCATTTATGTTATTCTCATAAAAAATAAGCTCTATTGCTCTGTTTGCATTTTCTGTGCACCATACATCCATTTTCTCGTCAAGGAAGGAGACGAATTTTTCTGTACACCAATATCTTATTATTTTACGTCGAAACATGACCACGTAAATGGAACCAATGCTTAAGCGTGAATCAATTACTTTATCATTAACCTCCCGAAACATCCTTAAAGAAATTTATCCGAACATCAGGATCCATGCAATTGGTGGGTGGACAACAGTGGCGTTGTATGCTTTCAAGTTTAAATATCTGTACTTTCTATTTCGGAAGTTGAACTGATGCGCGTGAATGACGACAGTACGTTTCTAAAAAGAAGTCACAAATATGTGGATGTAGTAGGGCAACATTTCCATTTCCATTGTAATTATAGTGTTAATTGGGAGAACATGAAATCAGCTGCGCCGATATCGGCTTCGCCGCTAGTTACTGCTGTGATTGCCAACCCCCAAGCTACCGTGCATCGGGCGATAGAACCATGAAAGACCAGGTATAAATTCGTATTCCTCTTAGCTAATCAGTCATATTTCAAGCTTTGTTTTTTAGTTTTAGTTCAGTAAGTTATTCAATATGAAATCCCTGCATGGAATAATATTACGAACATGAATCTTAATCCACTATAATTTTCAAAGCGTATATTAAAAGTATGTTTATACAATTATTCAACAAAATGTATTATTACAGATTTCAAAATTAAAAACAAAATTTCAACAGACATTACTGATCTATTTTCACAAGAATTGCGATCACTTTACCAGATGCAACCATTGCCGATTATAAAACGAAATGGTTTTCATTTGCAGGATTAAATCATGAAAGGATGACCTGTAACCATAATGATAAAAATTCCACAATTAAATGCATTAAACTTGCGTAAATTTAAGAATAAAGCTAGATACAATACATAGCTTTAGTTTCAATAGCGCCTTCATTGAACGCTGGCTGACTTAACGGAGATTTGCCTGCCATTTCTAATCGGTTTGGCCCCCTTCTCCACTTTCCTGCCTCTCTGTATGTCGGCTAATGAATTGATGCAAAGTCTTTGGCTGTATAGGAGTTGAGCATTATGAGAGCACGTGTTTTTGTGCTGTTATGTCATAAAAGCCGTATACTTTAGCACACAGAATCTTCATGTATGCTTTCTATGTGACAACAAACGCGTAGAGAAGTGAAACGGCGACTTATAGACAGATTCCGTGCAGTTCATGCGCCTTATAGAGAAACGGTTCGTAATCTTGTGAATAGATTCAAGGAAACGGGGTTCTGTTCTTGATAAGAAGCCGGTTGACCTGCATTTATTATTTTTTAACGCACAAAGCATGGCTTTTATTATATGGCAATGTAGCGCAAACCAACAGACACAGCAGAAAACCCGGATCTTGCTCATGAAATGTCTAAGTATGTTTGGCGTGCTGTGAATGCATACAGAAATCTATGCGCTTGCATTTAAGAGGCTATGAATATCCGACTCGGACGTCAAATAGCGCTTCCTACAGCCAAGCAAATCCCTGTCGGCCATGCGTCCAAACGAGATCTCTGTACATATCTGTATATAATACACTGAAGTTATTTGATCTGCAGAGCTCGATTGCGTACTGGGAGATTCCAGTCGTCAAGGCCATTTAAAGCATGTACAGGTAGCAGATTTTAGTAGGTTTGAAGTAGGCTTTGCCAGTGATGGTTGTGCATTCGTTCGTGTTACTCGGTACTTTCAATATCTGTAAACAATATGCTAATTGTTCTTCATTAGTTCGCAAGAAAAAGATGAAATACACGACATTCTTGCGTAAGAATACGGTGAATTTCCTATGCAGATGTCGGCAATTCTAAGGGTCATCATTTTCAACATATAATACGGGTAGAATTTATTACTTTCAGTTTTAATTGTAATATCATTTAATTCTTTCAACAAAAATATAAATACTAAAATGAAAATACTAACTTTATGCACGGCGACTCCTCTCCTCTTCTCGGTTGCGGCTTCCCCAGTAAGCAGCCACGCTCAGGTGGCTCTTAACTCACATAACCTCACTGTAGTATTTTCCTGGTCAACGAGTTTGTTATTTTATGATGCAACACGTAATTTAAGTATTTATGGTTTTCGAATACCAGCCTAATAAATATTAAATTCTCAATAACATTTTTTAACTAAACTCACCCGCACATGAGCTTCTCTCGAGCGTGTGGTTAACTGTATGTGTATATTCTCTCATTATCATATTAATATTTAAATAAATTGAAATAGAAATTCAGAAACTTACAACTAGGCCATTCCCATTTTCCCGAAACATTCCACTCGTCAAAGCAATACTTCGTACTCAATCAATCGCGAGGTAAAGGGGTTAGAAAACGGAACTCTTGTGCATTATTTTGCACAGCTTAAACCTAAGCTGCCCTTAAAGGGAACAGAGGTTATGAAAACATAGCGGGGTCAGTCAGGCAATGTTAAATAGCATGCATGCGACATGCGACTTGTGTGTATAGACAGCCATGTCAGATAGCTTAGCACTGATATCGGTCTTCATTTGTCTTTGCAGGACATTCATTGCTAAAACATCAACTGACATTTCAAACGTATTGGAACCATTAGCACAATGGAACACTCAACTCCTCTGTGTTTGTTCAGCCTGAAGGCGGCATATGATTCCTTCAGGCGGAATCATATACCACGTGGTTGCGCGCTCAGCCAGTGTAATAGGACCAAGCAACAACACCACACGTCGTTAGTGCTACAGGTACAAATGGACAGCCCTGGTGGTGTTGCAGAGTCGGAGAAAAAAACTTCTACCATATATTAATGAGATTGAACAATGGTAAGTGTAGCTGTTCATTAATTTGTTGTATCAGTGAATACCTATATCGTAACTGGAACGTATTTCCAATTTAATTCAGTTCCGTCGAAGAGTATCGTTAGTGAAAAATTATCAGTGAGGAATAGGAAGTTGCTTCTCACAATTAAGTGCATTAGAGTATTAGAGTTAGCTATATAGCTACATTTTTTCATTAACGTATATAACATTCACAAGTCTGACTTGTAAGAAATATTGAGTTTCAGTGACTGTTTTCAGTTTTACTATTTCCTATTTCTTCATTTATTTACGAAATACATCAATATACAACCGGAATTTTTTAAGTCTGGTTCTTCCTTTCCAACTAACGTCCTACACACGGCTAGTGAGAGGACAATTTCTATATATAAATTAACCCCTATATATAATTGGATTAAACCATTGATGCTTTTTTCTTCGCGGGGTCGCTCCACGTGCAGTTGACCGCAGTTTGACCGAGGTCTACAGTTCTCGTTTTGTTCTCATACTTGAAAGCCGGCCGGGGAGCCGGAGGTGAGGGCAGTACTAGTGTAACTCTAGTATCGTACTAACGTGTTCTTGTGTGTTGCATGATAGCATATTAAGTATTCATTAGCAACGTATTACAGTATATTAATTACATTAATATGGCTCAATTTAGATATTTTATTCCCTAAACATTTTATATATTATTAGTGTACGTACAGAATCGGCTCGTGATAAACGGAGATTGTTTCAAGAGAGATTCAAGTCGAAGTTAAAATAAATTTCGTGAAACAGGAAGTAGTGATGACACACACAAAAAAAAAAAGCGTACTCAGCCAAGGAACTATTAGAAGAAACATTAGATAACATTGAACAAGCTCTGGAACTTTCCCTAAAAAGCATTTCCACTTCTTTTTCAGCAAACGGGACTTTTCCATTCCTCTGTTCGGGCGCCTGCAAAGCTAAAGAAGTTAAAATCCTATTAAATAACTGTAGTGCAAGAACTTAAACCGGGTGACCCTGCACCCAGGAATTTCGAATAGACATGGATTCATGACAGAGAAGTTAGTCCCTTTTTATGACGAATTTTGGTTTCTCTTAAGTGAGTATGTTCATTGAACAAAAAAGAGAAAGAAAGAAAGAAAGAAAGAAAGAAAGAAAAAGACAAGGACAGGAATTGAGGAAAACCTAACCTGATTCATGAGGAACCCCTGCATGATCAAAAGATAGTGTGGTGTGTCATTAGTGGCGAGAGAATAATAGGCCCAATTTTTTACAGAAACAATTGATAGGTATGTGCAGAATATTTTGCAATCCTTTTTCATTTTTCCATGAATTAACTGTGAGGGAATGTAGGTTCGCGAATTTCCAGCAGGATTCAGCAAAGGTACATACAGCTCACGTCTCCTTGCATGTATTTCACGAAATGTAGTCATCACTAACGACATATGGCTCATTCCTTCCCCCGATTTAACGCCCTGCGATTTTTATCGTGGAAGCATTAAAGGAAAAAAATATACTAGACAAATCCACTCACATTAGATGAACTAAAATCTACATTTGTCAAGAAATGTCTTCCATTTCTCAGAAGGAACTACAGAGGGTAATTTCATAAGCCAATGCCAGAAATGTATGGAAAATGAAGGGAAGCAGTTCCAGCATCTACTTGCTTGATAATGGTGAGTAAATGCACCTTCTACGTGTATAACTTACGCTATAGTCATAGCTACGGATTTTCTGACTCCCGTTCACTGCGGTACCAGCTTGAACCAACCGACCGATCGTTACGGTTCCGCGAAGAAAAAATCACCCATTAGAAGCGTGGGTCACAATCGTAACTTAAGAGTTGACTCTTAAGGCATAAATCTTCCGTAGTAGCAAAAACTAATGGCACTCTCTGAAATATACAGAGTCAAACAAGAGAGATTCATGGTTCGAATCCAGGGCGTGACCTAATTTCTCATGTGTATATATATATATATATATATATATATATATATAAAGAGTTTAAACTTGAATCCCTTATCTTATTTATGTATATGTTGAAACTTACCATTTTTGGGCGCAATTTTTCGCCTCTCTACGCATTCCACCCTAGTTCGTTAAATGGGATCATATGATGAAGTGTCGCCCGGGACGATACACCATTGCTCAAGGCCATCAAGTATACTCTAGGGTCAGAGCTGGGCGGGTGGGGCATTTGATGGTAGAAGCTCTAGAGGAGCAGTCTAATAAATTATAATGCAATTAAAAAGTTATACACTTACCCATATCACACCAAACGATGCTGGAATTGCCTATCTTCAGTTTTTAGCATCTGCTTATGAAAATCTTTCTTAGTTCGTATGGATATACGAATCATAAATAAACACTCCTTGTGGAATACAATAATTAGGCTTAGTATTTATTTATTTTAATTTTATCCATTTTTAAAGTTAATAAAGAGGTAAGAAATTTCATTTCTGCTTCTTGTAATCGACTGTACTTTTTGCTTAAAAGTCCAACGTTGATACCAAGTAAAAGAACGGGTTCCTCCATAATCTTATAAAATATTAATTTAGTGCGAGTAAGTTTTATTGCAGATTTATAAAATTGACATTAATAGGTACATTTTACAGGTATGAGAATAGTTTAATGATTAAACATTTCTCTATGGAAAAAATGGATTGTTTTATATGTTTGTGAATTCGTATCTGTATATATTAAAAACATTGCCCAGTAACGATAACGTGCGTTAAATACTACTACAAGAGTAAATAAATAAATAAAAGCAAAAGCTTACAGCCTTCAAGCTAACTTTTAATATGTCTATGAACTACTGACATTCTTACGACTGGTGTTAATGCCCAAGTCATATATAAGAAAAATTGGCACAAAAATCAGAGAAACAAGCCGTAAACTCACTACACGTGATTGCACTTTTGCATAGCAGATTCCGTCCTTTAAGCCTGGAACTTAAATGTTCGAACTGTTGTTCATGAAAGTTTAAATTAGTATAATATCATTAAGAATTTCTTGAGATTCTGTTGACCAAATTTCTGTAACTGTAAAATTATTAATCAGATTATGCTTTTCTTTTTCAACACGAGTTAACTGAGATTGATTTGACATAACTTAAGGTACAAGAAACTGCTCAATATGTGAGACGGGCCATATTGCCAATTGAAAATGAAAATATCTTACATACAGTTTTTTATGTGATCCCTATAATATCTGCTAGAGAGAGAGAGAGAGAGAGAGACAGAGAGAGAGAATAAGCCTTAGATCATTTTTTAAGGATTATACATGACTTAAAACCTGAGCCATTTGTCCATCTAGCGAGAAGCCTAACACATTATATGCAGCATACGAGGTTTGTTAAAAAAAATTATAGCTTTCAAAATTCTGCTCCAAAGAAGGGTCGTGACAAAAAGCGGTTGGTAGCACTGATTAGCTCTGACCTTGACGAGAACCTCCATTTTGCCGTGCAGGGTTATCTAACTTCAGTCGAGTTCGACTCGACTTTCTTTGCAACATTGTTCTAAGTGTTCTGTGATTAATGAGTGGCCGTCTATCATGAGTCAACGCATTTACAGTAAATTTTGCGTTAAGTTTCGTAAATCATGAAAAAAGCTTATGGAGATAAGTGCTACAAGTGGTATATGCGGTTTAAAAGTGATTATTGATGACCCACACTCATGTGGCCAAAATTACTGATATCATCCATTAAAATCGAGAAATGCCTGAAGAGAGTAACATTTCTATGGCATCGTATAGTGAAGTCCTGAAAATACATTGCGTTGCAGCAAAGTTTGTCCTTCGATTGTTGACACAAGAAGCTCTGTCAGGAGCTCTTGTATCGATAGCATAATGAGGATGCTATTTTTAAGAATAGAATAATCACTGGTTGTCAAACATGAATCAATGGTTATGATGTTCAGACGACGAACCAGTCATTACAATGGCTTCGGAAATCTTTAACAAAACCCCGAAAAAAGCTCGTCAGATCACGTCAAATGTCAGTGCTTTTAATCGGTTTTCTTCGACATTCAAGTTGTTATTCATTACGATAAAGCACCAGCATTCATCATTGCTTGTTAGCGACTTTTGCGCGATAACAATTTGACTGTTCTTCCCGACCTCTCATACTTTCCCGACTTCTGTTTAATGTCCAAAGCTGAAAAAAACTTAAAATCCACGATGTGAGGACGAAGAATCGACTCAGTTGAAGAGATGAAACAAAATTCGCAGAGAAAACGTCGCGCAATCTGATAATAATGCGCACCAGGATAGCTTTTAGAGGCACAACCGCCGTTGGGAGAGATGTATCAATAGAGCGAGAGATTATCTCGAGAGAGCCAAAGCTCATTAAGATGCAGATGAGCCCAACTTTTAAAAAAATTAAACTCTCTGTTATTTTTTGAACAAATGTCGTATATTGAGCAATCAAAATGATCAAGACAATCCCCTTTGAACCCGAAGTAAAGTTTAAATATTTGCGCTTTCTGGCTTTCCCGTTGCTATGAGAACAGACTGTGGAAAGTTACTTTCCAACTTGTGTATCCCTTACCGGAATAATGTGGAGTATGTTGCTTAGAATTCTGTGCATGCCAGGGTCTGCAGGTTACTGCAAGATAACCATCCACACTTCCTGCACGACACCGCGTGAACTCTAATCGAACAACTCACAAGAAGGTAATAAGGGAAATGTCTGCAAGTATCGACATCAGAGTCAGGACTGTCCAAACCGTTTCATTCAGGCGACTGTGGTGTCTTTATTCACTTCCGAATATTTCTTAATACTATTAGAACATTTCTGTACAATTTTAAACTGAGAAAAGACCCAAATGTTCAAGTACTGTAATAATATAAACTTTTGTTCACTAAAATTGCAACGCCCATATGAGACGCGTTAAACTGACCCCACATTTTCTCAGAACAACTAGCAGGTGTCTGAAATGAAGAACTGTTGCGTGCCGAGAGTGCGGAACGTCATTCCAAAACATTGGTGCTCGTGTTGGACGAAATGTTCACAGCGAACGAATGCAGATAAGTGGATCGAGGTAAGATGAGCACACGTACGCGAAGGATCCCAACTGCCCCGTCAAACAACCGAACGAGAAGACAAAACAGTGTTTTGTAGAAAACTGCAGCAGTATATGTTACTAAGGGCCGATTTCATCAACAGATGTAAAAAATACACTCACATTTTACTTGTTAACAATGTGTTCAAGAATCCTGTGTTCCACCTAGCATTTCCAGCATAATGTTAGTTAACACATTGTTAAGGTTCCGGAGTGTAGCAAATAGCAGGATAGAAAGACTTTTGAACGCACTCCTACGTACTTTTGTTTGCATAGTGTAGTGCAGGAATATCAAAAGGAGCAGAGGCACAAAGATTTTGTACCTTTGTAAAAAATGCTCTTTTGAAAGTCACTATATCTTACAACCCTTTCTCTGTTATGAATGGCTTTAATATATCCAAAAATAGAATTTCAACATCTATACAGCTGGATTTACGGCAGCCATTTTCGAACTGTTACCAGTTGTTAAATGTTTTAACACAAGGGAAAGGTAATATTAACTTAACACAAAGTTTAACACGTTGTTAAAGTTAACATTGGTTTGTGAAACAGAATTTTCGTTTCGTCATTTGAATGTTAAAGCAGTCTAATAGCTTGTTGACTGTTAATATATGTTAATGAAACCGGTTTTAAGTGTTTGAAACCGGGGAGTGTAATATTGCTGTTTCGTATCCCAATATATGTGAAAATATAAATTTCTTTGAAATAGGCAACATCCGGTTTCCCATCCTTTTCAGCAAGTTCTCACTCCCTTAGGGACCGCCAAGAGTGGCTGAGGTCGTTAAGGCTGGACTCTGTTCCTCCGTCCTCATAAATGGTAAATGCCAGGGAGGTACCCTAAACTAGGACCTGGGACGTTTCTACCTTAAAAAAAAAAAATCTCAATTTATCAATTCATCTCATGTAACAACAGCATATCTATCGCCTGTGATGCATCAGCAGTAAAAACGGGTGTTAAACACTATTTCAAAAACTCCCTTAAGGGTTTTAAATGGGACATCAGGAGTTCGTAAATTTAAAATGTCCTTGTGTTTTTTAAAAGTAGTTCTGTATTTTGATTCAGATAGGATGACTACTCGAAGCAAAACTTTATTTTACACATGTTAAAGGGGACTGAGCAGTTTGACCGAATGTTAACGGGATTATGCTCTTTGCCTGTACAATATTTCGCCCAGGCCGAACAAAGGGATTGAGAAACTTAAACGAAGTAGGTTATGTAAGTTTCCAACCTGATAAATTGTAACGGGAGGTAGTGTTACATTTGCTCATAATTTATTATTCAACAGTCGTGCAACTCTCATACTTGTCTGTATCTTGGAGAGAGCCATATAGTATAGAGTGTGAATGTTGGTAATGTAACTGAGTACTGCATATAATAAGTATTTTTAAAGGGCATAACGTGCGATTGGGTTAGATTTATTGGGTTGAAGGAGCACATTTTCAATTCTTTAGCCTTGCTCAATGGCTGGCCGTTTGTGTCTACGCCTCCAGTGGGGACACCTCCGGGAGGAATGGATGAGGTGAAGGAGATACCCTGCGGCCAGGGCAGTTTGGCGTGGGATCCGTAACCTTTTTCAGATAGAATACCCCGATGCCAGCAGAGCCCTCTCCAAGGAGTTCCAGCCCTTCAGAAGGGTCGTTAACATGTCAGACGCCAGACCACAAATATTTCCAGGTGCAAGCCACCGTCACACCGCACTAGCCTACCTCGCCCGCTCGCTCCCGCCCGCTACCGTCGGACTTGCTCCCCGGGACCCGCATGGCGCTTTTCGCTTTAGGACGACGGTTCCTAGAACCCGACTCGCGTTCGACTGGAGGCAAGTAACACTGCTGACACAAAGGAACAGCTACCAGCTGCACTGGTCGGTCTGCCTGACCTAGCCACAGATCTACTTATTCATTAATTGAAGTTACCGGCGAATGACCAGAGCATTTAGGGAGCTCACGACTCTTC
This sequence comes from Metallyticus violacea, assembly GCA_030762175.1. Taxonomy (NCBI): domain Eukaryota; kingdom Metazoa; phylum Arthropoda; class Insecta; order Mantodea; family Metallyticidae; genus Metallyticus; species Metallyticus violacea. Next base: position 27,724,059 of record CM060835.1, read on the forward strand.
CCGCAACAAACAGCGCTTGAGAAGTTAACCTCTGCCAGCTTGGTAGATGCTTGAAGCACTCCCAAGTGGTACGCACGCAGCAGCCGTAGGTACCCAATTTACCTTGGGTCGAGGGACCACATAGCCCACAGAGTCCAACCCATCCAGACACTTCCCGAAGGGAGGAGCTCGAATAGTTGAAACGGAAAATATTCCACTTAAGGCCGTAAACACTCATTCATAGCAATTGTTTAATTATATCATTTTAATAAATTCATTTTCACATGTTTGTATATTACGTAAAGGATATAATACTCAATATAAAGTGACAAACATTTAATGGTAATAGCTATTTATTTAGCTATGTTAATTTAAGAAATTCATTTACGTATGTTATTACGTAAGATAAAGGCTATAATATTTGATTTGAAACTCAAAACTTTCATTGATTAATATGTTTTAATTATATTCATTTAATAAATTCATTTTTAAATGTTTTTATGTTAGGTAGGGGCTTTAATTTTCAACTCAAATAACAAATATTCGTTGGTAATGCTTTTAAATCGTATAAATGTAGTAAGTTCATTTGTATAGAATTCATGCGTCAGATAATAAGCGTTATTACAATGTATGTCTTAATGTTTGTTTGTTGGATTTATGATAATACTCAATAACATAAATGTAACGATTCAAAGGATCACTACATAGCCAAATATATGAAAAGATTAAAACTACAGATAAGAAAATTGTAACATTAAGTTAATCAAGTCGGTCCTGGTGGTGTAGTGGTCTCCATACTTGCCTCCTAAACCCAAGATCGCGGGTTCCAACCCGACCAGTACCGATGGATTTTTTCGGGGCGTAAAAATCCTAAGTATGGCTTCCTTCGGAAGGGTAGTAAAGCCGTAGGTCCCGTGTCGTACATTTACGGCACGAAAAAGAACCTCAAGCCTGAAAGAGAGGCCTCTGAGCAAAATTTGTCGGCCGTTTCACGCCCTGAATTGAATGGGACGCTGATGACCTGAGATGTTAAAGAGCGTCCGTAAATAAACCAATTAAAAAAAAATCAATGGCAAGCGTAAAAACATTAATAATGAGCATCAAGAATGAAATACGAGACAAACAGCTTCATTGCGATTAAACAGAAATTAACGACTTTCATTCGCTTCGTATGCGTGTGTTGAAAATGTAATGCATAGCATTATTACAATTCTATTGTAACAAGTGACTTTATATCAAACTTTTGTTAGTTATGCTTTATGTTTTAAATTCTATTAGCACAAATCGTGGTTCATATTCCGTAAAGTGAGCTACATTTTACCATTACGTAAAGATAAGTGGCGATTATTATTTCGCGGAAGAAGTTTCAAAAGTATTATTTGTGGTGAATGATAGGAGTTAGAGGGACAAAAAGCATTTTCGAGACAGAGCGTTTTACGAGCAAGACGTATGTCTGTCTCGTATTCAGTTTGCATCTAGATATATTCTCAGAGCATATCGTTATCAGAAAAGTGTACTGTTGTGTAGTAAGTAATAACAAAACATTAATAAATTACGTACATTTCCTTCCATTATGATTTTGTTATAGTTAAAGTCACACTCCTTTCACTCCAGAAGTATCAATCTGAAAAGTCCAGCTATAATACCAAACTTTGAACGAACCGAACATATTATAATGATAGTTAGGAACGATGTCAACGTCAAAGCCACACTAAATTGCCAACCAACACCTACGGCGACGTCACCCATATATCCGCTACATAGTCCAGACCTGTGTTCCTCTAGTACGTCACAGGTACCACGGGTACTCAGGGTCAGCAGAGCCAGCACCCGGAGCACCTGAAGAGCAACGACCGAAGCCGCGTCAAAAATTGGGGAAATGAAAACTCTATCCGAGCAATTGCCTAAGCGTACATTAGAAACCATGAAAAAACCCAAGGGCAAGTTGGTCGGCCTCAAGCAATTTGAAGCCCGCGAACTCCCGAATACCAGTCTCAAGCATTACCGCTTGAGCTACCCCGGTCGGTAAGGAAGGACTTATTCTTACAGAAATTAAAAAATGCTTCCGCTTTCTATTCAATGATAAAAGAATGGGCTACATTTTTAGATTGAGGCGAAAACGCTTTCAAGATGCATCACGTGCTGACACCGGAATCCATCACTCTTGTTGCAGAGCTGTTGTTTAGTGTCAAGAGAAAGAAATTTCTGCAAGTTCGGCCTTTCAAAAACAGTCGTCCTTTGAATTCTACATGGATATATCCCCTTAAAAAGGTGACTTGTCTCGGCAGTGCACAAAAAAAAAAAAAAAAAAAAAAAAAAAAAAAAAAAATGCAATGCTGTGAAACAATTTTTTGACCAAACAAACAGGAAGGAATTTACTCTGGATCTGTATCATTAACGTTTTTCAAAAAGGGAGTTCATAGGGAAGCGCACGCCAGAGGCCTATTCCACAAAAGTATGGTCTAATACATGCACGTGTATTGATACAACTCTTACAAAGTATGGTCTTGTATCTTTCTGTTCCACGGAAGAAGTGCAACGCTTGTAAAGTATTAGTAAAAAGTTATCAGTGACGTCATATAAAAGGAAGATGCAAGAACAGCTGTTTGGCATGCGTCACCACACCTTGAATTAGGTTATATCCACTCCTTAGGAAGTTTAAATGTATAGAGCGGATTATGTCATTCCCGCTAAATGTTGTTGCATTTTTCGCAGATATAATGATAATTTAAATACTTTATTACGCATTTATCGATATTTAAGCGTAATAATCCACTTTGAGACGACGATCCCTTACAGCTACGTCAAGCTTCCCAAATGCTCTCGTTCAATTTTATTTATTTATTTGTTTATACTGATCGATAACACGTTCTCATACGCAAAAAAAAAAAAAAAAAAAAAAAAAAAAAAAAAACCTGGGGAAATTGTATCAAAAGGGATTATTTTAAAAGAGAATGAGGATTGAAAAGAAACTATTTTCGTATCATGTACCAACCTTAAAAATAAATTATCTAAGATGCTGATCTAAAATATGCATTTGAATGAGGAAACGCCAATATCAGTCACAATCCGTATTTTAATTTCACTTAACCTAACTTTCTTTACACATATTCCTACTCATCATTGTAACCACTTTCGCTTATACTTAGCACATTTGGGTCAACTGACTCCCAAAACCATTAATCACTTGTACATTTGTAAGTTTGGAGTTGTAAAGTGGAAGTGTATCAGAAACCTTTGTGAAACAGAATTTTACTAATAACTACAAGTTACTAGTTCATACACTTGTAATGTATTAGACCATACTTTTGTGGAACAAGACCCTGGTGAATCGTAGGGGTTGTCCAGTCCAGGAAGAAAATCAAAGCCACAATTTTCTGGAACTGCAGGGAGTTTCTGTTAGCTGACCTCATAAAAATGTATTTATTTTGTTTACTTACAGACGCTCTTTAATATCTCAGGTCATCAGTGTCCTATTCAATTCAGGGATGAAACGACCGATAAATTTTGCAAGTGGCCTCTTCTTTCAGGTTTGAGGTTGTTTTACCTGCCATAAAATCTACGACATAGGATCCTCGGTTTTACTTCCCATCCAAAGGAAGCCATACTTACAACGTTTACGCCCTTAAAATCAACGCAAATTACTTCGGCAGCCTTTAACATAAACCGCGAGCGGCAATTAAAGAGAAGAGTCGCAGTGCAGTGTCCGACTTTTGCTTGTTGATGCACAAGTAAACACTGTCAGATTGCAAAGGGTGCCATGATGAACTGTAGGATTCACTCTATAGTGCAGATTTATTCAGAAAAATTAAATAACTTAAGGAAGAAATTTAAGATTGACATTTAGTCGTTTTAGAACATTTTGCAGTCAAAAGTTCAAACTATGTTTGTTTGTTTTTTCGAAAATACAGAAATGCGAAAAGTGTATTGAAATAAATGAACAGAATGATGCAACTTGATTAGATATTCTCTTTTTACTTTTTAAAAGTAAGTTAGAGCGATTATGAAATCTATGTGGAACATATGCAGCCTTCCTAAATCTTTTCCCTTCGGATTAAGGGTTGGTGAAGAAAAATTACTCAAACAGAGAATCGACCCCAGGGCCTTGACTCCGGATCTCAAGACGTGAAGGTTTAATACCCGGTGAGTGTCTGAGCTGATCAATAGACGTCAGGCTCAGAACATGGTGAAGAAAAAGGGTGGTCCCGTCTCGGGAGAGTCCTACGCGCATGAGCCGAACAACGCCCCTGTGGAGGGGGAGGGGGCGCAAGACACTTATACCAAAGTAATTATCATTTGTTCCAAGTAGCAGAAGGAAGAGCTGTTTTAGTGGAATAAGATTTTCACTCAATCATCGCCCTTCGTGCTAAATGACAGTCAAGGAGAAAAAGGAGTGTGTCTGCCTCCCACTAGTAATACGTCGGTTCGATATCCAGATATTAGCTTGCTGCAAACATGAAGAGAGCAAACAGAAGGAAAATATAATTTCACTTCTCCGCGAAGTAATGACAGAGAGAAAAGAAGAAACAGAGTCAGAAGAATCACAGAAATAAAGGAGAGGACGGGAGGAGAGATTTTCGCATGGTTTCTCTCTCCTTCCGTTATATCTTTTGTTCCACCTTCTTTCCTCTCCTCTCTTCACCTCCTTTTCTTTCCAAGAAGTAATAATGACAGTAAAAATAAGAAGAGAAAAAAAATGGGGAAAAAGAAAGAAGAAAAAATACTTCTTTCTTTCTAAAAGATGGAATAAACTTATTTCTCTCCTTTTTCCACCTCTTGTTCCTTGTATCTCTTCGAAATAATGACAGAAAGAAAGAAAAAGAGAATCAGAATAATCCCAGAAATAAAGGAGGGGAGGGGAGTTTTTTTGCATGGTTTCTTTCTCCTTTCATGATTTCTTTTGTTCCATCATGTGTTATTTTTTCTTCCTTCACCTTTTCTTTCAAAAAGTAATAATAATAGAACTGATTCTGCTCCACTCAACAGAAGAATAGAAAAAAAAAAAAAACAGGAGAAAAGAAAGAAGAAAAGAAAACGTATCCCATTTCTTTAAAAAAAAAAAAGGAATATCCATATTTCTCTCCCTTTTCTTCCTCTTATTATTTGTAATTCCGCGAAATAATGACAGGAAGAAAGAAACAGACAATCGGAAGAATCACTGAGAAATAAAGAAGAGGAGGGGAGGAGAGTTTTACGCATGATTTCTCTCTCCTTCCTTACTTTCTTTTGTTCCATCTTCTTTCTCCTCCTCCTCCTTTCTTCGCCTCCTTTTCATTCGAAGAAGTCATAATGATAGAACTGGCTCTTTTCTACTCAAAAGAAGTACAGAAAAAGATGGTAAAAAAGAAAGAAGAAAACAGTACTTAATTTCTTTCCAAAAGATGGAAATCTTTATTTCTCACCCTTTTTCTCAGTATACTTTTCTTAAATCTGTTCGTCTCACTGAGAGAAAGTTGTTAAAGTAACCGGAGAAAAAGATCAAAATAAAGAAGGAAAATTGTATTTTTTATTTATGAGTTTTTCATGTCTTTGTCACTGTTGTTACTATCATTAACACAAACCCAACCGCTACAAAAATTCAGACAAAATGTTGATGGTGTAATAGCGACGCCAAAATATTTCATTCGGAAACTTCTGTGACACTGCATGTGCATCATAATGGCTCGGATTTTAAAGTGAAAAATATGTTTTCCATCACAGTGCAGTTGCAATTCGCTTAATTGCCATTAGAGTCTAAAGCGCGTGTTATAAAATATTGTGTTTAAAGAAATCAATGAGTTACATCACGCACTGATATTCGGTTTACGCATCGAAAAAGAACTCTCAGTTTCAATATGCAAACCTCACTCGGTAAGAAATGAATGATTTATCTCGATCTTTTGTGATATAAATGTTACACGTAGCACAAACAAGTAACCATTTTAACATTCATTCCCATATTATTCCCTAGTTATGCATGTAGTACTCATTACTTGCATTGTTTTAAGGATACGAAGTGACTTCACTTTTCATCAGTCTATTAGGCTGTTTCTTCATGGTTCTGAGTTTAAGAATTACAAACTAACGGCTTTCTTCATGACGACCGGTTTAAACGCCAAGGAATCGTGATCTTCTGACCTACTCATCTCAGCTTTGCTTCTAAACTCACACTCGCCAAAAAATAACAACAACAAAAAAGTATCATACATATCAATTATTGGACTATACTACCTTTTCCCCTTATTTACCACAGCTATTTACCTGCCTCGTGAATTTAAAATACCGCACGTTGTCTAATTGCTATAGAAATAAAAGAAATTTCAGTGTTGTTATAATGACTTATTCTAGTGCAGTAAGCATAAACAAATGGAACCTTTAGAAAAATAAATGTAATATTACAATTTGTACAATTACTGATTGTTATTGGAGCAGTATTGTGCACATTTTTTAAAGGTGAAGGTCTTATTTATCTCTTGAGATGAACTTTTTGAAGTTTTTGAAGTTTTTTTTTTTTCCCCATTTGATTTGATTTATTTATGGACGCTGTTTTACATCTCAGTCATCAGGTTCCCATTCAATTCAGGGCGTGAAACGGCCAACAAAGTTTGCTCAGAGGTCTCTTCTTTCAGGCTTGAGGTTTTTTATCGTGCTGTAAATGTACGACACGGGACCCACGGCTTTACTTCCCTTCCGAAGGAAGCCATACTTAAGATTTTTACGCCCGAAAAAAGCCATCGATCCTGGCCGGGATGGAACTCGTGATCTTGGGTTTAGGAGGCAAGTAAGGTTACCACTAGACCACCAGGACCGACTCGAGATGAAGGTGAATCTGCTACATCTCCAGAAGTGGCAAGAATGTCCTTTCCGTTATACAAACTCTTGTCGGTGAACTTAGTTTTAGTCTCTTACAAGAGGGAGTTCTAATGCCAGCTGAAATGAAAATTATTGTGGTTTCTATTTTGAGGAATTGAATAGGGTCTCAGGGAAGATTTGGACTGTTTTTAATGACCTAAAGTCATTAGGGGCGAAAGAGATTGTTCACTGAAATATTGAAGATCGGCACTGGTTGAGCATTTAATTTATTTTAGAACTTGGAAGGTTCTGGAACATGCTGTTCTTCGGCGTATTATAGTTCGCGGTATTCACTCGCGTATTTATTCACTTGAACAAATTGGTGATTATTATTGCTATTACGTTGCACTGCCTGATTGACTCTTACTGCTTTAGAATGACTTTAGAATGGCTTAGACTGCCCTCGACTGAACTAGAAATGACTTTTGAATGAATAACTTCGGACTGCCTGTTTTCGAATGACCAACTTTCAACTGCTGTAGAAATAACTCTTGAATCAACGACTGAATGAATTAGACAGCCTGTTACCAAATGATTGAAGAGATAACTCTTGAATCCCCAACTTCTGATCCTGTACTCCAGTTTTCTATAACATCGGCACGCCTCTCGCTAAATTAAATTCCCTTGATTATTATTCCATTCCTTAGTTATAAGTTCGCCATTGGCTATCTTAAAATATTCATTATATTGCTAAGTTCTCCTTATTCGTTGAGTTTTATTGGATGCCCATTGGCTAAAATTATTTTACCCCTTCTGATCTACAACGTCTTCCTACGCTTGCGTTTTCCAAGAACGGCCTGTCATAAATTTCGGCACTTTCCTTACATGTTTGATTTCTAAAGTAATATCTTTTTCCTCCCTTAGTTTAGATAACATTTTGGTTTCTACGAAAAGCGTGTCTCTGCCCGCGGCAAACCCTTTTGAAAAAGGGCAAGTGCCGTTTCCAATTGAACCCTAGCTATTTGCAGTGTTATTGCTCCTAGCGCCGAACAGGTGTCTCGGCTGGACTGTCCGTGAGTTTGACAATGGGTAAAGCTTAACCGAAAGACCTTTTTCTCTCAGCTACGCTAATGGTTTCCGACAGGACAGCATGCCCCATTCCTTTTACAAACATGACAAACATATGTTATTACAGAAAGATAACTTGAATATTACTTGCTAATCAAAAAGACATATATACAACCATACATTAATATATATAACACTGGGGTCCTCCTTTTAATTGCAATATTAATACCCTTGATTACCTGAAATAAGACACAATTATTATTATTATTATTATTATTATTATTATTATAGTAGTTGTCAGAAGTAATTATATTTAAAAAGGAATTTTTGGGACAACATTTCCTGCTTCATAGCCCATCGTCTCATGTATTTTGTGGGCTCTCTCTCCTGGCATGGCGGTATTGTAGCAAACTTCTGAGGTCGGGACATCCATAAGACGCCATTACGTTGCCCCAGTCAAGATAAGGATGGTGGTACGATTATGATGCGCCGGAAAGTTCTGAAACCAGTGAAAGATATTAAATAATGATGGCGGAAAAGAGCTTTGAGTCCTTGGCGTTTTAAAGCTATCTGGTCTCGCCCAAACAGCTTGACCTGACCGGGAATGGAATCCAGGACCTTGGAAAATGTTATCAATGCCTGTCTGTTGTTCTTACTAACTTGTGGGCAGTTTCCTCTGGCGTGGTGGAATTGTAGTGGATTTCCGAGGCCGGGACGCCTATAGAACACCACTGTCCTAGTGAGGATGATGGTGAAAGTGATATGGAGTTCTTAAACCTAGGGGAACATACACTAAAGAAGGCCATCGTCGTCATAAGAATTATCCTAAGGTGCCTTGCACGATAATAAAACTCGTCATGCATAAAGAAAAAAAACTAAATCAGATATATGCAAATTTAAATACATCAAATTATATTAACTTTATTGTAGGGCTAGTTACCAATATAAGCATTCATTGCACCCAGATCGGAAGACAGAAAATATTTCTGTTGCAAAATGATAAGACCAGGCTGAATACGTTGTGACCTTCGTACGCAAATGGTAGTGGAGTGAGCAGCCTTGTGTCTGTGGTATTTGTGAAGAGACCACGATTAGGTAAGTACAGCACGGTTGTGCATCTTCGAACAAGATCCGGCTAAACCCTCTCAGAAAATATTATGAAGGCTTGGCAGATAACCGTGCGTGATAAATAGCTTCCTGAAGATAGGAAAAAATGATGAAATGGAAAAGTCGCCTGATAGAACTCAAAAACTTCCGCTTCGACAAAAGAGGCAAGTATGTGATCAGAAAGCTCAGTGCTGATGGAAAATTGCTGGAACAACTTGCTCGTCATCCCACTGTCAATGTTCACATATCAATGATATCCAGGCTAGCCAGACAAACAAACTTACTGAGGGCATCATAAAAATTATCTTTGGAAAAGGTGTTAAAAGTTATTTTATTGTATGACATTTCTCAAAGTATTCCCGTTCATGTGTTTCTGCCAGTCTTAAAAGATAGGTTGCAAACAATTTTTGACAGGTCCTTCAGAATTGCTTACGCAGCCTTTACCACTGCTTCTGAAAAAAGTCTCTCACTGAGGTGTTTCTTCAATTTCGGAAAAAGGAAAATGTCACACGGCGCTTAACCAGGACTAATAGATTTACACTTCACGTTGCTTTTTGTGAGATATTCAGCAACAACATTTGCGTTTTGTGGTCATGCATTATCGTGATGCACCATCGAGCTTATTGTTGCACGTAAATGTGGTCTTTTGCAAGTATGTGATGGGTTTTCGGGACATCTCTGTATTATTACCTAGTCCTACGGTTGTGTGTGTAGATAGGACATGCTGCTAAACCATTCCTTGAATATCTAAAAATGAGATGACCTTAACTTTCCCAGCAGAAGCAACCACTTTTTGTGCGTGTGTTGACGATGATGGAGATTTTCACATAGAGCTTTGCTGTTGGCTCTCAGGATGGAAATGATATAGCGAAGTTTCATTAGCTGCGATTACCTTCCCAAGAAATTCCGCATCTTCCTGCAACATTATTTTCAACAGCATTTTGTTCGGAAATCAGCAGTCTTGAAACCCATCGTGCAACCTTCCAGTTACGAAGTGTAGGCGGCACACAGTGATATTTTTAGAATTTCTGAAAGTGTTCTTAACGATATTCGACGATTCTCTGTCATAATGCCAGCAACGGTGTTAATGTTTCCTTCCATTAGAGCGCAAATTGCAGCGACGGTTCCATCTTCTTTTGAAATTCTTTGCCTGCCCTCTTAAAAGGTTTTAAACTCTTCCGGTTGTGCTACAGGGAAGAATAAACTCTTCATAGGCCTTCTGTAACATTGTACAGGTCACAACTGAATATTTGAGATTTCAGAGTAGCATAGTTCGTCTCGTGCGACTCCATTTCTGTAGACAAAGTTGAACCTGTCAACTTGAATCTAGTACAAGTACATTTCGCATTAAGCTATTTAACAATGTTAAGTTAAATTTCAGCGCTAAAAATTATACATGTAAAACTTTATAATCAGTCTTTATAGAACGGCCCTCGTACAGTATTTCACTCATTGCTAAATATCCCTTCTTTCTAAGAAATAGTTCCTGTAGCTATCTTATTTCTCACCAGTAGGAGCATAGAAGACATGATTAATGTTGCCAACATCGCAAAGGTGATAATGTGTGGTAATTAGTAAAGATAGAACAATTACATAATAAGAAATAAATTCTTTTAAAATACGTTACTTATAGAACATTTGTTGATACATTTAAAAGTTGATGTTCTATAAATAAGACGCAGAAAATGTCTAAATATTATATTTATACCATGTTATGTTTACAAGACAAATTCAAAGATCCCTCATGACCTCCATTGTCGACCTCTAATGTAGTAGGTCATTCTGGTGAAGGCCGTTAGGTCTCCGCGAGTGTTTGAAATTCCGAGCAGGGGTGCCATGACGTAAGAGGGTCGCTAGCTGGGGCGCCGTGATTGAGTTTCCTTTCAGAAGAACGTGTGGGGGATTTTATTGGCTGTCTGCACCGCGCTTTTCCTCATTGGGCTCTCCGTCTAACTCCTACACAACTCTCGCTTGCAACTGTCTTATTGCTGTAATGAGACCGGAAACTTCGCGACACATTCATCATTTGAAATGCCGTGTTACTGTTGAGCTAAAAACCCAAGATTAGATTTTTTTTATCTATAAATGTTTACATTTGGATCTTTAAGCAAAAACCCAAAACTAAAAGAGGGTAATTGTAGATAATTCCAGGAAATCTAAGACGCCCATTCTGGAAGTCTTGTCAAACCTGACTAGACTTATTGATTATTTGGTCGTTTTCGTTAGTTCCAAAAGTTGAGTTATTTTCTTATCATTAATTCCAAAAGAATCTCAAGTTAAAAACCAAATGTTACGTTGCGACTAAGCAGCTAGGCCTATTTATCCAGAGACTTGAACTTAACGGAGTTATTGATAAGAAATTCGGGTACCAAGGACTTACTTTTACAATGAACGAACAGTAGACGAAGCACATTAACACGGTGAAACACAAGGAGGGAAAGAAGGTCATGGAAACTCTCCGGATACGCAGCAGAATTTCAGATCTGCCGGTAGGTTTACTAGAAACCGTTTACGGGGCTCTGGTCAAATCCGCGATGACATGTGGGGCGGAAATCTGGGGGTGGGAGCAAACGGAGAAACTAGATCAGGTGAGAACACGTTTTTTGAAAGGGGTTTTGGGTAAGGAGGGGTACGGCGAACTGCGGAATCAAAAGAGAATTTGGGGCTCATAATGAGGCAATAGAATTAAAATTAGAATGGTGAAATATTGGTTGTCATTTATTCTCCGAGATCAATCTTTAATTAGAGCAATCTGCTTCAAGGAGCGGCTTAGATTGGAACGGAATAAGACATGGGCCTTCAAAGTGAGAAAGGGGCTAGAAACCATCTGGTTGGGCAATATTTGGACAGGAGGCCAAGTTATTGGCAGAACTGTGTGGAGAAAGGTCAGAGGTCAGGAACGTGAAGGACATAGACAGACAGCATGCAATGGCGCAATATGGGGAGAAGATTTCGTTGAAAGTGCAAAAAAAACCTGGGTGGAGGGTGTAGCAGTACATCAAAACCGGAGCCAGACTCACTAAACAGAGAATCTCATGGGTTTAGGCTTGCAGTATGGCGACAGATCAGAATCTCCGGTGAAGATGGACTGAGAATTTGCCTTTTATGTGGAGAGGAAATGGTCGCACATCCTAACGAACTGTAGCAGCATTGAGGTGTGAACAAAGAAGTACCTGCTGTCTTTCTTTACTGACTCTAACAAAGGGCATGGGGAACGCTGGGCCCTGCTGACAGACAAGGACGAGGAGCAGGTAGACAAGTTCATGTAGAAGTAAGACAGCTCAGGTCTGAAAAGGTTGAAAACCGGGGATATGGGCGGAGGGAACTGAACGGAATTAAAAATGTATGTATAGACGATATTGTGTTCTCTTATTCTACTGACAAGAGGTTCTATGTTCTGGATGTTTATATTGAGTTAATAAATATGATGATAATAATAATAATAATAATAATAATAATAATAATAATTGTAACTAAGTTAAGCAGAGGGGGCATGACTTATTTACTAATTTATTTAAGTAATGTACTTTTTGTGAATTATGAAAGGGTGTGGACCCGTGCGAAGATTGTAAAGTTAATACCGTGTAGTTAATTTGAATAAGTATTATTCATTCATATAGAAATTCTTTTTAGACTTTCCTTATTGCTGAGCAACTTGTTGAATTAATAGCTGCTACTTAAACGGAACTTGTCTAGTAAAGTGCTGCGACGATTAAATATTTATAAATAAAGGGAATATCTCCTGCTAAAATTCGTCAAGCTATGAGGTATTCAGTGGATAAGTAGTGTAACCCATCTAGGGCAGTTTATCGCCTGTGGTGCCTTAGTAGTAAAAACGGGCGTTAAATACTATTAAAAATGCAGTTTACGGATAAAGGCAAGTTCTTGAAAATTAAGAAATATATCAATATAATTTATTGAAGTATATATCTAATATGAAATGAAATCTTAACACTAATACTTTTTATGCAGATAATGGCATAAAACACACAACTACAGAAAATGTGCAGTTACTTAGTTTGTGCAGCGAACAATTAATTCAATAACATTTCGTTTTCAGTACTCAATGGTACATTAACAGAACATAGGTTTGTTATTTTCCTGGTTAGAAACCTGGTCTTTTGAACTCATTGACAGATGAGTAGAAGAACATGGTAAGTTTTAGAAACATGAATGATAAAAAGGAAGAATATAAGGAAAAAAGATTTATCATGTGTTCATGTCCTTTTTCTTGGCTGCTGTCACAAAACGTCTGGTTTTGTAGAGAGCCCAAGTTTGAGAAGTTAGAAGCAATTTATTTTCTGGTTATAACGCAATAACTACGGTAATTGTAAATAATATGTAAGTTGTTTCCACTCATATACAACGTGTAAACAAATGATTATAGCGGTTTTAAACGTATATTATTTGTCTGCGGTATACAATATAATTATGAATCGTAACTTAAATTTAGGGATGTACTGGCATGAAAGACTTATCCTTATAATGTTAAATTTATCAACTTCAGTTACCATTTTCTCTAGGGCTATTAAAGCCAATAAAATGAAACTTTTACAGCTTATATACGCAAATGATTTCAATTTGCTGATCTATTTTCACTATTATACCGTGACTCTGGAGCAAATTTTATTTTGTTACATTGCTACTTTTTTGTCGTAACTCTATTATAATATATTCACATTATCACAGTAATATTATAAATAAGGGTAAAAGTTTCAAAGTGATAGTGGGAAATACGAAAAAAATTTTTTTTTTCAATAATTGCAGTCAAAAGTGTTTTTACAGAAAAAACGAGAGAAACCGCAGCTAAAACCCTTCAAGTTGTAAAACAACGAAGAATGATGCCATGAAAACAAACGCTGCCAATTTATGAAATACAACTTTTTCTATCACTCAAGAGAAACCACAACCACCTGGAGAAAATAGTTCCTGAGATATAGAATTTTAACGGAACAAGTGCTCGAAAATGCAAAATAAACATTTTAAAAATTGACTTCTGCAGTGGGATAATTAAAAACATATTAAAATACTTATAATCAAGGAACACTAATGAAAAGCATACTAAAATAAGCAGAAAATTACAAATATTAAATGGTACAAAAAACACAAATATGAATTTTGACCCTTCTTTTCCTTTTAATACTTTTCTTAAAGAAAAAATGTGGAAGTTTCAATTCTACATACGCAAATTTTGTTTTGTAGAAATGGCAACGAAATAAACAAAACATGGCAATACGCGTGCAAACAACTTTTTGTATCTTGGAGTTCGCGAAACACAATTCATTGTATTGAGCGGGCATATAGAAGAAGAATTGGTTTCTGGTAACAACATTCGTAGGTGGTACAATCACATCCAAACGACCGGGTGTGTCTGTAAAGGAATGAACACTGGACGATCGCTCGTGTCAGAAGAATATGTGGGGAGAGTCGGAACGGCTTTCGCGCTCAATACTTAAAATAAATAAATAAATAAATAAAAATAAATAAATAAATAAAAAACCTACAACAGAGACCGTATCGTGTACAATTGCTACAGGCACTACATCCTGAAGATATGCTACACGTAGAATAGAAATAATAGAATAGGAATATGAATTCATAGTCGTGTAATTTTCAGTTTTCAGTGCACATTTCGTCTTAATGGAAAAGTGAAAATTATAGAGCATGTGAGGAATTCACCGAAATTGAACGTTTTCTGTGCGCTATCTCATCAACAAGTCTATGCCCTCCCCTTTTTTTTGAAAAGAAAAATTACTGGATTTATCTATGTAACCAATTGGCAGTTTCCTCAGCTACAAGATCAACAGAACAACAATCACAACATAATTTGTCACACTTTCTACACTATGTGCGGAAATGGTTAAATGCAAAATTTTCTCATCGTTGGATCGGTCGTCATAGTTCGTTGGTCTCCGAGGTCCCCCGGATCTGAACCCCTGTGACTTTTTCTTGTGGGGGTACATAAATAATCGTATATATGTGCCACTGCTACCTACCTGCAGACCAACCTAAGTTGAGAAAGAGGATTATTGCAGCAGTTTGATTAGTAGCACCAGACGTGCTACCGGCTTGATGTATACCGGGCCACAAATGGATCCCATATTGAACACATGTAATTTTTATTAGGTAACTTCCACAGTTTTTCTACAATTTAAATTACGATTCAAAATTATACTGTATACTGCAAGGAAAAAATATAAGTTTAAAATCACTATAATAATCTGTGTACATCCTGTATCTGTAAATATCCTTCTTCCTATTTTTTAAATGGTTTCATTTTTTATTACTTTCAATGTTTTTGTTATTTATTTCTCTATTTAACTGTGTATCATACTTAAGTATGTAAGGTCGACGTTCCAAGCATAAAATACATATATTTGTGACACGTATATAGAATTTTATAACAATAACGATACACCCTCCACTTACTCTGCAGATCTAGCCCCAAGCAACTTCATTTTTTGGTGAATTCCGAAGAATGACGCTATTGCGGTCGGACTCATGAAAAATTCGCATATTTTTAACGTTTTTTAAAGGGAATTATTCCAAAGGAATGTGAGCTATTGTGGTTGCACCCATGGAAAGTTCTTTTAATAATCTATCCAAATATACATCCACCATATTTATTAGGCAACCACAATTAAAAAAATAAAAATAAAATTGATATATAATATGCCTATATTATATATAATATAAATTATATATAAATATAACCATCAATATAATTCGGCATATAGCCGTCAATTAACCAATGATTTGTCGAATTCGTTAACCAGCAAAATTGGATGGGGCTTAACCTAAAGCGAAATTGGAAAAATCGCTCTAGTGGTCGCAATTCTCGTTTTTTTCCCTCACCGAAACTCAGTAAACTTCTTTAAAATAAATTGATAAAAGTAGTTTTCGAAAATCTTGGCAATCGGACCATTAGGAGTGGGAGTATAGGGGGGTTAATGCGAAATTTTCAAATCGCTCTAGGGGCCTCAATTTTTTAAAAGGAAACTTGGTATATGCCATTGAAATAAAATACATCCCCAAAAATCAGTAAATTCGGGGGGGTACCCAAAATTTAAAAATCACTTTAGCGACATTAATATTCCCCCCCCCCCAAAACCCCGCATATAGCATTTAAATAAAATATTTTCTAAAAATCATTAGGTGTTGGGGTTTATCTGAAACCAAACATTTAAAAATCGCTCTAGTAGTACCAATATTTGTTTCTTTACCACAAAATTCGGTATATACCATTTAAATAAAATAAGAAAAAGGGGATATTGCGTTTAATTTACTCCATATGGTTTTAAAATAAAAGGGCAAATTAATTCAGCATAAACTGTATTTATAACGATACATATGTATTATATTTAACAAAAGCATCATCATGAAGATAGCAAATATGAAATATTAATCTAATATGTGTTTGAGAATTATATTTTTATGTAAGAGAGCTCTGGAATAACCTGCAGAAATCGTTTGTGTTGTATATTTTAATACAATAACATTTAAATTAATTTCAAAGCCAATGCAAGTCGATGTAACTTTTGATTGTTCTTATTTGCTTTGTACATTGTAGTTGTTTTTAAATAGTAACATGTTTTTGTTGAAATGTATGAGCGTCTTCTTAAATACAGAATGTAACTCGAAACTTTCTATTGTTTTTCTCTATTTTAGCGAATGTAAAGATATCTAGAGCTCAGTTGATAAACATGGTTATATTTAATTTTTTTTTTAAAAAATACTCACACAGTCGCGTTTTGTCTATCAGTGGTCATGTATTTTATTTAATTAATAGTATACCATTCATTTTTGTGGTTTAATCAAAATAATGGTGATGATAATTATAAAAAAATGCGGTTTCTCTTATAGGTGGCAAGAATTCTAATTTTACTCCCCCAGTACCACGCAATAATTTCAGAACATTTCATTTCATTAATTAATAAGGTCTATTTTGGATTTTATATTCATTTTTATCAAAAGTTATTCAACTGGGTGAGGAATTCACTAATTTTACGCAGCTCCTGCGTGACGACTTCTTTTCAAACTGAAATAGGGAGGAACTCTTTATCAGATTATGCAGCAATGAAGGTTGTAAACCAGTAGTTTGTAGAGGCTGGTCTTACAGATAGTTGTAGAAATTCTAGAGTATCGCTGGGAAAAATATATCAGTCTTCAACGAGAGTATGCTGAAATGGATCGCGAATGGAGGTGCAGCATAGGAAAAAACGTCACATAATTGCGCCCGTGTATCTCACACTCTAGTGCCTCAATATCTCTGGAGGAAAAACAAATTTGTTAGAGGAAACGTATAAAGCGTGGGAAAAAAAAAAAAAAAAAAAAATTGGAGCCCAAGCAATTAATATGAAGCTAAAAATATTTGTCATCTCATGAAAATTTGGTAAGAAGTGATGTCGTGGAACTTGAAACACAGTAAATTGCGATGTTCTTGTTTATCTCTGACGTAGAAGAGTAAAAAACGAGCAAAATCACAACATCGATACCAGCATGAATAATAAAACAGCACTTTGTGCTACCGCCACAGTGTTTATGTCCACTCACATTTTTGTGACATCATGACTGGCGTAGCAAAAGCCTTCACCTGGAAAATGCATTCTGCCCACGCTAAAGAAAGTTTTTTAACCAGGTCCTATTACATTACAAAACGGAATCATGAAATATTAACAGTTTTAATTTGCAAGTAATTGGAAAATGACCGTAATTCGATCTGGATATTTTTTTCAGAATTAACACTAAGTTTATGCTAACACTGCTTTAACGCTCTGATTCTGGCTTAGATTGATATTGTAACCCATAAGGTTTGGTCAAATTTATATATTTAAGTACAAATTACTGTGAAAAATCAATTTATTTAATTGATACTATTATAAAATATAAATTTATTTTTAATGTAGTTATATAACACTTTCTAGCTGATTATCAAAACCATAAATGTAAATTTTTTTTTTGCGTTAACACTTTGAAAACTCACTAAAACATACTTCAATAATACGAGGGGCGTTCGAAAACGATTTACAATAGTGGTGTTTTTTGAATACCCGCAAATCTATGGGCATGTTTATTCCTAGGGCGTTGGACTGATACCAGTACGCCATGCAGATGCTAGATGGCGATTATAAATACAGTATCTAGCGAAATGGCAGTGAATATTTGTTGTCAAGTAGAGAAAGACGAGCACAAAATGCAAGGTGACTATAATGGACAAAGATGACAGCGTGATTTTTGTGCAAAGAATGTACAAAAACTGCAGAAATGTATGGACGCTTGAAAAGCTATTGCACAGAAAACCGTTTACAACTGGATCAATGGGTTCACCAGCGTCAGGGAATCTGCACAAAAATGTGAGTACTGGTCGTCCTCAACAACGCCGTCTATCAGGAAAACTGAGGTTGTGTCTGATTTGATTATGGCTCATAGGTGCATAATCTGTAATGAACTAGAATGTCAGACAGGCTTCGGCCGCGTAACAAAACATACCATTTTCAGGGTGATTTGTATATGCGCACATTGGGTTCCAGTTGACACAAGCACAGAAGTCAGAAGGTTGAAATCTATGGTCAGTTCTGGAAGTACACAATGAAGATCCGGATTTTTTTTAAGAAACTGGTGACTGGTCATTCTGTCACTACCACACACCAGGGAAGAAAGTCCATTCTATGTAATGGAAACATCCAGGGCGTCTCGGCCCAAGAAATTCTTGTGCTGGTAAGCAGATGATCACCATCTTTTGAGATACTTTAGGCATACTGGTGATGCTATGGCTTTACGACTGCCGACAGCGAAGTGCACTGTGATACACGCTTAGACGCAGGATTCAGCAACGGCGAAAGGGGAAGCTTCGGCAGGAGTTTTTCTCCAACATGGCAAGCTCGGTCCCACAGCAACAATACTACGACTGCAAAGTGGCATCGCCGGGGTTCATTGTTATGCCGCACCCACCATATTCACCAGATCTCGCTTCGTTTGATTGTGCCTTGATTGACAACATGAAAGTCTCGCTGCCAGTGAAAAACTTGGCAACAACCAGAAAAGTCATGCACTTGTCCACGAGTGATGGCGTAGTAATCCTGAACAATGATTTCGCTACATCATATGAGATTACTAGGAAAATGGCAAGGGTTGGTGTGCAGTATATTATCTATTGGACCATGTTACATAATAAATAAACTATATAAAACTATCATTGTAAATAATTTCCGGATACCCCTCGTAATTTTAGACCAATGTTATTTTAAAATCATTGAAAATTCCTTCCCGACACTTTTTTTATCTCATTAGTCATAGAAGTAAACATTTTTAAATGTAATTTAACTAAGACTTATTGATAGTCACAATGCCATCATTTTAAATACGGAAGCATTTTATGCTAACTTTACAGAACCATTTTTGTGGTATGTTTAGAATAAATTGCATTTTCCATTAATTTCGATTACCAATGGCTCAGCATACCCTATACAAAAAGTTACACTTCGCTACTGCGTTTATTTGACACCTCTTTCACGTCGCTTTATTTGCAAGTTTGTACAAGTGATAATTATGCTTACAATTGAAAAGTCAAGGAGTAAACTGATCCCTTGTCGTAGGTTTACGGCACGCAAAAGAACTTCAAGTTTAATGAGTAACCTCTGAGCAAAATTTATTGGCCGTTTAATGTCATGGATAGAATAAGACGCTAATAACCAGAGGTGTTAAATCGCATCCTTGACTAAAATAAACCTAACCTAGTCAAGAAATAAATTCAAAGATTCCACAAAGTCTACCGATTTTACAATTTATTTAACTTGTGCAAAAGGGATATTTTATTTTTGGAGGAGGTACTTTTCTCAACTTCATTCCGCCAAAGTAACTTTAACAATCAGTTAATGCAATGCTTTCATTTCCCCCCCTCTTCATCTGCGACCTCTTGTTCGCTATTTGCGTCATGATCGCATGATGTACCTAAAACATTTTTCTTTCTTTAAAAATAGTATAATATTTTTCATAAAAGTCAAATAATCAGTGCAGTATTTGTTCTTGAATCAATCTCTTGCTTTCATACTCACTATTAATTTGTAATAAGAACGGTGTGCGAATATACAATGAGAATTATAAAATGCTGATTTGCATTTGGCATTGAAACTCCATAAAATTCTGATATACACCGAGGATGCTAGCCGAAAACTTTGGTTTTATATCACTACACCGGCCCGATACAATAACTCGGGAATTTTTAATTTTAATATGTTAAGGCAGTGAAAACCTAAAAATTGCTTTCGTAAAGTTACGTAATTAAATGCATGTGCTAGCATTCCTGAACACTTGGTCAGAATTGCAGCTATAGCTACATATACGTAAATTGTTACAAGTGTGCAGGAAAGATTTAGAAAAGGAAAATGGTACTACCTGGTTCATAATGATGTCATGCCGTGGCGAAGCGTCTATAAGGCTGCAAGGCCATTCAAAATTAGTGTGTTGTTTCGTATATGTTAATTTTTATTGAAGAACTGAAAATTTCCTCATTTAAACTAGTGCTCTAGATAACCGATGACCAGTAATACGGCTTAGTCCACCTTGCGCAAGCAAAGTAGCGACTTTTCACGTCGCTGTTAGGGGGAAAGTGAAGCGGATCTTTCATTAAGTTTTCTTCACTGCAAAGACTAGTCCCGTCTCCGTCCTGTTGATTTTGCAGATACTGAAGCCCAACTAATGGATTAGGATGCAGACGATATCAATTTAAAATATCGTATTTCGCCAATTTTAGTTGTATTGCGGTAGTACGGACTGATGTAATTATATTATTTAACAGCACGTGCCATTTACTGTTACTTATTAAATTTCAAACCCATTCTGTAACTCCTTTAATTGTATTTTAGTTTACACGTGACCATGAATCATATGATAGATTGGCAACTCTTTATTCATAACTGCTTTCTAATTCTACGTAATTTCAAATGAAGCGGAACGAAGCGGTATCTTACAAGGATTATAGAGAAAGATACATTAAAGAGTAGTGTAAAACGCCAAGAATTCATTTCAAGAGTGATTGATGTATATGCGCAGGAAAAGAACCGGAGAATTGATCTTGAATAGGTACAAACAGAAGTATCAGGCATGGAATATTAACTTTATTTTGATATTACATGTAATTTAATTTAATAATCACTTTCATTTATAGTCACGTGCCATCATAATTTTGAATATGGTAGCATTTTATGATAAATTTAAAGATCCGTTTTTGTGATATATTCGTATAAATTAGATTTTCCACCATGGCTCAGCCTTCCCTATACGAAAACCCACGCTTCGCCATAGTCAGGCCATGATAAACAAGCTTAAGGCTACTATTATAACCTAAGCGAGAACTGGAGCGTAAATATTTTTTTTAAAGAATGAAGGTTTTATTCATATATTACTATAACAAATTCATTAATACAGACAAATTCACTTTTTAACTGTAGAAAACCGTCCACTTTAGGAATGCTTTTGCAAGTAACTGGAATTTAATGTGAATGGATCCGTACTTCACATAAATAAAGAAAAGACTAAGACTGAAAAACTCTTGTTGCAGTTAATAAATTAAGTTTTTGTAAAAAAAATACAATAGACATACTCAGTAGCTGAGAATAAGACAGAAATCTTAGGGGAAAAACTTTCAAACTTGATTTCAAGCAGTTGAAAGCAAAATACAAGTGAAACACGTTAACAGCTAATGGCAAGCGCATCCCTTTATGTTAAGTGGCATAGTTGCTGACAAACACGTTTGAATCGATCACTATCCCAACTGATTCCCCGTGATTAACATGTTTATTTCAAAAAGTGCGCGGCCATGCAGATCAAAGAGAAGTTAGATGAAGGTTGTGGAGAATCTGCACCAAAGTTCCAACCTATTTATTTTTTGATATTTGAGTTTAAGTTTGGCCGTTTATTCACCGCCCCAGAATTCCCGAAGAAGGGCAATGGAAGATGTTTACAATATTGTGCTGGAAGAGCTGCAAGCGGAAGTGCGCGAGATAGTAAAACTATAGATATATCTCGGCTTAATGAGTGCACAAATCCTGCATGAAAGGTTTAGTAACCATAATCGGCAGATCCAGCATTATACACGAGACAAGATGTAGTCAAAACAAGAGAACAACGACTGGTGAAAGTGCGGCGAGGAGATTAATCCCAAGGAATAACCTAGTAGATTATTTGGAAAAGGTTAAAGCAATAATATTACATAACATTGTTACATCCTTTGAAAGACAAATTGAAGAAAAGGGCAAACAAACTAAGATTGGCGCACATAAAGAGCCTTTACGCACAAAACAAATGCTCTCCCACACATTGACAGCAGCAAAGCAAAAGTGTACAAACTGGCCTCCGTTTTGCTTCCTTATTCACTCTCTACTTCTTGTTTGGAAATTTTAAACTTCTGTTCTGTGGGAAGAAATTTTCTTCAAATGAGGACTGAAATTTGCACAGTTTAACTTATTTATTTTTTTCTGACGTTTTAAAACTCACTAGACCAAGTGTATCATTTTCAATGGGGATTATTTGAGAAATAAATTTGCACTTTTATTCCTTTGGGGCTCCCCTCTATTTCTTTTTGTAAGGGCTATAGAAAACCAAAAATTTTATCAAAAAATTAAGAACCACCTATCAGCCCTTAGAAATGCCGAGAACTGAATTTACACAGGACGTTCTAAAAGTTCTCGGCCTAACGAAGAAAACGCAAGATTTAAACGAAGTTGTTTTAATTTTCGACATAACCTTGTAAATCAATACATATAGTCAAATTTCCTACTTTTTAATACCTTCAGTAAAATAGCATTTGTTCATCTGTGAGAAATAAGCATTTGTCTCCGCTTCAACCATGTCATCTGATGTGCATCTTTGTTCACCCAACAATTTCTTCAGGTTTGGAACAAAAAGTAATTACTGGGAGCCAAATATGGCGAATATGGCGGATGTGGAAGCAGTTGGAAGCGAAGAGGTCTTGCAGTTTTGCAGAAACAATTCTAGTAGGAGCATAATAGTAAAGAAAGAAAACTTTCTTTTACACAAGATGTGGACGTTTAGCCTGAATAGCATCCTTCAGTTGGTCCAATAGTGAAGCGTAATACTCTCCGGTGATGATTCTGCCATTCTGGAGGTAGTCTACAAACATCACACCACGAGAATCCCGGAAAACCGAAGCCATGACTTAGCCGTTTTTGCTTTCATTGATGCACTTTCGCCTGTTGGCACACGCTGTTTGGATTGCTCCTTCGTGTCTGGCGATGAATTCACATCTCATCTACTATTATGAAACGTCGGTAAAATCACTGGAATTGGGTTTAAAACAAGTCTCTCGTGAAATACTCATTCGAATTCGTTTTTGACTCATGCGGCACCCATTAAGCGTAAAGCTTTCTCGTACCCAACGTAGCGGATTCTGTCTATCGAGATCTTTGCAATGTCAGCCAACACGCCCATCTGCAATCGGCGATCATTGAATACAGGCATTGTGAATTTCTGTCACAATCTCGTCGGACTATCAGTTTTGGGACAACTTGAGCGTGTATCATCTTGAATGGATGTACGACTAGGCTTAAATTCAGTATGCACCATT
This sequence comes from Metallyticus violacea, assembly GCA_030762175.1. Taxonomy (NCBI): domain Eukaryota; kingdom Metazoa; phylum Arthropoda; class Insecta; order Mantodea; family Metallyticidae; genus Metallyticus; species Metallyticus violacea. The sequence goes on from CM060835.1 coordinate 27,747,568, forward strand.
TTAACCACCGAAAATGAAGAGGAAGAAGAATGCTTTAATATGAAAATGAACTTTTTTGTACTTCTGTCGGAGTTAAACCCTGTAAAACGAAGTACAGCTCGTATTTCAGTACCATCCATTTTGTAGAAAATGTTAACACTAGCTTGTTCATACGATCGTCACAAACAAGTGATTACACTTACGTGACTGGAACTTTACAGCGCGTTACGTATAGGAGATACTTAACAACTGTCATAGTAATTTGGCCATCTCTGAGTCAGGCTGCCTTCTGAATACCTCGTGATCGGTGATGAAGCGTGGCGTTCTGTATAGACTAGGCTGATACATGGATGTGTAAATTAATGGAAAATATAATTATACTGAATATACTCTATGATATTACAGAATTTTTCATATCCAAAATTACGACATTGGTACTATCAATGATGTAATTTATAATTAATTTAAAATAAACTATATCCGATATTAAATAAAGTTCAGTTGCATGACTCACTCTAATCTCCATTTGAATACAACTTCATTCCTTCTGGCATTTTCTAACCATATACATTATTTAATTCTTGACATTTCATTGAATATTTTTTAAATCGTCCCTTTATAATCTTAGTATTCTTTTTCCCTATAATCCTAACCATTCCGCTGCAGTTGACAATTACATAGAGACATAGAAAAACAATTAAGACATGAACAGTTATCAACCTATCATAAGGCCGGGTATCACGAAAACTAAAATAATATTACGGGAGATTATGAATGAGTTCTTAAAAATAATGTCATGGTAAATATTATTTCCTGTCAAAATAAATAATTTACCACAATGCACCCAAAATGAGTCATTACTAAATATTAAATGGTATCGTCTGCATCCCAGCCCTTCTGTTGAGCTTCAGGTTTTACAACATCCTATAAGAGAGCTGACATAATCAAATGGGCTGAGACCAAAGCTAACCTACCCAGAAATAAAAGTTCCATGAAATATCCCTCTTCATCTTTTCCTAACAGTGACTCGTACGCTTGCGCAAGCAAGGTTCGACTGCCTTATAGGTGATGGCTATACAGCGCACTAGTTCAAATCAGGAAATATTTCATTTCATTAATAAAAATTGACACCTACGAGCCAAAAAACTAATTTTGGGTAGGCTCAGACTTACAACCTTAATCCTTGTTGATGTATTGTACATTTGGGATAGTTATTTTGAAAATGTAATTTAAAGTTTGTAAATACCCTTCATGTAATACACATTTTTGTATAATGAGAATTAAAATTGTTCAGTTCAAATTTTTCATGTTACCCCCTCCTGTTTACATGTTACCTCCTCCTTTAAATTTGCTAACTATTCACCCAAAGTATTGTACATTCCAATCCTCAGTGGGTTTTTGAAAAGTCAGGATAAAAAATTAAGTAGTATTCATTTTAGATAGGGTTTAAAAATATGATTGCATAAAAATACTAAAAGTAAGCTATATTTTTAACTTTCACTGTCCCTGCTTTTGAATTTGACATAAAGAACACATACCTATCTCCATTTAAAGTTGAAACAATTACCTGTTGTCTCTTTTGTAGTGACGATTGAAATGAGCATTACCGGCTCTGGTACTGTACACTAGACTAGCATGGTAATCTAAAATCTGACGTCATTTGTCTCTGGTGATTTGTTATCATGGAATAGACCGCCTCATATATAGCAGGAAGACAGTAATAACACAAAATTAATTGGTTAGCACCGTTCCAGTGGAGCCAACCGCATCACGCTCGCTGCTATTACTACATATTACACACTGCAGAAAACAAGTGATACCTCATCTCTAAATATTAGTTCATGTTTCTATTGTTAAAGCGTTTTCTGGGCAAACAATAAGTAATATTTTTGACACTTTTATTTAAAACAACTGGCATATTACAATTTATATCCAAAGGGGAGGGGGTAAAATTATCTTATTATTTTTTTTGGAAAATTACATTTTGCTCCACATTCCAAAGCGAGAGCCATACAAGCATTGACCATTCGCGCGGCTTTACTTATGCAGCATACTACCGCTAGTTGACGCTACGATACCGTTCGGTGCAGGTAGACTTGTCAAAATGTCTTGACTTACTATACGTCAAATTTAGATAATTATGGCCATTTGTGCATAGAGAATCGCCAGTTGTATCCGCATATAATATTTGGGGCAATTAAAGCAATTTGTAGGCATGGGGCATTTCGAAAACAAGATTTCACTCATGAGAGCCTCTGATAGACCAATTTTTGAGTTCTTACATGGCAGTTCAAAACATAGTGATCACAAAGCTGTGACTTTTTCTGTTTTATCCTTTCTGCTTTTCTATCAATTGTTATTTTTGTTACATTCCTAATAGTATTAAATTATTTTTCATTCATATTCCACTGACATTCTGGTAGGTTGGATTGACGTAGGTTTGAAGAATTTTTTTCTTTCAAAAATTGTTTCAAGGGTACAACTGCAATATCTTCAGAATTCGTTAAATTCCAGTTATATTTGATTCATCTTCGTTTATGTGCGAAAGATGGAGAATACTTTGAAGGAGTGTGAGTCTAAGCACTTCAATACAGGTTATAACTTGGAAAAGATCTTATTTCAGTTTCCAGCCATCTTCTGATAATTTGACAATGTTCATTTATGCCTTTATCCTTTAATTTACCTTGGCACTATTGCTTTCTCTCTGGAACAAGTTTCTTCTGATAGCGGCAGAGCTTGCCATCTCTCCAGGGTATTCTTACTTTTCGGTTTTGGGGCATATGGACGAACCATGTATGTTTCTTAGAAATGACGGTTTTTATTCTCTGTGTTAGTATTTCCCGTGACTTTAATAGGATAATCTTAACTAAGGCAAAAGACGTAACACCGGTATAAGGTACAAAGAGATATTTTATATCCACCCAAGAGGATGATGCAGTATCGAATGTGCAACGGAAGAGCTTATGATGCCATGGCTCATTAAAATGATAGCACAAGGTATTCCAAAACTTCGACACATCTTTCTAGCAACATGTGTTGTAATTTTATTTCAGCACTAGTGCCTTTTGTTGAAGATCAAGGGCTCCTACTTTGGATTTAAGCAATTGAAAGCACTATATTATAGCACTAAGGTTACCGCTTACCTTGTCAAATAAAAGCATTAAATTCTTGTAAACTGAATAAAATCACAAGAAGAGACTTAGTTCTTTCACTTTCAAATCACCCGTCAATATAGCGGACTTCGTTAACAGTATTGGAACAGTAACGGTTTTCACCTTTATCTTCAGTTTGACAGACTTTCACAGTTCTGTGTATTCGTAGAGCATTAGGCCACATTTTTCTGACTTTTTTTGCTCTCGTACTTTCCTAGTAGATGTACTGGAAATCGACTATAGAGCACCTGTAAGATCTACAAAGACATGTGGGGCAGACATTTGGGGATGGGAACCAATTTCGAATCTATATCCAGTAACAATATGTTTTCTGAAAGGAATTTTGGGATCGAGGAGGGGCACAGCAAACTGCGGAATTAAAACCGAGTTCGGGTCCTACAATGAGACTGTAGAGTATAAAATCAGATTCGTGACTTTCGGGCTGCCAATTATTCAAACAAATTAACAAAATCGGGTGGGTCAGGGGAATAGAAAGAACACACGGAGGAAGGTTAAGAACCACTCGAAGGATATGGATAAGCAGTAGACAATTGCGCAATGCAGAGAGATGATTTCACTGAAAGTACAATTGGGGCTAAAATCGCAATGGGGGTTAGAGCAGTATCAAAACAGAAACTAAATGCACAAGTGATCAGACCAGGAGCATGGCTGATGATCAAGATCACTGACGAATATGAGCGGAGAGTTTGTCCCATTTGTGAGGAGGGGGAACCATGCACACATTCTGTAAGAATGTAAATATACGGAAGAATGGAGCAATAAGTATCTACCGCACTCCTTTAGAGGATGGAACACAGGGAGATGATCAAGTTGGGCTTTGCTGGCAGGCAAGGAAGGGGAGGAGAGATTAGGGTAAATTTCTGATGGAAGTGAGACAGCTCAGATCTGAAAAGGCTGATAATCGGGAAGGAGATTAAAGAGAAACAAATTGATCGGATCCAGATATGTTTGACTCGTGCGTCTGTTTTGTATTGTGGCCACTGTAATAAATACACTACTACTACTACTACTACTACTACTACTACTACTACTACTACTACTACTACTACTACTACTACTACTACTACTACCACTACCACTACCACTACCACTACCACTACCACTATTTATACTACTACTATACTATTACTACTATACTACTATTACTACTACTACCACTATTTATACTACCACTACTACTATACTACTACTACTACTACTACTATTACTACTACTACTACTACTACTACTACTACTACTACTACCACTACCACTACCACTACCACTACCACTACCACTATTTATACTACTACTATACTATTACTACTATACTACTACTATTACTACTACTACCACTATTTATACTACCACTACTACTATACTACTACTACTACTACTACTACTACTACTACTACTACTACTACTACCACTATTTATACTACCACTACTACTATACTACTACTGCTACTACTACTACCACTACTACTACTACTACTACTACTACTACTACTATTACTACTACTAACACTATTTATACTACTACTACCACCACCACTACTACTACTACCACTATTTATACTACTACTACTACCACTACTACTATTACAACTATTTATACTACTACTACTACCACTATTTATACTACTACTACTACTACTACTACTACTACTACTACTACTACTACTACTACTACTACTACTACTACTACTAGTGCTGCTGCTGCTAAACCGCCACGGGTGGCCGAGGTCGTTAAGGCCCGGAATCGCGAGGTCTGGTTTGGAATCCTGCCAGGACCGTCAGGTCTTTTCCAGGTTTTCCTCAGTCCTCATAAATGGCAAATGCCGGGGAGGTACAATAAAACTTAGGCCTGGAACGATTCCTTCCTTAAAAATAAAACCTTTCCCAATATGTTATTTCATCTCATGTATCATCAGTATCCACCGCCTGTGGTGCATCTGTAGCAAAAACGGGCGTTACACACTATTCACCATTCTATCATTCATTCCTACTACTACTACTACTACTACTACTGCTACTGCTACTGCTCTCATATCTTCCCCTTGGTCAAGTTCTTGTATTCAAAAACATTAATATCATCATAATGTGGGTTTTCAGGGGATTATTTGTCAATTAACTACCCTTATATGTAAAATCAGAAAACAAGATGCGGATAACGATTTGCTTCTGTTATCGGATCATTGTCAGAAAGGGCGCCGACTCCGACGGGCGGGGGGAGGAGGGGGAGGACAGTGGGGACATTGCCCTCGCGCTCATTTGAGAACGAGATTGAACAAGTCGTTTCGCCCCCATAAAATATTTTAAACTATGTTCGAACATGTAACATTTTATGTGAAATACGTTGTTAACGTAATTGCCAGGGAAAGTCAAAAAGTATCCTCACTTTTGCCATAACACATCTTTGGTTTGACACACTGTTTTTTGCGCACGCATGCTTAGAGTTGGTACAACTGTAGTCATATGATCGAAGTTTAACCTTGATTGCTTCATTTTTCGTGCTGCTGTGTCAGTGCAAACATGGCCCTTCGCAGTGTGAACCAAGTGGGAAAAATGAGCAATAATCCAATCTGATCAGAATGTTTGCCTGGGACTGAATTTCATCAGTGGCTTAATACAATACGGCGACAATGCTCTACCGCGTAGAAGTTTTTTACATTTCCGTAAAAGAAAATACACCATTTCATTTGAAAAAATCAAATTGACCTTGAAATGTGATATTTTGATTTTCCCTTCATTTCGGAGGAAAATGATCGCGACACCATAAATGCTTCATTCTACATATACAGATATATATTTATTTCATCGTTATTTTTAGGTGCTTAGAAAATAGAGTCAATGGAGACTTGACGGCATTTCTTAAAAACTTTTTATTGGATACAACCCCCAAGGCTACTTTCCTTCGGAATTAGCTAAAATTGGTTGAACAAGATTGAATATAAATGGATTTCCCACGACATAATAAATTAAACAATAGAAATGTTTTCAAATTAGTAAATCAGACCACTATTAATATAATTTAGAAGGAAAAAACATTTTTTTTTTCAATTCTGTTGGATGAAATTTCCGACGTATATGCTAATGAGAGGATTCTTTGTGTCTAAAAATTGTTAACAAGTGACACATTTAATGTTGAAAAACCTTTTATTGGATTTTATTCAGATGAAAGAAGTAATTCTGCTATCCTTTTGAAAACTTAAAAAAATAGGTAACCAGATTGAACTTACCAATAGCGCATTTAACAGTGTACATAGCGACTTTGTATTCAGCTTAATAAACATATTGCTGTGACTTATGTGAGAAATATGAGTAGAAACAAGCGAAGTAAAAAGATACTTAAAGGTAAATAGAATAGCTGAGTACAACGGCCGGTAGAGCGAGGCTGCGCACTCGTAGAAGCCAATGGTCAAGACCGTATAATGCATGTACAAGTATCAGCTTGTAGTAGACTTTAGGCGAGCTTTGTCAACCAGTGATTGTGCGTTTGTGTATTATTCAGTGCTGTGTGAACTGTGTGCTAATTGTTCTTTGTTAGTTATGCTACTTCAAGAACGGGTTTTATGTGAAAACGAAGTGGTGAGACGATTCGCAAGAAAAATCCTGGCAATCGTGTTCCAGGTAGAGAAACTGTTACCCCGGTTGTTAAAAAGTTATTAGTGACAGGATATATCTTACACGTCTCTTGTAACAAACATTATTAGTTTAATTTTGTGCTTTCAATAAAAATATAAATACTAAAATAAAAAATATTCATTTTACGCTCGGTGGCTCTTTGTTCTGTTTGCGGCGAAGGCCCGCGTAATAACTTACATAAAGTTCACTGTATCTCTACCATATAAATAACCTATTAAGTCGCCTGTTTTCATAAGCTGCACATTTATTAGCGAATAGAATAGTTTTTAAGAAATATTAAAATTAAATATTACCTATTTAAATTAAATGAGCTGTGAAATTTCCGAACTTTAAAATGAAAGTTTCTGAGAAAACTGTGCTTAAATTATGATTCAAAAGATAATGAAAACTCAATGTCCCTTGAACTGTTTCTTTGCCTTAATTTGACTGTAAACATGAGCCTCAGAAGGGGATTTAGGAACCATGTAATATCGATATTAGAATTGCAAAATACTAAATTACCAGGAAATTACGGCAAGCAGGAAAATTAGGCCGGAATGTTCCAGGAATAACACGCAACTTAATGCGGCATTAGCAATTCTTGTATTTCTAAATCACATAGCCCACTGTATTATTCTTTGAACAAACATGTATACACACTGATATGAAAGTCAATGCCAGACATAAGTATGTCGCAATAATGTGTTCGTGTAAATGACTGAAGTTCTGCATACATGTGGGCTGTTCAATAAAAAAACTCACTTTTTTGACAACATATCTTTACCCATTCTCATAATTTTGAGGATATTTTTATAGTTCCCCTGGATGCAATACACCTGTTCCCAGCTTCTCTGCCCGCCTTCAAAAACATGCTTGGTAACATTTTTTGACAGATGCTTTAGAGTCGCCTCCGCAGCACTGCTTATAATAATGGAATATGCTTCTTAGCTTGGGAAAAGAAAAAAGTTAGGCGGGGCTAAAACTGGGCTAGAGGGAGGGTGAGGGACATGCTTCGCATTGTACATGATTTTTGCGACGTTCTTACATGGTTCCTAATTCCCCTTCTGAGGCTCATGTTTACAGTCAAATTAAGGCAAAGAAACAGTTCAAGGGACATTGAGTTTTCATTATCTTTTGAATCATAATTTAAGCACAGTTTTCTCAGAAACTGTTCATTTTAAAGTTCGGAAATTTCACAGCTCATTTAATTTAAATAGGTAATATTTAATTTTAATATTTCTTAAAAACTATTCTATTCGCTAATAAATGTGCAGCTTATGAAAACAGGCGACTTAATAGGTTATTTATATGGTAGAGATACAGTGAACTTTATGTAAGTTATTACGCGGGCCTTCGCCGCAAACAGAACAAAGAGCCACCGAGCGTAAAATGAATATTTTTTATTTTAGTATTTATATTTTTATTGAAAGCACAAAATTAAACTAATAATGTTTGTTACAAGAGACGTGTAAGATATATCCTGTCACTAATAACTTTTTAACAAGCGGGGTAACAGTTTCTCTACCTGGAACACGATTGCCAGAATTTTTCTTGCGAATCGTCTCACCACTTCGTTTTCACATAAAACCCGTTCTTGAAGTAGCATAACTAACAAAGAACAATTAGCACACAGTTCACACAGCATTGAATAATACACAAACGCACAATCACTGGTTGACAAAGCTCGCCTAAAGTCTACTACAAGCTGATACTTGTACATGCATAATACGATATGACCATTGGCTTCTACGAGTGCGCAGCCTCGCTCTACCGGCCTTTGTACTCAGCTATTCTATTTACCTTTAAGTATTTTTTTACTTCGCTTGTTTCTACTCATATTTCTCACATAAGTCACAGCAATATGTTTATTAAGCTGAATACAAAGTCGCTATGTACACTGTTAAATGCGCTATTGGTAAGTTCAATCTGGTTACCTATTTTTTAACAGTTTTTTAAAGGATAGCACAATTACTTCTTTACGGCACGATAAAGAACCTCAAGCCTGAAAGAAGAGGCCTGTGAGCAAAATGTGTCGGCTTTTTCACTTCCTGAATAGAATGGGACGCTAAGGACCTGAAATGTTAAAGATCGTCCGTAAATAAACCAAATCAAAAATAAAAATTGTACCAAAGCAGGTCGTTTCACAACAAGGTGAGTTTACCGATATAAATCAATGGCAAAGTAATTGCTTGGTAAGAGCCTTGTTTCAGGACCACACGAGAGTTGCCTGTTTAACACATGTGTAGCCCATTAACATGCCACCGGCTACCTCTGTGCCAGTTACAGATCTATCCCAGAATCTGGAGTTAAAAGCCCGCCGTACAATGGAATTTAAAATTAGAACTCCCCCTCGCAGCGATATGGTTTAACATTGCTTCAATTGCCAGATCCCTTATATCTTAGTAATGGAGTACATTAATAATAGTTATTGTGGCGAACAAAGGTCATGGATTCGATCGTGGTCGTGCAATGAAAAGGAGTTTTCTCTTGAAAATACGGGCTATTCAATATGCGTAACCCATTAAAGATACAACATGATACATTGCATTGTAAATGTTCAGAGAAACCGCTGCTCGGCCGTTGTCATGGCAACAGAAGAGCAAGGAACAGTTTGACCGAACAACTTTTCGACGCATCATTAAGGGGAATATTCTGAATCACAAACCACAAACTTCCCAGAGAGTCATTGGTATCAACTATACAGTTATATGCAAAATGTCTTTCAATAACCACAGAAAGTGACACAGAGAAGCAGGATAAATAAATGAGTATTGGAGCCAACCCTCTAACTCAGCATTTTCATCCAGAGTCAAATTGGGCAAGTAATGCAGTTTTAGGCAAGGGCCGCGGCCGAAATATCCCTTGAAATGCCTCAAAAGAAGCCCCATTCGACGTCTTACATGTTATTACAGTGATTATAATGTACATGACACGACGAAAGCGGGCATTGGAGGTCCTGTTGCATACAGATTATAAACCAAGCACATCTACTATTAACCAATGAAAGCGTGCAATTATAAAATTTGGTAAGCTCTTTTAACTAGCAGCAGTATTAATTGTAAATCCTTTCCGCTGGTTGTGTATCGCCATACAGTATTTTGGAGGCATACTTTTTTTTTGATTTGTTTATTTAAGGACGCTCTTTAACATCTCAGGTCATCAGCGTCCCATTCTAATCAGGGTGTGAACAAAAATTTTGCTCAGAGGCTTCTTCTTTCAGGCTTGAGGAGAGGCGTACTATTTTACAGAGTTGTGACATGTATCCTATGCGGTGAGAGCGGTAACCGCCCTTTAGCTGAACGCCCTATAAGTTAAGATATCCCGTACCTTGTCATCCGAGATTTCACATATTTGAACAATTGTACAGATTTATTAAGGAAACGGGAGTTGGATTGTTAGGGACGGAGGGGTATATTTCGGTACTTTATCCTTGATAAACGGCTAGCCGTATGTGCCTATGTCCCCGGGCGGCTAGGAATCACGATGAATCATGGTCGAAACAGGGACGTAGACCGGATCTCTTTCATTGTTGTTTTCAGATAGAACACTCCTGAGCAGCCTCTCTTTTAAAAAGTCTAGTATCTCAGAATAACAATTTTTATACCACACGCTCGGGCAGAAACCTTTCTAGCGCAAGGGACCGAACACCGCATAGTCCATCTCGCCATGTCACTTTGACCCTCTAACACAAGCAATGAAAGTAAATGATATAAAATGGGAGAGCGGAAAATTCATATAAAGTAAAGATTCATCCAGTATTCGCTTAAGCGACCAGGGGAAGTTACGAAAAAAAAAAAAAAATGGCCAAGATGGCGGACCTCAAAGTATATGAACCGAAACCTCCCGGAACCTCAACTGTTACTACCTGAGCCACCACGCTCGGAGGGAAACAGGTATGGTCGCCGTCCCATCAACGTTAGATCATGGTCGTCGCAGTTGGAGGACTGGATGTTGGCAATAATCGTGGAGGGGGATTATTTGAGCATACCCCAAACTGCGCGAACACTTCAGGTACATCTCTTTCCCGTCCTGGGGACGATCAGTACCCATATAGAGGTAGGGACTCGTTATCATCTTCTGGAGGGGAATCGTCGCGCACACATGGTGTGCAGGAAAGAGTTCATCAAGTTCACTGGAGGATAATGTGTGGTTAGGGCTTGGGCGGTAATAGCACTAGATAGATGACGGGGATATAATGCAGTTTGAGCAATCTCCGGCACATCAGCCTATTTGTTCTACTTTTGGAAGAGACACCTTCGTTGTTTCCCAAAATCTGTTCCTTGAACAAGTTGCAGCATTTTGGTTCCATTGCCGGTCAACTAGGTCTTCCCTGGTTATAGATAAAGTCCCTCTCTTACCAGTAGTGAACACTCCACCAGGATATGTGAGGCAGATTCCTCATTCTGTTTACACATTCAGCAAGTGGGTTCATCTTTACAAAGTCCCACTTTTCCTGAAGTGACCATGTTCAGTAATTAACGCAATTACTTTTCATGTTCCTCTTCTGTCCAATTTTAGAAGAGACGTGGAAAGATTATTGCTAGGACCTAAGACAAGCTTCCTAGCTTGCGTTTGTCCAGGATAGGTTTGCCACATTCGTTGATGTTAATAGTTTTGTACTTTCTATTTTGTTAATAGTTAATACTTTCTATTTTGAAAGGAAAAGTAATGTCCTGGTTTTTTTATGGAAATTTTTTGAATCCTCCTTAAACATATTCTTTATGCAGTACGACGAACTATATGGTTCCAACATGACAACGCACCCTCCGCTGAAAAACCTAGAACTGGGGTTTGGAAATATAGGAATTGGATGGGTGTGGAAGATGGGAGTTAGAAAGAAATATTTGGAGGAAAGTTATAAGGAAATATTGATAGGCAGGCAGTGGAAACAATGCTCTAATAAAATATCGCTGGAGTTACAATCAGAACTAAAAGGGGCAGAGGTGACATATATAAATGCAAAGACAGAACGGCAATGGCCTGACTGCGCTTCGCAAAATGAAAAGCCCAAAAATGACGGATAACACAGGGGAAAGAATGTGTCTTAGGTGTGGTAAAAAGAAAAACTGAGCACATATTCTTGCAGAATGTGAAGCTACAGAGTGCTGGGGGTCACAGATTTTCTCGCATATCTAAAATTGGTATTGAATAAGAATAATATGCAGGGGCTATGTAAATCAAGAAGACAAGGTGGGCAAGAGAAAAGCTCTAGATAAAGAGAACATAGCATTTAACGCACTTATCTCTTATTTTAAAATATATTTGTATTGGTTTTTAATTTTCTGGTGTTTATACGTGTACCTATTGAATTTCTCTTGTGTACTACCCGGTAATGACAAATTTAAGTTGCTTATTAATATCATTATTTTTTTCTCCTTCACGGCTGGGAGAAGAGGGTTATTTCCTAAACATTTAATACATGACTAGTTTGTGTATAAGCAATTCTGTGTTTCTGTGTGGTGCGTTACGTTTTTCAACATTTCTTATGTGCAAAAGGAGCACGCTATATCCGTGCGCTTGTTAAATATTTAATTTATGTGTCTGGTAAACTATTATTGAAACAAATACGCCAATCTATCTATTACCCATATGAGGCCTTCATGAGTTGAATAGGTAATATCCACGACGAGGGTTAGATGGTGGAGAGTCGGTTCTAGTGGTCTGATGATAACCATACTTGCCTCGTATACCCCAAGATCGCGGGTTCAATCCCGCCAGGGTTGATGGGTTTTTTCGGCGTAAAAATCCTAAGTATGGCTTCCTTTGGAAGGGAAGTAAAGCACGGGTCCCATGTCCTACGTTTACGACAGCTAAAAGAACCTCAAGTCTGAAAGAAAAGGTCTCTGAGCAAAATGAATCTGCCATTCACGCCTTGAATTGAATGGGACGCTGATGACCTGAAATGTTAAAGAACGTCCGTAAATAAAACAAAGAAATAAATAAAGGTGGTCGTGGAGGGTCTGTACCTTAGCCCTCAAGATCAACAGATCTGAATTTCTCGGACTACTACGCATGGTCTCACCTCCAAAACTAGTAGTGTCGGTGGACAAAGAAAACTGCATCGAGTGAGGTGAATATTTTGATTAGCTGTTGGAGTATTTCCAAGTTCAAACAATATGTAACATTTTGTAAATAATTCATTGAATTAAGTCTCCTTTGTTTAAATATTTTTGGAAATGTGCCCCATTTGGCCGACAAATTCTTAAGATATCTATGCCATTATGGCTCGCAAAATATTCGTATCTTCCTATCCTACAGTGCTCTAATATTGGAAGTCATTTTTCGCACAGTGGCAACTGTAACAAGATGTATAGAAAGACTCCTTTGCTCGATAAGGACTTGCAAATTAGAGCTACATACAAATAGAACATGAAAACTGTCGATATTTCTTTAACATAATGCCTTCCTCCCTTTCCTTTTTGCTGGTAGCAGAGAGGAAGGAGGAAAGGAACGCTAAGCTTCTCAAACCGAGGTAGAAAGGAAGAATCCTCGTATTTTGCTGGTTCTTATTTTCTTATCATCTGATTCGGAGGTATTGTACAACTATGAGGTTCATATCTATTTCCTATCCTCTGAAACAGATGGTGTGGGTGGAATGTGTTGTATTGAAAATTCCATCTTTAACTGCCAACGTCTTTATTTAGGGGATTTAAAGTTTTCCAGATCATACTTATATTCAAATATTGCCACAGAAAATCCTAGTAATGTGAGAAAGCATAGTAAAATTGTTTTATCAGGATTTAGACCCATTACCCTGCTAAAGGAACATGGTATTAAACCAAGCGTAAAGTAGAAGTTTCTTATGCGTTAAATCATCTTTTACACTTTTTTTCACGGCAGGATATTAGTTTTATTGAATATCAACAGTTTAGAAAGTTGTATTAAATAAAATCATACACATCAAATTATTCTAAGAAACAACATAAACTTCTTAGTGTAAATAATTATAAAAACGAGTAAACATGGACGCTTTATTCATATGACTATCTCTGGTCAATTATTAATATTTTTATTTTTAGCGAATTCCGAAGGAATGTAAACTATTGCTGCTATTGTACCCATGAAACGATTTTTGAAAACTTACTTCAAATATTCATCGTTTCTGCTTACTAGACAGCAAAAATGAGAATGTGCGCGCGCGCGCGCGTGTGTGTGTGTGTCCGTTAACGCTCTGGCGGTGGAAATTTTTGTTTTTTCTCAACCAATAAGCATCAATTAACAAACGATTCGTTGAATTCGTTATCAAACAAAATTGGATCACTGGGGAAGGGAATTAACCTAAAGCGAAACTATTTTTAAAAATTAAAAAATTGCTATACCATCCATCCGAAATTCTTCTTTTTTATCGACGAAATTCGGTATATTTCTTTAAAATAATTCATAAAAGTAGTTTCCGAAAATCATGGCAATCAGGATGTTAGGGTTAAAATGAAATATAAAAATCGCTATAGCGCCCGCAATTTAAATTTTTTTTGTTAATTAAACTCAGTATATTCCATTGAAATAAAATAAGAAAAATAGTTTTTGAAAATCAGTGAAATCGTATTATCGGGGGGGGGGTGGTTATCTGAAACCCAAAATTTAAAAATCACTCTGGCGGCACTAATATTGTTTTCTTTTTTTCCGCAACGAAACTCCGTATATACCATTTAAACAAAACAAGAAAAATAGTCTCTGAATATCAGAGAAATTGGGCTATTAGTAGTGAAGGTTTACCTGAAAACCAAAATTTAAAAATCGCTCTAGCAGCCCCAATATTTGTTTCTTCACAACAAAATTCAGTAGGTACAATTTAAATAAAACAAGAAAAATAATTTCTGAAAATTGGGGAAATTGGACTATTAGAAGCAGGGGTCTACTTTATAACCGAAATTTAAAAGTTTTCCTGGCTTTAATTTTCTCTATATTGTTTTAAAATAAAAGGACAAATTAATTCAGAATATGAACTGTATTTATAACGATACATTTGTTTTAACAAAAGTATCGTCGTGGAGATGGCAACTGTGAAATATTAATCTAATATGTGTTTAAAAATTATATTTGTATATAAGAGAGCTCTGTAATAACCTTCAGAAAACGTTTTCGTTACATGTTTTTACTTCAATAACATTATGCAAAATTTCAAAGTCAATGAAAATAGATGAAATTTTCGATTTTTTATTGTTAATTGTGAATATTAGTTTAGTACATTGTAATTGCTTTAAAATAGTTACGTGTCTTTGTTTTATTGAAACATATCAACATCTTCTTAAACACACAAAGTAACTCGAAACTTTCTGTTATTTTTCTCTATTTTAGTGAATGTAAAAATGATATCAAGGGCTCAGTTCATAAACAGGGCTACATTTAAAAATATCTAAAATTCTCACACAGTAGAGCTTTGTCATATTATTTAATTAATAGTATACCATTAATTTTTGTGGTTTAATAATAATAATAATAACAACGTTAATTATCATTAATAACATTATTATTATTATTATTATTATTATTATTATTATTATTATTATTATTATTATTATTATTATTATTATTATTATTATAAATAGTGGTTTCTCTTTTGTTATAGATTGCAAAAATCCTAATTTTTTTCCGCCTAATACCGCACAGTAATGCCATAACTAATTTCATTTCATTAATTAACAGGGCCATAATTTGTATTTTATATTCTTTTTTAAAGTTATTCCGTTAGTGAGATATTCACTTAGTTTACACATCTCCTGATTGACGAACTTTTTAATTCTTACATTGTGAATGAGTAAATACGTTAATTTTAATCGAAAAATTTATTACTTTTCTCCTTATAATATTGTGACAAACGATAATATACATTTATAATAAATTAAATGAATACTTAAGGACATCATTTAAGATGATCATTCAAATGAAAACGAGAAATCGGCTGCCAAAAATCAGGTAAGGCGCCGTCATAGGGGAAAGCTGGGGTTGATTCTAGTGTTTGAGGGCTGTATTGTCCGATGTTGCGTGGGGGTTGATGCGCAGCAGCAGCCAAAATACTTTTTGCTTTGAACTCAAATTTAGACTGTTTGTGGATGCTGACACAAGAAGTTATTGGTAACAAGGTGCTGGCATGATTCTTATACGTGTATCCTCTGGTACAGCCCAATCCCATGAGAAAAAATTTGGCTGCACTTGCGACCTGTTTCATAGCGGTTGTCATGGCAACGGTAAAAGTTTATTTTATGTTGATTGGCTACCCAGCTTCCATGGCAGCTCAGAAGAATGCGCGAGCCGGCGAGCATTGCCAACTTGCTAATTATACTCTTCTGGGACCTCGCTACAAAACTTTCTAAATGTTAATTTACTGGTATAGAGACTTAGCTACTTATTTTATAGTCTGCAGCTATAATAATAATAATAATAATAATAATAACAATAATAATAATAATAATAACAACAACAATAATAATAATAATAATCCAAAGACCATTCAGCCAGACTTAATTTATATAGTGAGGTTATTTGAGTTATGGGCCGGCACAGTGCTGCTTACTGCTAGAAACTCTCTTGCATCTCTTTTGCTGTCTGTGACAGCTGCACTTCCCCAATAAATATCCGAGATTAGGCGGCCCGTAACTTAAAGCACCACTGTACAAAAAATGATGATAATAATAATTAATTATTAATTGTGAAATTATTATTATTATTGAATCGTTAGCGTATTACTTTAATTGTTAATGACTATATTGAAGCGATTGTTTTGGTACTATTGTTTGCAGCTTAGGTTTTCTATGGAACCATTCGGTGCAATGTTACATTTACATAAGATGACGCACAAACAGTGAATATTGTGTAAGTCAGCCAATATACTTTTTTTTAGAAGTTAAGTTTCCTATTATACACATGCTGTACTACCTCTAGTATGTTGAAATATGGTACTTCTGTAGTGTAAAGTAGTATTCTGTAATCAGTATATTTTTATATTCAATATCTTCTTATGTGCAGGTAGGGGTGAACCATCGTTTTGTGTTACGATTCGCTACTAGTACCTAATGTTATAATCAAGCAGCTACGAATGTTGTGAAAGAAATTTTCAGGTAAATTGATGTTAAATGTTTTTAGCTATCATATGAAAATCAGTATAGGAAAATAAGAAAATTAATTCCTGAAAATCATGGAAATTTGGTTATTAAGAGTAGGGGTATTTATTTAAGCACTTTGAAATTGAGGTGTTAAAGACAGTATTTAGGTAGATTACCCATTTTGGGGGGAATTGCTGCTCCTGTCAGAGAAGACGGGATGGCTGTCATGAGCATTAAACCAATAACCAAGCAAATCCCTACTCATGATCGACCATAGGGTTTTTATTCCGCCCTCTCTTCCTCCTCAACATTGAGAGGGAGAGGAAATTAGTTCAGGAAGATCCTATAATGGACTACATAGCAGCATCAGGGGTTGGAATGCGGCAACAGTTTATTGATACTGACTGTATTCGGTATTTCCGATATCTGCATTACGATCCAGCCTTAAATCTCTCTATAAGTGACAAGGATTAGGCAGGGAACTGCCTTATGAGAGAAACTGACATATTTTAACGTAATATTCTGTTTTACAGCATTCAATAAGTTATTAGATATTTATAAACCATAGATATTTTATATTAAAATGTGGCGGGTTTTTTATTAAATAAACTCTCATAATAATGGAGCGAACATTTTTCATAATTGAAAATTGTTTATAATAATATTTCATCTGACTTTTCACAACATAATATCACTTTTTTTAACTGTCGAAGTTAAAGCCATAAGCCCATTCAACCAGTCCTAATTTATACAGTGAAAGTTATGGGCCGGCACAGTACTGCTTACTGCTAGAAACTCCCCTACATCCCTTTTGCTGGCTGTAACAGCTGCACCTCCCCAATAAATATCCGAGATTAGGGGGCCCGTAACTTAAAGAGCCACTGTATAAAAAAATTATACAAGATATGCAGTTGAATATTTAAATTATCATTTCTATAAAGATGAATTTATTCACACATCTGAAATTAAACATCTAATACAAACGAAGTATGAAACCTAGTGAAAAATTATAATAATTTACAAGCTAGAATTACATAGTGATTAACCCTATATTACCAGCCCAGATTCTATAATTTAAGTATACATTTATTTTCAATGTGTGCCTACCAAAGATAAACAAACTTATGTGTCTTGCTTTCTGGACATTTTTCCGTTGAAAATCGACTTTTCACAAAATGAATTTAAAATATAGAAAAAAATTAATAGGTACTTGGAATTAAATATATAACCTCATCGCCCTCAAAAAGAACCACTTAATATTATATTTATTACCAAAAATTCAGTGCATATTTTAAAATAATAATGCTAATTGATGTATAAAATAGAAATATATCGGCATTGTTTTTTCTTAGATAGATACCAAAAAACGAGCCAAATTTTAATGTTTTTATTGTCTAGATAAATGTTTCTTTTTAAACTTTGGTGGCGTGTTTTATTATAGTTATACCGAGGGTGCCAAAATGTATACACACTTTCACAGTAGATATCTATTTAATATATTCAAAGTTGGACAGAAAAACAGCAGTAATGTGTAATATGTAGTATGATGTTCTTAAATAGATGTGACTCACATAAATTATGATAGCGTTGCTGACAGGTAATTTAACAATTAACAAATGAAACCAAGATAATCGTATTATGTTCTGTAAATATGACTCACATTACGTTATGCTAGCGTTGCTACAACAAATTGGAGTCAAGATTATCGTTTTAACAGCGGAAAGCAATTTTGAAGTTGTATTGAAAAACCAGAATGTTGAAGTTCAAAGGCAATGGAAACGTGTGTTCAAAACAGAACCGCCAACGCGAGTAACAATTGCATGCATTCGAGACAAATTCAAGAATGGTACCGTATGCAATATTCAAAAGGGCAGATCGGGGAGACCTCGCACAGCAACAAGTCCTTATCTATGGTTTTGGAACGTTTTGAGTACTCACCGCAGAAATCTACAAAACAATGTACACTTGCATGCATTAAATGAAGATGATCCTGATTGGAGAATGCAGTACTGTGAGTGGTATCGGAACATTTTTTTTGAATAGTGTTTAACGCCCGTTTTTACTACTGAGGCACCACAGGCAGTGGACACTGATGATACGTGAGATGAAATGATATATTGGAAAGGATTTTTTTTTTTAAGGAAGGAAGCGTTCCTGGCTCAAGTTTAGGATACCTCCCCGGCATTTGCCTGTTATGAGGACTGAGGAAAATCTGGAAAATACCTCAGTCAGGCAGGACGGTCCTGGCGGGATTCGAGCCCCAGACCTCCCGCTCACGAATCCGCGCCTTAACGACCTCGGTCACACGTCACACGTAGCGGTATCGGATCGGAACATGGTGCAAGAGGACGAGGCCTTCATGGGGAAAGTTGTTTGATCCGATGAGGTATAATTTAAATTGAACCGAACTATTAACCGGCATAATAGTGTGCAAGCAATCCACAGGTTATTTTGGAAAAGGCTGTTAATTTACTTGGAATTAATGTTTGGTGTGGGTTGTCATCTAGGGGTCTAATTGAACCGTTCTTTTTTCAAAGAACAGTAACTAGCCCAGTGTACCTGAAGATGATACGCACATCCATCTTACCCACCATTCATACGCTCAATTGAAATGAGGAATTTTGCTTCCAACAGGATGGTGCACCACCGCATTACCATCGAGCTGCACATGCGTACCTTGATGACAATCTTCCAAGGCACTGTATAGGACGAAGAGGTCCAATTGAGTTTCCACCGCCTTCTCCGGATTTATCTCCCCCCCTCTATATATACCTATAGAGAGAGAGGGGGAGATACTTTTGAATATTTAACGCCCGTTTTTACTACTAAGGCACCACAGGCGGTGGACACTGATGACATATGAGATGAAACGATAAATTGGGAAAAGATTATTTTTAAGGAAGGGAGCGTTCCGGGCCTAAGTTTCGGGTACCTCCCCGACACTTACCATTAATAAGGACTGAAGAAAACCTGGAAAAACCCAGGCAGGGTTTTATATTATTATATATATATAATATAAATGAAAAATAAAATAACACTATGAACAATGTTGCTAAAATAATAGCTAAGGAAGCAGAAAAAAAAAAAAAACGATGCACTTAGATAGGCACAGATTATCTCTTCCTTATTATTTATTTGCCTAGCTAGTGGAAAATAAAAAAGTCCTCTTTAGAGCAAACGTTTACAAAATAACTGCATTGTAACTCAATGAACCTACCAGAATAGTGTAAAAGAAAACTGTGACATATAATTAAAACAATTAAATAGAATTATAGAATTACTTGAAAACATATATTAAATAAGGGCAAAATACTAAAATAATATCAAAATCTGAAAATGAAAAAAAAAAAAAAAAAAGATGAAAAGCATCAGTTTGACTTTCCTTAATGTATGGCTGGGATAATTTACGACACATGTATACGCTTTTATTTTTACTTTGAATATCGTGAAAAGCATTATAGCGTGACTTTTTAATGTTTTGTTGGAAGGAGTTCCACTAAAATTAATATGTCGTACGCTATTCATGCACGATCGGGCACCGCCTCATTTTGTTTTTTTGTTTTTTTCGTTATACTAGAGCGATTTTAGGTCAGTGCTTCCCAATTCATAATATAGGTTGGTCGATGGAGAATGGCTTATTCTGCTAACCTCATTCCATTGAACTTATACATATGAAATCATTCAAAGGCAATTCATTGTGTATTCCACAAATATTGATATCGTGGAATTTCTTAAGTTTTTGTCTTTTGTCTCACAGTGTTTTTACCAGTTATGTAACATTCAATATATGTTTTTATAGGAAAGCATGAAACTACTGTATCGGTGGCACCGGTGCATTGCAAAAGATGGAGATTATTAAAAACGCGTGAGTTGAACCCATGAATTCAGTTTGTTTTCTGCTATGTTATTCAAATTATTATTATTATTATTATTATTATTATTATTATTATTATTATTATTCAAACGCAATGAGTTATAAGTTTTGCAATGTCCCAGAATTCTGCTTCGAATCGTTTTCCACGAACACTGTAGAGAGGAAGGACAGAATCTCTAAGGCAGAACCTACACGTCTCTTGAGAAGTTGATAGTCCATCACGTGGGTTGAGACCATACGAGTGCTTCGTCGAAACTTAGGCAAGTTTTCCCAAGTGGAACTAAGTAATGTTACAGCAGTTACATACAGCATGTAAGTAAAATAGATTCTTGTAGAAACTTCCGGACTAAGTTATCTATTACTAAATAGAAAAAAAAAGCGCATGTCTGGAAGTACTTGCTTTATGAGCTATGTCGAAATATTACATTTAGCGTTTGATATAGAAGAAAACTTCATTGCGCTCAGAGATGGAGAATATTCACATCCCCTAACATCAATGGTTTCACTTGTCAACAATGAATTTTCGCCAAAAAAAATGGTAAATGTTCACTGAACAAGGTATAAATATGCTAATTATACCGCCACGGGTGACCGAGGTCGTTAAGGCGCGGACTCGTGAGTGGGAGGTCTGTGGTTCGAATCCCGCCGGGACCGTCCTCCCTGACTGAGGTTTTTTTCCAGATTTTCCTCCGTCCTCATAAATGGCAAATGCCGGGTAGGTACCCTAAACTTAGGCCTGGAACGTTTCCTTCCTTTAAAAAAAATTCTTTCCCAATATATAATTTCATCTCATGTATCATCAGTGTCCACCGCCTGTGGTACCTCAGTAGTAAAAACGGGCGTTAAAACACCATTAAAAAATATGCTAATTACAAATATGATTTCGGTTTTTTCTCTCACGTATAGCCTTTTTATTTATTTCCCTTTTACGCAATAGTACCCAGTCTTTCTTGTGCATGCACGCATTGTTTCGTGCTATATTCATAATTTTATCTGGTCGACATTGCAAAGGTCAATCACAGTGATATGTTACAAGAACCTGGTGTGTTTCACGTAGTGAACAGTGTCAGTGATAAAAATTTCTGTGCATATGAGGGGAAATAAAAGGCATAAATATACATTGTGGGTATACAAGGGGAGGCTTTACAAAATTATTCTGCTTGCTATGCTTTGGGGCAGCTGAAATTCAGCAGAGCATTACATAAGAACGTGAATAGGGAAAACACTTGAGAGAACCAATCTAAAGGGATTAAGTATAGCGAAACATTTTATACGAGAGCTGTTCAATAAAGAATGTTTACACCTTTACTCATCCTAATAATTTTGATGATATTTCTCAAAGTAATCCATGTTGGATGCAATTCATCTGTTGCAGTGTTTGTACCAGTTTTCAAAGGCATGCTGAAAATCATATTTAACACGTTCCTCAGAATCGCCTCCACAGCCTTCATCACTGCTTCTGATATGGAAAATGGCTAGCATGCAGGCGTTTCTCCAATTTGGGGAAAAGGAAAGGTGCTAAATCTGGACTATAGGTAGGGTAAGGGACACATTTGGCATTGATTTTATGAGATATTTAGGAACAACATTTGCGATATGCAGCACCCAGCTTGTTGCATGAAAATGTGTGTGTTTTTTTGTTTTTGTTGTTGTTGTTTTTTGAGTGTGACATAACCTTACAGAGTTTTCAGGACATCTTCGTGGTGTTGTTCATTTAAAGTTGTATGACATGTTGGTAAACCGTTCCTTGAATATCCAAAAATGAGATGACCAAAACTTACCCAGCAGAAGCAACCACCTGCTTTTAACCGTGATGATGATGCATACATAACTTTGCCGTTATACCGACAAACTTTCACAAGTTGTTCAGGGATGTTTTCTGTGTGTGTTGATATAAGGAACCGGAGGTGGCTCATAACCGGGTAATTTCATTGTTTTCATTTAGTAATAACTCAACAACCCTTATATCTGCTTACTCAGAATATATTGTTTCCAAACAAAACACACTTTTGACTGCTGCAGAGTGTGTTTACATTACGGTCCACCACCAATTAATCAATTATTCATCATCTCATAACAATTGCAATTACAATGATTTATTTTTAAGGATAGAGGACCAAACATTACAAAAATGACATGAAAAAAAAACCAAATTACATTGTTAAACTGTTTAAAGTAAACGTTTGAAATGTCGACCGCCATGATCACGGCAAACTTCACAGCGAAGCCTCATGAACTGTCGCACACGCTGTAGCATCCCAGGAGATTGACACACATCGTCATCAGCTACTACAATCCTAACAGCCAGGTCCATGTTAGTTTCGACAGGAGTCACACACACTAGGTTCTTCATGTGACCCCAGAAGAAAAAGTTCATGGGTATCAGATCACGTGATCGAGCTGGCCATAGAACAGGATCACCACGACCAATCCATGCGTGTATTTCATGCAGTCATTTAGACAGTCTCCATGAGGCGTCGCTGTAAAGTTTGTGGTGATCATGACAGTCGAAATTTTGAACATGTACTTTAAACAGTGTAATTTGGAGTTTTTCGCATCCTTTTTTGCAATGTTTGGTTATCTATCCTTAAAAATAAATGATTTTCTTCTTTGCAAATGTCAGGAGGCGATGAGTAATTTGCACCTGTCAAATGTTGTGTTTTGTTTGGAAACAATGATATTCGGAGTAAATAGACACAAAGGTGGTTGAGTTATGACAAAACGAAAACAATGAAATTACACGATAATCAGCCACCGGTTCCTTATATCAAAACACTCCGAAAAGGTCTCTGAACAACTTGTGAAAGTATGTCGGTGAAGTTCGGATTCGCGCTGTAGAATTAATTAGATGTAAATATTCTTGTATGTATCGTCATATTCAATGCATTCCTAGGTCGCTAAAACTATCTGCACTATGAGCATACATTATCCTTGGGATTTAAGACACTTTTTTTTTTAATGGCGTTTACGCCCGTTTTTACTACTGAGGCATCACAGGCTGTGAAAACTGATGATACATAAGATGAAAATATATATTGGGATAGGATTTTTTAAGGAAAGAAACATTCCAGGCCTAGGTTAGGATACCTCCCCGGCATTTGCCATTTATGAGAATTGAGGAAAATCTTGAAAAAACCTTAGTCATGGAGGACGGTCCTGGTGGGATTCGAACCCCAGACCTCCCTCTCACGAGTCTGCGCCTTAATGACCTCGGCCACCCGTGGCGGTAGAAACTTCTAGGCTCGTATACTGTGAAATACGTTTGAATCACTTTGTCACGGGGTACAGTAACGAATATTAGACAGCATTACGTTTACATGATACCCCGCACTGAAATCGACACACAACCATTGTTTTGTCTCTGGACCACATTTACTAACACTGGTCTCGTGTTGTGAAGTGAAAGCAGATTTTAAGTTAGTTTTTGGTGTTCTCTTCTTTAAACTTCCCTTCTTTGTTTCTCTTATCGGCACATTATTGGGTATTCAGTATTTCACGTGCCGTCTGTGAGGTGCAGGGAATAAGCACAAAAGCATTTGCTAAGGCGTTGACACCTTCGGCCTTCAGCTACTTGTTTAGGAGCAACATATTCTCATTCTCGATACTGGACCCACGTTCTAGTCACAAACTCATAATTCTCTCCAGCATGCATGGCGGCGGTGGCTGAGGTCGTTAAGGCACGGACTTGCAAGCGGGAGGTTTGGGTTCGAATACCGCCAGGACCGTCCTCCCTGACTGAGGTTTTTTCCAGGTTTTCCTCAGTCCTCATAAATAGTAAATGGCGGAGAGGTACCCTAAACTTAGGCCTGGACCGATTCCTTGCTTAAGAATAATCCTTTCCCAATACATCATTTCATCTCATGTATCATCAGTGTTCATCGCCTGTGGTGCCTCTGTAGCAAAAATGGGCGTTAAACACCCGTTCATGCATGGCGGCAAATTCCCATTTCTCGATAAGTGCGATCATTTTGACTTTGACATTCATCACTGTTAAAGAGAAACATCCGTCTCTTTATATTCAACCTGTTAGAGAGAAAGTGTGTCTAAACAGATACTTCATGTACTATTAATATACAGAGTGGACCGAAAGTTTCTTATCCTCCAACATTTTCAAATAACTGGTTAAAATAAGAAATATTAATTTTATTGTTATAGTGTCTTACAAATTCTGATGATCTATGATTTTCAGGATTTGCTGTGACGTCCATTGTTGCTGTGGAACTTCAAAATCGGTTTTTGGAAACTTTCTACCGTAGTCATTAATATTCATTCTTGCTTCACCCTTTCAATGAATTGTTCCATGTTGGGTGGTCTAGGCTGCCTAAATACGGTCCTGCAATATGTGCTGTTGCATCAGAATTCCAAGTGAACAACGTGGAAATTGTCTAGGGTAATCCATGACCTTCTGGTACACAGGCATAATTTTTTTTTTGTCGGTAATACTGTGCATCTACAGTTTGGTTTTGGAGGAAGATATGCACTTTTATCTTACCGTAATAAGACATGCCTCCAGTATTTCAGCGAGAATTTAGGAGATCTCTGTTGAAGGCTATTGATCCTGATGCGTCTCTTCTGGAGGTTTAGCTTAGGATTCACCAGCAATGGACTCTCATGTGTGAATAAGATATGTGCAAATTTTATGCGTCCCTTTGGAGTGTCTTCTGCAAACCCAGCATCAATCAATATTTTGCAAAACTTTACTCCTTCTCCAACACTCTTTGCAGTAAGAATAGGCTTTACTGGTTCTTTGTAAGTAACCCTTCCCCAAGCTGTAGATTTAACGCGTCGCCTGATTGTTGCCACGCCCACTTTCTTATTTCCGTTTTGAAAGTCATCAGAAAATTTCAATTTCTTCACTAAAATTCTTATTTCTGTCAAATGATTCCTACATAAATGTTGGAACCGGTATTATGGTGGGTGGGGTAATTTTGTGATCGATGGTGATATATTTTTTATTTATTTAATCGGACAATTAGATGCTATTTTTGTCTGGCCTCGGCTCTTGAAGTCATGAGTTCGAAGCTTCCTATTTCTCTGGTTCCAATGCAAGGGATAGGGATCTCAGGGGATTGTTCACTGTAATAATATAAGGTTCGGCTCTGGTTGGACATTGAATTTATTCGACAATCTGAAAGGTTGAGGAACATGCTGTGCTTCTGTCGTGTGGTTATTGTTCTGGTCCTATTGTAATTTATAATCTACCCTGGGATTATAATTATAATTGCCATCAGAAGCAATTATAATTAAATAAGAAATTTAGAGACAACATTTCCGGCTTCAATGTCTAACTCTGTCCTTTGTTTTTGGAGTAATTTTTGTAGGTCGACCACGTCTTTGAGCATCTGTAACGTCGCTATCGTCATTCCTTGTCCATTTTCTGGCTGTGTTTCTGTCAACATTCGAAATTCGACTGATCCCCTTTATAGGCGTACTGGACTGATAAAGAAAGACATTACATGCTCTCAATGTGAGGGCAACATCTGCAACAATCGATAAATAAGTCTGAATGATATTCTAAGTAATGATTAAACAATGTACTGTTGTCATCTGAAATATGCACTCCGGTGGGAAACTTTTGGCTTAAACTATCCTTGTGCCAAAGCATTTTAAATTTATAAACTTCTTCTTACGTGTACTGAATTCTAAACATTAAACCCTGGAGATTAAGAAATTACATTATTTTAAAGCCTGAAAAGAGAGAAAGAAAAACGACCTAATTTCAAATAATACTTCTTCACGTGTATGTTACTAACGCAATACAACAATGCAGCGAATGAGAACTGTTCCGCATGCTGGCTTGATTAGTGTTAATCAACGCTAATAATAGCAGACCAGCATGAAAGCGCGCGTATTTTAAATTAATGATGAATGATATTGATTCCAAAAAATGCAGTAGGGGTGAGAAATTTTCGGACCACTCTGTAGTATCGAGACGAAGAATGGGTAGCAAAGAAAATCAATAATGTTCTATCAAGTCTTCGTTTTGTTTTTCACCGCAAATGGACTGGGCCCAAAGCTGGCAGGTCACGGCTGCACACACAAACAGTCAAGGTCACTTATTGCTGCTGATAAGGCTCGTTAGTACGTGTTTAGGTTAGGAACATCTTTCAAAACAGAACTTCATCCACTTGAATAATCTATAGTTCGTAATATAATGCTTAAATAAAAAATAAAGCGTGTAAGTTGGAAAAAAAAAAAAAAAAGACGCAGGCATAACGTGTGAGGAAAAACAAGTGGATGATGTTGCTGCTCGATTAGAACATTCGCAGCGAACATGTCTTATGCTTTGACTTGAACGCTGATAATCCGTATTGGGTAGAGAATTTTCACCTTATAAATGGAACCCGTTACATGACACTACGGTCGGTGTACGGTCTACCAAAATTGCAAGATATGGACTGTGTGGAGGACGAGCAGCTTTTGGCAATAGCAGAGTGAGGACTAGCGTGTTTTTTGTGCAATGGACGAACTTCTCGACTCAGCATTCTACTGATGGCACTGCGCAATTGATGCAATAGTTTAGTTATCATTATGTTCTTTTCTTTGAAGTATATAATCAGAATTGCTTTGCAGTCCCATAAAATAGTCGCCATGATATTCTTGAACTACGTGTCCTTGGGTTTTAGGGAGTGCTTCAACCTTATACCCCGACCCATTTGTTCTGTTTTTGTAAAGGGGTCATAGTAGGGGGCGATAGTTTCGTCTCCTGCGAAGATGCATTTAATAATGCCCTCTCGTTATCATGACAAAAACTTCTGACAACCTTTCATCCGCACTCGTATTTGAAATGCTGAAGGAATTTGGATAAACCGCGTTGCACAGACCTAATGCTTGTGCAAGTGTTAATGAAGGATGCAAAGAATAGTTGTTTTAGAAAACTCCAGCCTTGCTGCTTTTCTTTTGTCTTTATACGCCTGCCATTCAGAAATTCCTCCTCGAAAACAGAAATGTTTTCTTGTGTCAACACATCCGGGCCTATCCTGACAGGGGTATTCTTCATGGCTCTCTCTGTGAAAAATGAAGGGATATTGCCTTATACACACCATCAAGGCATTTTTTAATATTACTTAGTGATAGTCTTTCTTTGGTTAAAAATGTAACCACTGCTATGTATTAAATTTTGATCACGTTCTGCTATGCAACATACGTGACTTAATGAATATCTTTAGGCAAATAGAAAATACATTGTTTATACTCCTGAAACATTTGAATAACAAATAGTATGAATTATGGCCTATATAAGGCCGAAAACTTATTGATTGCAGATCGTACTTCAGCTAATCCATTGTTTGCTTAATGCCCATTGCAGATTAAACTTCTTATAGCCAATATCAGGTTAGTTTTAAATGATAGTATCAACTGGTAGATTCCTCCATTTTACGTTTACAGGACAAAGTACTTCTGGCAATAGGAGCGACCGTGTGGTTTATGCACGACGGGGTTCCAGCACATTTCAGCTGTATACTCATGACAAATGTATACCATTCCCAAGGACCGCACGGTTCTCCGGCAAACTTTTATGTGTGGGGACGTTTAAAAGCTCTAGTTTTAGTAACCCCAATTTAAACTGAAAAGACACTTCATTAATACTTAACAATGCTAAGTGCTTGAAAAAATACGCACTTCATTATCCGACATGCTGCATTAAAGTAGGTACAAGGTATTTTGAGTATATGATGGAAATTACCAGTAGATAAAAAGTATACTGCAGATAATTTAACAGGTGATGTGTCATTCTATATTAAAAAAATGACATTCCGTGCTTTTGTCGAATGAAAAATTCTGATTTTTCTTTATAATCAAATGGCCTTGGAATGACAAGGAACATTTTAACTTGTAACTTTCATTTCTGTAATTTTGCACTTGTTTATAGTGTTCAACCCCGTTTTCTTTATCGAGGCATTAGAGGCGGTGGACACTTGATTAAATATAAATAATAATAAAATAAAATCTTCAATACTCCATCCCGGTACCTTGTTGCCTATACCGGAACATATATTGAAATTTTATAATTTATTAAAATTATTTCATTATACATAATACATTTTGTGATCGTAATCTATAAAAAGAATACATAATATAATAAACTAATTAGAACATAAAATAAAACAATTCTTTAAGTAATTTAATAATTTACATGCTACTGGGAACCAGTAGTTACCAGTCCCTGGTAACGAACGGTCAGGGTGCTGGTAACCAGTACCTACCTTACCCTAGTCTTCTAAGAGAATTTAATTTCTATTTTACTTTTAGTTCCACATTCTGTATTCACATCTTATTTAAATCATATTTCTCTTTAGGTTTTAATGTTTATGTGTTCTTAAACTTACAATACATGCTTTGAACTTACGTTAATGTATTAAACATTCACTTTAAGTATGTTTTCCCTGCTACACTACTAATACTATTCCTTACTCGCCACTCTTCAATTTACTATTTGTTCACTACTTTCATTGTTTATACTGTATCTGGTATTTCATTACTATTTATCACTTACACATTCATCAAACAACCAATTTTTACTATCCCCTTTTGATTACCACCATTTCCTTCTTCCCTGTGATCTCTTTACCTCCTCTCCATCTTCATTGATCTCCTTTTGTAGTATGTTGTTTACTATAATAACCACCATCTCCACCCTCGGTCTTCTTTCTTCTTCATTAGTTGAATTGTTGAGTAGTTGTTGGTGTTGTTGGTGTTAATGTATCTTTGTGATCGATTATCACTCCCTTCTTCTATCTCTTCTCTTCACTCAGTCTTCCTTCCTCTTATCCTTCCCTCACTTTCTTTCTCTCTAATTGTTATGTTGTTAGTTATTGTTTTGCAATCATTAATATAATTATTACCAACTTCTTTTTTTTTACTCTTTGTTCCTCTTTTCTCCTTCCTATTTGTTTTCTTTATGTTTTTTTCTTCTCCGCCTTACTCTGCCCTTTATCTTCACTTTTCCTGTCATTATCTCTTTTCTCATGACTTGGGCATTGTATTTGCCGAGTTTAGCAATTTGTAGTATGGCTGATCTAAATTTCATCTTTAGTTTGTATCGTAGCTGTTGGTATCTCTTCCTGTTCCAACTTTTTCTTCCCATGCAATGGAGCCAGTTTATCTAAATGCTTGTATAAAAATTTATCTCTTACGAATCTAAAATTTCCTTTCAACCTTAGTGTAGATAATGTATACACTCAAAAAGGACATATTCTGGGGTCCTTTGCTTATCACAGTAGGGACAAATATCGTTAGATGCTTTATTAATTTTGTTCCATTAGGTTTTATATGGTCCAGGACCTGTTAAATAATGTATTAATCCCTTAGTAGAGTTTATGTGTTTTAATGTTAATCTCTCGTTGATGTTATTAAAGATATTATAGGTTCTTCTTCCCACTTCTCATTGGTTCCATTCACTCCGCCAATTTGCCTTTAATGTGAACTCTCAACTATTTCTCTTACTTTTTCAAAATTCTCCTTTCTAAGCCAGTAAATTGCTCCCCTTAGCTTTGAGGCCTCTGAGCAAAATTTGTCGGCCGTTTCACGCCCTGAATTGAATGGGACGCTGATGATCTGAGATGTTAAAGAGCGTCCATATATATAAAACGAATCAAAAAAGAAAAAAAAAAATCCCCTTAGCTTTATTAAATAATCAATTGGCCAAAAACCCGTTATTACTAATAGCCATTGTCGGTGTGGTCCTCACTGCGCCGGTGTATCTTAGCAATATTTTTTCGCTAGGTTCTTCTTAGTTGATTTCTTATCAAAACATCATTCATTCTGTGGGTCCATACTCCCGTTCCATAAGTAACAATTGCTGCAAATATACTATTGTGATAGGTTGATATTGTTTTTAGTATTTTGAATTTTGATTGGGTTAACTTTGTCAGTTACATAATTTTTTTTCCCCCGATTTTGATTTCATATTTCTGAAATGTAGTTATTCATGCAATAGTAAACCCAAATACTTGAGTTCTTTTAGCCTTCTTATTGTAATGTATAGTTGGGCCTCTTTTTAATTTTCCTTTTTAAAATGATGTATCCTGATTTGTTTGGAGCTATTTGTAGTTTAGAGTTACTACACCAGAGTTTTAGTTTGTTCGTTAATTTGTGGGCCTTGTTTCTACCTCTCTTCTATTATAAAAAGGACATCATGTGCATACGTTATGGTATTAACTGTGTTCGAGTATTCTTGCAGCCTATCCAAACATGTGTCAAGAGTTATGTCTCAGAAAATTGGTCCTAAGACCGACTCCTGGGGACATCCATTACTTATATTTTTTGTACTTTTCCTCCTACCGCTTTTATATAGATTTTCATATTGTTGCAATAATTTTTTATCAAGTTGTAAAGACTTGTTGCATAGTTCTTATCCCTTAATATTTCAAAAAGGAAGGGCCACCAACGATTATCAAACGCCCTGATATGTCTATACAAATCCCTAATACATATTTGGATTTAGATGTATTTGTCACTTTTAGTATTTCATTTATTGTATCCTTGGTGGATTTTCCCTTCCTAAAGTCATATTATTTGTGGTTTATTCCAATCATTGTTTTATATTCGGTGATTCTTTTACCAATCAATTGTTCAAAAAGGTTTCCCATTGTATTCAACAAACAAATTGGTCGGTATGATTTTGGATCTTTTAAGTCTTTGTTTTAAAATTATTAGTATGGCTATTTTCCAACAACTTTGTAATTTCACCAACTATATGCATTCATTAAAAAGTTTAAACAAGAAGGGTGTTAATTTTTTTCCAGACATTTTAAAACTTTGTTTGTTATTTCATCATGTCCAGCGGCTTTCTTTTTCTTCAGTTTTTGAACAGTTTGCCTTATTTCTGTAATATCAGCAATATTTTGATAGCCTCTGTAAGTATTAATTCTTTAAAGTATGTTCTCTTCTGTGTCGGATTGTATTTCATCATCAGGTACTAGTTTTTTGAGAAGTACGTTCATTGAGCTTTCCCAGCCGGTTTCATTGTCCCGTTATCCGATTTAAGAGTGCTTATTATTTCTGGTTTTTTGATTTATGTCCATTACAATTTTATAGGGGATTCCCGAAGCATATGTGTAAAGTTTTTCCATGAGTTGTACCTCGTTTCAGCCAGTAAATATTTTAATCTGTGTTTTTCTTGTCGATAGTTTCTTAAGTTATTTGTTCTTTCCTCCTCAATTATCGTCTTTTGATACATTCTTCTCTTTTTCCTCATTTGTCTTCGAGCTTTTTGGAGTGCGTCGGTCCACACCTTATCGGAATATTTGTGAAATAGTCCTTGCTATACTGACTGAGTGGAGTTATCAAACATATGTTTCACATCTGCCCAAAATGCCTGTGCATAATTGTGTTTCCGATTTCCTCTGTATACTCTTCTCATAGCGTATTCGAAATATATTAAGCGGTGATCACTTATGTCTTGACCCACTTTCTAGTTTACACTTGATGATACATGAAGTATATCAATAAATTAGGAAAACTAGAAAGAAGCGTTCCAGGCCTAAGTTTAGAATATCTCCTCACATTTGCCAGTGATGAGTAATGAGAAAAAATGAGAAAAATTCCCATTCTAGGACAGTACTTGCAGGATTCGAACCACAGACCTCCCTTCACGAGTCTGTGGTTAACAACCTCGAGTACAGATGTTAGTATAATTTAGCATTTATATTATATTTACTAGTAAGTTAACATTTTAATAGTCAGTTGATATCTCCAGCTAAACTGCTGTTATTTCAAATAATTTGTAATTATGTTAAACGTTTTATTCTTGCTTTATTATTTGTTTTAACAAATGAGTTTTGGGTGTTAAAATTAAAGATATATATTTGTTTTAATTGATCGTAGAATAGCATGTGCAGATAGAAAATATCATTCTGGTTGAATGGGAACAGTTCACATTAAAACTTTGTCATTTACAGAATAGGAAATCTCAACGCAATATAAGGTTATTATATAAGCTTCCAAGAACCGCACATAAATTATGTCTTGGCAATAATACATTGAGAGGGTAAAGGGTGGTTAGAAAAAGAAGAAGAAAACTCTGCAATAATTATTTTTTAAATGTTTTAATTGTACTTATTATTATATATGAATTATTTTAATTTTATTCATTTTTTGAACATTCTACTTTGTCAAACATTTTGTAACCACTCATGTATCCAGATATTATTTTGACTTTATAATTTCCTTTGTTTTATGAGCATTAAATTGAATGCAGTTTAATCACATTTTTACACCTGGCCAATTGAAATGTCTAATGGGATTGTTGTTCTTGTATTGTTAATACAACAGTTTTATTCTTCTTTTGAGGTATTTCAATCAGTTTAACACATAATTTTATGCGCAAAATATGCCGTTAAGTCGAGCGGAGGCTTCTAAAGCAGTTGCCCCTTGGAAGATGGAAGGTGCGTGCGTTATATTCCCAAGTGTTAAGGAGTCAACGTTTTCGAAATTGAAAATTCTTTTCGAGAGCTCTAAAATGAAACCTGTTATTCATTGTTTCCGTAACTGAAGATCAGATTTTTAGAGAGCAGATAATGGAAACTGTTTTCTCATATACGATCTTATGCACAGCTATAGCTTTACAATCATATCCTGATTATCTTCCATACACTCTCTTCTTAGTATTTATACTTTAAAACTTTAAGTACTATACCAATCTACTTTACTGTTCAAAGTAGGTATTAGATTTAGAGATTCATTAACATTTATTTTGGAATATATGTGCGTATGAGAAAAAGCAACAATTTTAATATCTTTTTAAATGCTATGCTTCCAATCCAATTTATGTCGGTAAGAACGGTGCTAGTTTTAAAACAGTAAACATTTCTATGCTGATCAGGTTTAATGTATTTGAGCCGAATTTAAACAGATTACTGTTATCTGTATGACTCACTGTGGCCAGTATAAATCATCTCCCACGGCGCCCGAAACTAGGCTATCGCTTGGAGAGATCTAACATTTCACGTGTGTAACGAAAAGAAAGGTTGCATGTGGCTTTCAGCCCAGCTTGAATAAAGCGCCGCAGCATGGCGTGACGAGCGGCAGTTCCTTCTTAATACGAGACAAAAACAAGAGCAATGAGGGCTGGATTAAATATTGTGTAACTTCATCCTCAGCACTAAGTGGTCCCATCTGAAACAAACTTTACCACTCTGAATAATATTTCCTCTTTATGATCAAGAGGTTGGAATTAAAGACGCTCTTTCCTGAAACATTTGCCATTAATTTTTTTTTCACCACAAACCAGATTTAAATAATGGATTAATCATTTATAGTACTGTACTTATAGTAAATACCAAAATTAAGAACGGGTCAGGAAACTACAGGAATGGCTAACATATGGATCGCAGGAGGGAAATTAAGAAACGCTCGAGGAAATTTAATAGGCAGCTGGGGCTATTTCCGAGTGTACAGAAAAAGTTTCGCTGAAGAAATATCGGAGCTGAACATCGGATGGGGATGAAGTGTTACGTCGAAATAAAGGGCCAAACACAACTATCAGCGACTCGCTTGGTGGGTGAAGAAAATAACAGACCGAGATGGTGCATTTTTGCCTAACTTTGCCTCAGAAAATTTTTGCTATTTTTTGCTTTTCTGCAACATTTTCTATCTTTGCCTCTAGAGCACATTTGCAGGTTTTATTTGGAGCAAAAGCAAAAGGCAAAGATGGGCAAAAAACTGAAAAAAATGTTTGCAAAATTCTATCTTGCCTTTTGTTCCAAAATTTTGCCTATCTTTGCCTATCATTGCCTCTGGCTCCAAAATGTTGCCTATCTTTGTCTAAGGCATATTGTTTAGCCTATCTTTGCCTTTAACCCCAAAAGTTTGCCTATCTTTGCCTTTTGCTAGAAAAATTAGCCTATCTTTGCCAGATTAAAGCAAATTTTAGCCTATCCTAGCTTTATTTTGCCGAAATAAGGCAAAGATAGCCTACATTTTGCCGGAATAACGCAAAAATGGCCAAAGATAGGCTACATTTTGGAGGAATTTTTCGAGGATTCTCCCGACGAAATTTAGCCTTTCTTTGCGTTTTTCTCCCAAATTTAGTCTATCTTTCCCTTTTCTTACCAAATTTCCTATCTTTGCCTCATTGTGGCAAAATTAACCTATCCTTGCATTTTTTCACCAAAATTTAGCCTATCTTTGGCCGTTTTTGCCTTATTCCGGCAAAATGTAGCCTATCTTTTCCTTATTTCGGCAAAATAATGTTAGCATTGGCTCTAATTTATTTTTTCCGGCGAAGATACGCCTAATTTGGGAGAAAAAGGCAAAGATAGGCTAAACCTTGGGGAAAATCCTCGAAAAATGTTCGAGGAAATTTAGCATATCCTTGCCTTTTCCTCCCAAATTTTGCCTATCTTTGCCTTTTGGTCCAAAAGATTGCCTATCTTTGCCTATCATTGCCTTTGGCTCCAAAAATTTGCCTATCTTTGCCTAAGGCATATTGTTTAGCGAAAATTTTGCCTATCTTTGTTTAAGAAATCTTTTTTATAATTTTTTTTTGCCTATCTTTGCCTTTTCCTCCCAAATTTTGCCTATCTTTGCCTTTTGCTCCAAAAGATTGCCTATCTTTGCCTATCATTGCCTTTGGCTCCAAAAATTTGCCTATCTTTGCCTAAGGCATATTGTTTAGCCAAAAATTTGCCTATCTTTGCCTAAGGCATATTGTTTAGCCAAAAGTTTGTCTATCTTTGTTTAAGAAATTTATATATATATATATATATATTTTTGCCTATCTTTGCCTTTTGTTCCAAAAGTATGCCGATCTTTGCCTCAGACATATTGTTTAGCCTATCTTAGCCTTTTGCTGCAAAAGATTGCCTATCTTTGCCTATCATTGATTGCCTTTGGCTCTAAAAATTTGCTTATCTTTGCCTAAGGCATATTGTTTAGCCAAAAGTTTGCCTATCTTTGTTTAAGAAATCTTTTTTATAATTTTTTTTGCCTATCTTTGCCTTTTCCTCCCAAATTTTGTCTATGTTTGCCTTGTGCTCCAAAAGATTGCCTATCTTTATGTTTACCTTCAAAAGTTTGTCTATCTTTGCCTAAGGTATATTGTTTAGCCTATCATTGCATTTTGCTCCAAAGGTTTACTATCTTTAAGAAACTTTATATATATATATATATATATATATATATATATATATATATATATAAAAATATATATATTTTAGCCTATCATTGCATTTTGCTCCAAAGGTTTACTTATCTTTAAGAAACTTTATATATATATATATTTTTTTTTTTACCTATCTTTGCCTTTTGCTACAAAATTTTGCCTAGCTTGCTTGCATTTTGCTCCAAAATTTGGCTTCTTTGCCTAAGAAACATTTTTTGCAAAGTTATTTTGCCTATATTTGCCTCGGAAAATGTTTGCAAAATTTGTTGCCTATCTTTGCCCTCTGCTCCATAATTTTGCCTACTTTTGCCTTATTACTCCCCCCCCCCCACCAGACGATCTTTGCCTGTCCTTCTTCCCCACCAAATTTTGGCATGCATCTATGGGAAAAAAATGTAGGCAAATTTTTTTCTTATAGGCTCTCAAACTGAAAAAAAAAGAAAATAAAGAGGGGGAGGGAAAGAGAAGGAATGAGCAATTATAGGTAGCCAAAGTGGGGAGAACAACAAAGCTACTAAAAATGTTTGGCTCTTGCTACTACTTTTTTTTTTTATAAAACCTGTGCCACTAATTTCATTAAGTCTAGAGTACAATGTGCAAAATTTAAAATCTAATAGTAGACATTTTGAAAATTTTTATTAATGCTTTTTCATTAGTTTACAATGAAAATACAGATATATAATATACAAATACAACAGTTATATTGTGAAACACTTTAAGAAAACATTTCAACATGGAAATTGCAAGTGTACAGAAATTTATAGTATCTAATGAGAAATTTGTTTCCTTTTCTTTTCTTCAGGTTATGAACACTATGTAGCAGAGTTATTCACTGCTAAGTAATACATCTTCTCTGGAAAGCATGGGTGTAAATTGCAGCTACCTGTTCCAGCAGAGAGGGATTCATGATGCATTTTTGAAACAAGAACATAATGTGTAGTTTTCCTGAAAATTTGAGTTCAACAAAGCATAAATTTCAATTAAAATCAAGTAATATTTTACACATTTTTCTAAAATGTACAGAATTACTGCCACCACTGTAAATAAGCAGCGGCAACAAGCATGCATATCGTAGGAGCAGAGCTCAAACTGCGCATAAGTCAAATAACTTCACTGTGTGTCCCTGAAGGTCACCCCGTGGGTCTTGCAAAATTAAATCAAGCATTTTATTTATGATTTATGATATAGTTGGTGGACAAATTAGAAGCCTCGGGCAATAGCATTGCAACAATATGAATTGCGTCTTAAGGAATACATCTCTCACAATAGAGAAAATCTTAGGGAGAACTCCGGGGTATATAAAATGAGATGAGAGAAGTTTGCGGTTCCTTGCTTGGAGAAGGCAGGTAGTTCCAGTCAGTATGGAAGACTAAGGTCCATGGTTTGAATCCCGGCATGACCTGATTTTTCAAGTCTGACTACTCATTTCCAACTTTTGTTCTAAAATATCTACTGTTAAACAATCTATTCTATATATAAATTAAATAAAAAAACATTGTTACTGTATAAAAGTAAAAAATAAATCATCTTAAAATTCTAGTGTGATTGTGGTACTAATATTGGATAATTACTAAAAATAATAAGAACAAAATACAAGTTGCTTGGTTGGGTGCTAGTGGCCATTGGGCATCCTGATATTTATAATTTTTTCCCTACCTTTCCAATAAAAGAGGTTCCAAATTATTTTTCATTTGTTTGTTGCTATCAAGTTGGCTGCATTTCACTAGATGTTCTTTGTTTAAGATAGTATTAACGTCCTTACACAATGGTCAATAGCTGTCCTTGACTTATTTCATCCTGATGAGATGTTCTAATAGGTAATCATGCCCAAAAATTATGTGGAATTGGGCAACTCCAATTTTTCTTGGTTTCAATAAAAGATGTTTGAAAGTATTTAGATCTTCATCTGAGCAAAATTTGTAGGCCGTTTCACTCTCTGAATAGAATGGGACGCTGATGACCTGAGATATTAAAGATCGTTCGTAAATAAATCAATAAAAAAAATCGTACTTCTTATCATTTCAAAAGCTGTTATTAGGTAATGCTAAAATGTATGAAGATGAAAGTGCAACGCGACATTCATACATTTCAAGCATTCTAATACCTTTAAATAAAAGTGTTATAGGAAATAGAAGTAGGAAAGTGACCAACCCTCGCATTAAATGCGAATATCTGGTTCCCATGCTCGTAATAAATGTCTGGCAACATTTTCGTAATGAAAGAGGCTGAACTACTCAATGCATACGAACACTTGTCAGCAATTAGTGCTAGCACCTTGCCAATTGTGCTTCACGAGATACGCGGTCCGGGTGCTCGCTACAGCTACTGCATGTGACGGCGTGTCTAGGTCACTAGGACCGGTATCCTTAGCAACTGTTGCTGTGGTGATGTCCAGTTGTGCGTGAGAACATTTCCCCTACTTGTTGCATCGTATCAGTAGCATGCCCAGTGCTACCATTTCCCGCCATATTACCTTTATATTTTTCGAGTTGCAACGCTGCCGTAAGGAACTACAACTCCCTACAACTAATAAACTGAAACAGAGGGAAACAAAGTAAGAAGTATTTCCAATTAAGCTTTTCCTATGATTCCTTAAATGTCCTTAATGGATGCCGTTTGTCCCGCATGTGAGCAGAAATCTGGATGGCGTGAACGTGTAAGTACAGAGCCCTCGTTTGGACGCGTGGCTGGTTTAACGGGGATTTGCTTGGCACCGGGAAGCACGCGGTTTGCCGACGGAGTCGGATATTCATAGCCCCTTAAATTCAAGTGCACAGATTTCTACAGCACGCCAAGCATGTGCTGTAGAATGAGAACAATCCTCTAATCAGAGTTCAAGTTGTAAGGACATGAACAGAAATATATGTTAATGTTTTTTTCTCGATTATCTAAATACATTATCAGTGGATTTTCTAGAGCATATTAACATAAAGCCATCCAGCAAGTTTGACAAAAATATCAAAAACAAAACTGCATTACTTTTGAGAAGAGATTTTTTTCTTTGTGGCCTCTCACTGTTAAAACAAGAAAGAAATTGAAGTGGTTTCGCTGCTGCACTTTAGAGTTGTTATCTAACAGTCCATTAAAAGGAAACTTTCTAGAGAAGAAATGTAAAAGACTGTTCAATTTGGTTTCGATAAGTTTTCCGTTTTATTACTAACAGTGGGTTTTCGCTGTCAGTCTCGTATATCAGGAAGCATTGATCTTTCTTCCATTGTTTCTTTATTTGAACTAATTATAAAGGCTGCAATGTTTCATAATGAACAATTTTGACATACAGTAGGTTATTTCAGCCACGGGTCGGCAGAAGACTTTGTCAGTGTGTTACTCTGTGCTTTCATTGATGATATTTGATCTTATGTCACAACATAAATATAGTCTTAAAGAACGGGATACTTATGTGAAAATGGATTCTTGTAGAGAGGTGGGAAGGCGTTTTACAAGGAACTACATATATAAAAACCGCCACGGGTAACCGAGGTCGTTAAGGCGCGTGTCGTGAGTGGGAGGTCTGGGTTTCGATTCAACTAGGACCATCCTACCTGACTGGTTTCCTCATTCCTCATGAATGACAAATGCCGAGGAGTTACCCTAAACTTAGGCCTGGAAGCTTCCTTCCTTAAAAAAAGAATCCTTCCCCAATTTATTATTTCATTTAACGTATCATCAGTGTTACCGCCTGTGATTCCCCAGTAGTTAAAATGGGCGTTAAACACCATTAAAAATCATGATAATTATTTCCCAGGTGGAGAAAATGTTAGCTTACTTGTTAAAAAGTAACGATAATCTTTCAATGACAACAAGCTAGGCCCACCGCCGTTTCCTTAAAAGATGCCGGCAATGCATCGAAAGGCATCGTAGTCTACATCTTTTATAGCTAAATCCACGCTAATTTTAAATACATCATCAATTTGTGCTTTCAGTAAAAATATACACTGTAAAACAAAAATATAACCACCCTTGGCGACTCCATCTCCCCCTTTCAGATAGCGCATAGTAACTCAAATAATCTCACCTACATATATAGTGAGGCACATTTAAAACTATCCATTAGCAAGACTTACTTCTGCCATCCTCGACATTTTCCATCAAATTAATGAGTACTTTGGAGAATTCTCCAATAGCAGGCAGATCAGTCGTGAGTAACGCGTCATTTTGGTTAGTACAGTAGTGTGGTGTGTTGTGTTGTGCAAAGGATGGCGCATACATGTGTACATTTATAAGTTGCACATAAAGTGGAAGAAATCACACGGCATATCGATTTTCTATCTTTGCAGTCCCATCAAAAAACATAAGAGATTTTGTGAGTAAATTAATACAAATGCATTTTGTGATGGATCGTAAAAGGAAATTAAGACTTCTGTGCTCACAGAAGAAACACTTGATAAAATAGGAGCTTCCTTGGGACTTAGCCCAGGAAAATTTCTGAGAGATGTAGCAAAGTAAACGGGAATTTAAAAATCTACGAAACGACCAACGAAATTGATAAAGGATTCTATGTTATTACGTTAGTTTATCCTGGTTTATAACAGAAGACTTCATTTTTGTGATTGGATGCTATCGTAACTTAATAACATGCAAATTAATTCCATATTTCCACGATTTGCTTTTTCGGAAGCTTGGATTCAGGTAATTGATAACGTACCTTCATACCGGTATCGGAAAAAACCACAAATTGTGGACGAGAGTCCACTGCATGACAAAAAAATTGTGGTGTAATGTGCCATTAGCGTGAACATTATTGTTATTATTATTATTATTATTAGATTATTTAAAATACACATAACAGTTAAAGGTACATAGTAACATTTTAAAACCGTTGTATGATGAATTTACCTATGAAGAACGTTAGAAAAAGCCCCCGAACTTTTTAATATTAAAATGAAGTGTTAATTTTGGTATAAAATACCTCAAGATTTCTCCTAAGCCCAGCAGGGCAAATATTCAAAAAAATTACTGAAAATGGATAACATAAAAAATAATCTGCAAACATTATATATCTATTTTAAACTGTAATTCTAACACAAAACAAATACCACGCCAATATTTACGATTTGAAATATAGTCTAGAATTAAAGAATGCACACATATTAAGAAGTGAATTGCATCACCGTTGTTGTTGTTGTTGTTTTTTTTTTTGTTTTTTTTTTTTATTAACATAATGGCCATTTAAAGGCAGAATTACAGACCACGTTCTAATAGTATGGAGATATCACATTGTGAAAGTTTTCTGGGAGTGATATTTGTATATTACCTTAAGCAGGAGAGGCTATCCTTATACAGGCGTTTGTAGAATGTCAATGATTGGCTTCATAAAGCAAACTCAGGAAGGTTATAGTTGCTGCTTTCACCATACTCGCCGCGCCTGTAGTCATCATCGTCAACTGAAATTAAGTGGAAAAGTTAAAACAGAGGAAAAGCGTTTCTGTCGTTATTTATTAGTCCTACTGGATCATTAGAAATCGCGCTGGTTGGATCAGACGACAACGTTTGGAACAGGAAGTCCTAGGTTCAAATTCTGCGACTGACTAACCTGAATGGGATGTTTTGTGGTCCTTCTCGGCACATTTTCAAAAGGAGAAAATGCCCGGTTGGTATTTCTGTATCAGAATACACCGTCCATTTCATCATTCATCTACATTCCATCTCTCAACGCGTCTTTCTGTGTTTGTGATATTTTTTAAGTAGCAATGCCATTATGTGCATTCTATGAATGTTCAGACATACCGGGTATTTTCATGACTTATTGCCCAATTCACGGCAGCTGGCAGTTCGGCAGTCAGAGCGGTAATTCCCGGCGAAGCGGATGTAATATCTGCGGCGCTAATTACTCGTTTTCTCAATTATAACTAAAATGAAAACAAGCATGTACTTTATGACAGGCAATGTTGAAAATGTTGCCCTGCTATATCCACACATTTCTGGAATTTAAACTTATATAAGACCACTGTCTATAAGTTGCAAGCAGGTGATCCTGATATTCCGATAATTTCTATAATTGGATATTACGGAACGCTAACGTTAATAGTAAGTGATCCTGATGAACCATGGTTCCATTTACATGGTAAGATTTCGATGCAAAATAATAAGTATTGAATTACAGAAACCCCTTTGCATGAGGAGAAAACCAATCTATGCAAGAAATGCATACACAGTAATAGTGCCTATCTTTTTAGGCAGGATGTGAGTTTTATTTATGTGCCTCATGAAGCACAGGACACATACGGGAGGAAGGGATGAGGCGGCCAGGATCCAGAGGCGGTGAAGTACGAACATACACGAGTTCAACAAAACAGACATTTCATCTGGCACTTTTGACGCTAAGAAACAATGGAATGAAATTATATGAAGTAAGAGGGCAGAAACTTCTGGAAAGAAAAGATACATTCCAGTATTCGCCTAAGCGGCCAGAGGAAACCCCAAGGTCCTGATGGAGCACCAAGAGATTTAAACCGGTACCTCCTGAATGCGAATCTGAATTTTCACACCTGAGTCATTCATTCCATTACGTTATTTATGAATACGTTGAAAAAAAAAAAAAAAAGACGTATGGGACAAATCCCAACACATTTTACTATGATAGTAGTTTAGGTGACTCGCTATAAAGTTTCAGTTACTTGTTTGTGACGATCGTGTAAACAAACTAGTGTTAACAAAATGGATAAAACTGAAATACGAGTTGTGATAAAATACTTCGTTTTGAACGATTTAACCCCAACAGAAATGAGAAAGGAGTTACATTCCAGATTAAAAGGTTTCCCCTTTGTTTTCGACGTTTAAAAGTTGGGGCTGCTGAATTAAAGCATGGTCCTACATTCATGCGCTGAAGGAGTCCCAAAACTGCTACGACCGACCAGATTGTGACAAAAACTCATGATGCCGTGCTAAATGATCGCCGATTGAAGGTACATGAATTGGTTGTTATTGAAAAGACCTCGTTAAGCCAGTACAATTTACACGAAATTTTGGGCATGAGAAAGCATTTCCCGCGTTTGTTAGCAGTG
This sequence comes from Metallyticus violacea, assembly GCA_030762175.1. NCBI lineage: Eukaryota > Metazoa > Arthropoda > Insecta > Mantodea > Metallyticidae > Metallyticus > Metallyticus violacea. Next base: position 27,790,353 of record CM060835.1, read on the forward strand.
GACAATAACGTATTCGGGTAAACATTTCGCAAGAGTGTTTAAACTTGCTTAAATACAACTCCAGCGTGTTTCTCCGATATTGCATAGCAGTTGATGAGATATGAATTCCTTACTACACGGCAGAGACCAAGAGAAGTTCAAACAGTGGGTAGCAACAGGTGAAAGTGCACCAAAGAAAGCAAAAACGGTTATAACTGCAAGAAAAGTCGTGGTTACAGTTTTCTGGGATCTTCATAAGTAGTTGTAGATTACCGCTATAAGGGTAGAACCATAAGCGGAGAGTATCAAGCTACTTTACTGAAACTGAAGGATGTTATTCAGGTTTACGTCTTGAGAAAAAGGAAGTTCTCTTTCATCGTGATAATGTACCATTACTCACGTCTTGTTGCTGCAAAACTGCACCTTTGCCTCCAAGTGCTTCCACATCCGCCATATTCGCCGGATTTGGCTCCTAGCGATTAATTTTTGTTCCCAAACTTGAAGAAATGGCTGAGTAGACAAAGATTCACAACAAATGATGAGGTTGAAGCTGAGACAGACGCTTATGTTTCACAGTTGGACAACTCTTATTTTACTGATGGTATTAAGAATTAGGAAAGTCATTGGACTAAGTGTATTATTTACAAGGTGTCTATATTGAAATATATTACATAAAAAAACATTTCTCTTAAATATTGTGTTTTCTTGGTCAGGCCGAGAACCTTTAGAACGCCTCTTCGTAGAAGAACTGAAAGAAAAAGTACGTACTAAATTTCTGAAGATAAACTGACACGTGTAAATGACAATTTTCTAAAAAGATGCCAGAAATGTGTGGATGTGGCAAGGCAATTTCCAACATTTCCTGTCATAAGCTAAGTGCTTATTTTCATTGTAATTACGAGAACCTGAAGCTGCACTGATTTTACATTCGCTTCACCACTCTGACTGACGAACTATCGTGAAACGAGCGATAAAACCACAAAAGATGCAGTAATTAGGTTCCTGAAAAGAACTTACAGACGAAATTGGAGATGGGTTACATTTAATTATAACTGTACTTGAAATGAAACAGTAGTACATTTTCTTAACGGAAATTTGGTTATCTGTCAAAAATAAGTTATTTATTAAGTTTTAAATCAGTTTGTAAAAATTACTAATGGTAGTTTAGTGGACGTAGTGTCAAGAGAAAAATACAACATAAATAAATTTCATTAAATTGTTACGTCATAAACTTGTCCAAGTTATTTTTAAATAACTTAAAAAATATTCTGGAAGACTGTTGCATATAATTTATTTCTTCAATAGATCCGATTAGAAAGTAGTATTTTGTTACATATTTCGTTCCTTAATTAAAAATGAATAATATCTCATAAACATCTGCCCATGTGTTAAGGGGAGATTAAAACCCCAATCTGCCAATGTGACATTCACTGAATTTATAATCCCATTATCTTAGAAAATATTAAAGATATCAAGATGAATTATTTTGACAATATAAGTTGCATGCTCTATAAATTTACTGATCTATGTTTAGAAGAAAATATTTCTTATAAAAGAAGATTTTTTTCTCTTATTATATGTTTTTTAAATAAAATTTATTATTTTACTAGATGTAATTTCAAAAGAAAAATACAACATATATATGTATATATTTCATTAACTTGTATTATAAGCTTGTCCAAGACATTTTCTAAATAACTTCAAGTTTGAACAAGTTTTGGAAGGCCGTTGCACATAATTTATTTCTTTGATGGATTAAAATATAACATTTTGCTACATATTTCTTTCCTTTAATTGTAAATAAATAATATATCAAAATACCTGCTCATATGTTGAGGGGAGATTAAAAGCTCTATTCTACCAATGTGACATTCACTAAATTAATGATCCATTATCTCAGAAATTATTAAAGATATCAAAATGAATTCTATTGATAATATAGGTGCATGCTTTAAAGTTTACTGATATATGTTTAGAAGAAAATATTTGTTTTAAGAGAGGATATTATTTTTCTCTTATTTATATGATTTATGATTTTTAAATAACATTTATATAAATTAACTAATCAGTAAATTAACTATCACCGAACTAGATCCAATAGTCACCAATATAGTGGTCTTGTTACTTTAAAATTTTATTTACCTATCTTTAGTAGTTTCTGAGAAAATGGGTAATTTACATTAGAAAATGTTATTTGCAGAAAAGTCAGTTGTAAATAATTTTTTTTAAAACCTCAAAAATATTTGGATATATAGTCAGAATTCTGGTATGTAAACCTGGTTTTCCTCAGCATCTTCCTCTTGAAGCCCAGCTTCTCTTCTTAGAGATCTGGCCATTTGTCATGTTTTCCAAGGCCAGTCATGCTTAGTTGGTCAAGTTATTGTAGTGTGACTGCAGTGATCTTTCCTATTTTACTTCTAAATATTGTAACCCACTAACCTTACCTATCCACATTTTCTACATTAAAAGTTAACACAGTATCAAACACTTCTAATTTTAAATTTTTTCCACCCGCAAATGTATTCATTGGTATATGGTATATATTGGTATAAAATATTGTTGAAAGATTTATTTACATTCTGTATCTTACCATAAAGACACTTGACAAGCAGCTGTGAACATGCCAGGTTACTATACACTGCCTTTATGGCCAACATTACAGCTTTATCCATTGGCTTTTTGTGATGATAATCTTTAACTACACCAGCAGCTATGGCTTGGAGGTACTTGCACTATTCATGATTGTTTAGTATCTGTAGAGACACAATGAAAAAATGTGGCCCAAACTACTCCCATAATTATTTCTAAATCTAATGCCTTTATCATAGTAGTAGTGTAATTTATTTATGGTGGCATCAGGGAGCTGATCCCTGATAGCCTTCCCATAAAATAAATAATGGTGTTTTGCTTAACTGTGGTTTAAAATTTTCTCATCTGCGTACCTAACCTTTTTTGCACATGTCCTAAACATTCCAATTTTTTTCATAAAATTTCTCCATATGAACTTACTATCAAACAGAGTTTTGCAAGCTTTAGAATCACCATTTCCTTGAAATTCAACACACTATCCTTCTGTTCTGAGTGCTGCAAAACTGATATCAGTTGCAACCTACATCATAATTTTTCCTACACTCTCTACTCTTGTTTTTGTGTAGTGTGCATCCATGGCAGTATTTAGATAGAATGTCTATATCTAGCACTTTTCTTGTACCAACACTTGTTGCACAGGCACACATATTGTTAGAATGAATCCCCTTTTCTGCTAAGTTCTGTTAAAACCTATTGCAACATCTCCATTTCCATTATTTGCTTTGAAGCTTTCCACAGCCTGTTTCATGGGGTACTACACTATTATTTTCAGTCTCAACTTCAACTACAATGTATTTTGAAACATTTGTTGGGAGTCAGCAATATTTAAAATGCCACATAACACTTTTCCAGCTGAAAACCCCATGCCTACACACCTAAGCCCATAAAAAATATGAATTCAGAATTTTTGCATTTGTCTGATGTCCAAAAATCTTTACACATTTCGCAGTTAATGCATTGAATATTAAAAGAAGTGACCAAATATCATTGATATTTTCAGTTAATTTGATTTGACCTCCACATACATTGCAGCTAACACTATCACAAAATGCAGAGCTTGATATGTATATATCTAATATTTAAACATGTTTGATTATATTATATTTATTTACCGCTTTTTAATTTTTTCTTGGAGCTGCTGGAAGAAGTCTTAGATGTACTGGGCCAATTTCCCTTACTTGTTGATTAACCTTCGTTGTACCGTGCACAGGATTTGTTCTGTAATTTTGTTTGCACTTTTCTTAAATGCACTTTTTGACTTAGTCATTGTATATGCACTATATTTAAACAAAGAAACTGCAAAAGTTCACTAAATAACCCAAAGACACAATAAACTCAGAGCAAAACAGCTTGAACGGCAGCAAAAGATAACATACGGTTTATAAATACGAAAGCTGCCATATGTAACACTACAGCCAATTTGCAGAGCTAAATTTCTCTCACAAAATGAAATGTATTTCTTCTCTCTGCTCCATAGTGCATTAAAGTTGGGTGTTTTTTTTTAAATCAAGCACAATGCAGGGAACAAAATGACTGCTGTAGTTCTATCTTTAAACATTTGTTAAAAATACTAATAATGTACAAATTATAATAAAAATATACGAAATTATGCACAACATTTAAAACCATAAAACTGCAAAAGAATTAAAAACATGTTATTTTTAGCCATATTCGCCATTTAATCTATCCAAACACTGATTACGCTGTGAAAGAACACAAAGTCTATTCCTTCTTCCTATGAGTTCGAAGAATTCCTACCGTAAATATTCACAATTTCAGAACTAAAATATCTCCATTCCTTTACGACATTGTGCATTTTCTGCACAATTTTTTTTTTTCCAGAATGTGCAAGGCCAGTAACTGAAAATTACCGATTTTCATATTTTCTAAAGAACAAAGAGGTGCTTACACATTTAAGGTATGTAAAGTTTATAGGAATTGTGCAAAAGCGCATTTTAGTTCAAATTATTACTTTTATGGTTACAAAATTTATAAAACATAAAACATGAGAATTAAAATATGCTTTCACATTTTTTCTATAAGATAGACTATGTAATAAAACAATTAGAAGTTTTAGAAAATTAAGTACAAACAATACATACACAACAAATTTCAAGCATTAATAAAATACACAGTAAGCTAAAACAAAAGACGGTAGTGTGCCCTGGGCCCTATTCTAAAAAGTATGGTCTAATACATACAAATGCATTCCTTGGGGCTTGCTGCTGCACGAAACAAGTATTAGTAAAAAATTACATGTGACGTCATATAAGAGCAAGATGGAGGAACAGCTGTTTGTTAAAAGTTGCCATATCTTGAATTAGGTTATATCCACTCCTTAGGGATTTTTACAGATGTACATTTAAGGATGTACAGAGTGGATTATTGTCATTCCTGCTTAATGGTTCTTGCATTTTTCTTAAATATAATGATAATTAAAAAACTTTATTATGCATTTATCATTATTTAAGTACAACATCCACTTTTTTGTGTTTAACGCCCGTTTTACAAAATAGTTCTATTGGCATTAATATTTGTATTTTCGCACACTCACTTTTTAGATATATCCCTAATGGACTGATTGCCCTGATTTTCGGAAATCACATTTATAAATTTCTTTTAAAGAAATATATAGCGCTTCGTTGAAATAAAACAAAAATTACGGCCGTTAGTAAGAGTTTTCAATTTTTTAAAAACATTTTGTTTAAGGTTACCCCCCACCCCAATGGTCCAATTTTGCTGTTTAACGAACTCGACGAATCGATCGTTGATTAATGGCTATATGCAGAGTTTCATTGAGGGAAAAAAACTGCGAAGCACACACAAATATAATATAGGGAGAGAGATACAATTTGCAGCATATAATTTGTAAGGGGTGCCTATGTGTTGCATGGTCGTGTCTTGAATTTAAGTATGTCAATATCTCACTGGCTAGTAATGTACGAAGTTTATTAATGTCTTGTCATTAACACGCAACTATACATTTTTTGATATAATGAACTCTGGGAATATAAGTAGATGTACACTGAATACAAGACAGACGTGACAGAATTTATATTTCTCTTCCAACAAATGTGCTTTAGTGGCAATGTTCCTATCGTGGTTGTTAATATTAACAATAATTTGTTTGGTTTTATTTGATACTCCACGCGAATTCTCTTTTTATTACTAATAGGCATTAATTCGAACTCGTGACTCTTAGTAATCACCAGACTGACAATTTGTAACTTCTTCCTATATTATATAATCGCCACTTCTCTGTACGTAGTACGAACCACGACTTCTTCTCACGGAATATAAAACACATCCCCTCCCCACTGAATACAGAACACAACTAACTAAATATTTTGAAAGATGAACCGTTAGTTATTACTATGAATTGTAATATTACTATTCATTACGATGAATTATTTTCAACTAACTAAACTAAACTAAACGAATAAAATTCGTCATTTTCTATTGAGTCCCAAGCAAAGCTTGTTTCAATCTTAGTATTCATTATTATTGTTGTTACGTTTTCCATTGGTTGATTTTCTTATAGCTGCAATTTTCTTTATTTGTAGTTAATCTATTCATATGTTTGGCTATGTGTGTAGTCATTTGAACCGTTACATTTATATTATTGAGTATTGTCACAAACATTAAGACATACATTGTAACAGCCCTTATGTGATATACGAAATCTATACAAAGCCTACTAGATTTATACGATTTAAAACATATTACCAACGAATATTTGTTATTTGAATTGAAAATTACATAACATAAAAATGTGCAAATGAACTTATTAAATTTATATGATTAAAACATATTGTCAATGAATGTTTGGAGCTTTAAGTCGAATATTATAGCCTTTATCTAACGTAATAATATATGTAAATGAACTTCTTAAATTAACATAGATAGATAACTATTGCCATTAAATGTTTAGGGCATTATATTGAACATTATAGCATTTACCTAATATGAAAACATACGAAAATGAGCTTATTAAATTAATATAATTAAACAATGAGTGTTTAGGGCTTTAAATAGGATATTTTCCGCTTCAATTTTTATACTTTTTTTTGTCTTTTTTGGTGCCTAGCAGGGTGGATCGATGGAGATTTGAGAAAATTATTCAAAACTATATCCTGGGTACAATCGCAATAGTTTACATTCCTTCGGAATTCTCTAAAAAGTTAAAAAAGATTTATAAAAATAAAAAAGCTCCCCTTTTAATATATTGCTAAGGAGGGATGCAAAATAATTCTATTTGCACTCATAAATACCACATTAATTCCTATTAAATTGTTTATGCTAAATAGCGCTGCATTCGCCATTTATAGCATTTAGAATATTATATAATAACCGCATAAATAAATATAGCTAATACCTTAGGACTATTTTCACGATATGGTATAAATGTTACTGCCAGACATCACTGTAATGAATGCGTTGTGCTGTACGGTTTACAAAGGACTTTATGGCAAACATTTTTAAAATTCAGTTCGGATATAGTTGTAAGATTTGAGAGAGAACAAGCGATACTTACAACATTATTTGAAAGTCTAAAAAGTGTGACCATGTTCTGCTAGCAGTTCTCGCAACACTTCCGCAGTTTTACCCTCCTCCTACGCAGGTTTATTTCGAGAGAGATGTAATCTCTCACTGTGAGAAGTTTATAGACCCAAGGCCAGCCCCCGTATACAGTTTCAAGTAAAACTGAACGTAAGCATGCAACTATACACTGTGTGCGGCTTACTGGCCTTCCATGAAGAGATTTTATAGCCAGCAAACCAGGGTGGTTTCTGCTTCTTAAAACACAGCGAAAAATAGCCAAAATATGATAAACATTTTTAAAAATGTATAAAAGGAATTTCATAATATTCCACATATTTTCCCATTTTTTTAAAGACGCTATTGCTATATTTAGCTAACACCTTAAAAAACACAGAGTAACTCAATTAATTATGAACCAACTTACGATGTTTTGCCTATAGATCTGCAGGTATTATAGTGATGGTTTTTCCTTCGCGGGACCGCTACACGTGTAACAAACGATCACTGGTTCAAGCTGGTACCGCAATGAACGGGTGTCATAAAGTCCGCAGCTATTAAGTTATTACTAACAATTAAACACTTAAAAGGTACAGCAATATCAGGAAAGAAAATACTGCAACTGCCTACCTTTAATTTCCATAAGTCTCTGGCATCGGCTTATGAAATTAAACATATTACACTCTGCAGTTCCCGCAGAGAAATGGAAGAAATTTCTTCACCAATATTATTTTTAGTTCATCTAATGTGTGTGGATTTGTCTTGTACACCTTTTCCTTTAATACCCCCCCCCCCCAAGATAAAAATCGATGGGCGTTAAATCGGGGAACCGGAAGGAGACTTGGGCGGTATGTGTCGTTTGCAAAGTACTGTTGCAAAGTCGCGAAACCTACGTTTCCTTACAGTTAATTTACAGAAAAAGAGAAGCAAAATATTCTGCACATACATACCACACTATCAATGCTTCAAAAAAAAAAAAAAGTCTTTTATTTTCTCGCCGCTAATGTCGACCACACTCCTATCTTTCGATCATGGCAGGGGTCCCTCGTGAAGCGGGTCAGGATTTTGTGAACTTCCAGTATTTGTTGTTTTGTGAATTAACACACCCACAAGATTTGTCGGTAAAGAAAATTAAATTAGGGTCAATTTTAACATCATGCATACTACTAGTCGGTCCTGGTGGCGTAGTGGTTACCATACTTGCCACCTACACCCAAGATCGCGGGTTCGAACCCGGCCAGGACCGATGGATTTTTTTCGGGCGTAAAAATTCTAAGTATGGCTTCCTTCGGAAGGGAAGTAAAGCCGTGGGTCCCGTGTCGTACATTTACGGCACGATACAAGCCTGAAAGAGAGGCCTCTTAGCAAAATTGTCGGCCGTTTCACGCCCTGAATTGAATGGGACGCTGATGACCTGAGCTGTTAAAGAGCGTCCATAAATAAATCAATCAAAAAAAAGCATACTACTAAAAGTTTATTCACAAAATCTACCCAGGGTTACCCAGTTTAAGTTTTTGCACTACATTAAGTTTATATGGTTTTAACAGTACAGAACGTAAAACAGAACGCTTTGAGGGGGTGTATCATGTCAACGTGTATTGGCGTTTGTGATTGCTAGCTCACTGTGCTGTACCAAGAACTACATAGCAGGCTTACAGATATTTCATAAACTTATTGCTGTTCACATTGCACTTTCACGCGTTAATTAAAGAAGTGAAATGTGTTAAGGAGGAATATCCTTGGGCTGCCAGGGAGGATTCAAGAGAAACTTTTAAGGAAGAGAACGGGAAGCAGGCTTTGTAATACACAAGCTAGCGGTGGTACCTTTTTTAACTACAAAAATCTTTCGGCATGATTGTTTTGGGCATGTCTAATGCTAATTATTGTTTATGATAATCTTTAAAGAAATTGTCGTAATTAGTTTTGCCTGCTGCAACATAACGTCTGAAATAAACAACATTCGCATTACTAGCACAATCTACAAGTATGCGCTGCAAATAATACTTTTTCCATTTGATTTCACACTTTATTGAATTATTTGAATAATGCACATTACTCAAGCACACACATTGCATGCTTATATTTAATTAACAAAGATGAAACATAGTATAAATAAAGCAAGGCGATGCGACGAAGCAATTTGCGTGCAAGCAGACAGCTGCACTTTATTTCATTAGCATGGCTTATACTGGGAGACTGGAAGGCACGTAAAATTGTTGACGTGGACGGCAGGAGGATTTGCCCATTATGTTCGGAACCGGAAGACAGGGTGCGCATTTTGGCTAAGTGTACACAGACAGAAGGATAAAATTTCTACCGGATTCATTTTTTCATTTTCATTTTTCCAGTAGGGGGAGGCACGCTTGTGGGGACTTTGTAAATAGACAAAACTTAGTATTGTAATCCCCGATGAGTGTGGCGACTCAGGAAGTTTGGGGATAGCATTTGCAAGTCCCAGGTTCAAATCTTGGAACCGGTAATCCTTACCTTGGTCGGTAAGGCGAGTGCTGGGATGGATATTTCCCTGCCACGAATTTTCCTCTTTCCTATTTATTTTAAATTTTGTCATAAATTTGTTACTTCCCAGCATTTCTACCATGCATCACTGTTACAAGAATTACATAAAATGAGGTAGGGAAATTCCCTTTTGGGTACCACAATATGTAGGTAAATGTAGAGGAACAAAATACAAGGATATTATAGACACATACAAACAAAGGAGTTCGCAGAATGCTTTGAGGGAGGGGAAACATGTTTTTGCAAGTAGACGATGACTAAAATTAACCAGGTTAGAAAAATTAATTAAGCAACCTAATTTTTAAAATCGACATAACAAAGAAAACATAGGTTAATCGGTTATGTTCCACCTTAAATGCTTTATTTTAAAAAAGGAGGATGCAACTGCCCCTCCGTGTCCCCCCTTGCAGACATCCTTGCACACAAAGATAAAAGTAAATACAAAAAGAGTATATATAAATTGAACAAAGTACATGTGATTTATTAGACTTTTATTAGACTTAGTGGATAATCAAGCAGTATTATATTGCACTAAAAATGTGTGAATCTAAAATCGATTTTGAATGCTGAAATTTATGTATGGTAACCAATACTACAGAAATCAGGCCCAAGGATATTAGTAACTGATAGAAAAACATTATGAGACAGTTATATAAGAAATTTAGGAAACAGTTTCTTTGCTTTTCATTTCAGTTTAAATTTTAGATATTTAGGACTCGTTCACTTGTATTAAATTAAAAATACAGGTAATAAAAGTTATAATAATTATGTACATATATTGTTTTACGTGAGTAATAGCAGTTTTCATACAATGATAGTTAATGAGATAAAGGATAATAACAAACGGTTAGGGGGAATTAATAGAGGGGTCATTTATTAAAGCACTAAAGCAAGGAGTTGAATTATTGAATGTAGATTTAGTTGGATGGGGAGTGTAACTTGGCTTAAAAGAAGAAAACTTTCCTGAATTGTACTCTGGAGCAGGTGAAGTTGGAGAGACACGGGATTCACAGGATGCACATGTCATTTTTGTGATGTCCGAATATAGGTCGTGCATCCTTTGAAGTTGATTGGATGACGCTGGCAGCAGTACACACAGTTGCAGACGAGCTTCTGTTAGTAGAACAGGCAGACGAGAGTAGAGATCCTGAACACTTTACACACCCTGGAGCCAGACGACGTAATTTTAATGTGTCTAAAGTTTTGACATCTCGAATATTGAATAGCTTGATGTTTAGGCCTTATTTCTGAAACTATAATAATGTGGAATATAGACTTCAGGTGCAGAATTTCTGTGGCTTCATCATTGTTTTGTCAAGGCACAAACAGGAATGGGCATTTTATCTTTGTTATGCAATCTGATTACCATTAAGACTGAATACGTTTTTGAAAGTTCATCAAATATTTATCTTTAATAGAAGTGGTAAAACAATGGACAATGGTTTGGCAGACGAATCTCTAAAAGTGTGAAATTGAGCTTTGTGGGAATCCAGATATGATACCAATGCACGATAATCCATTGTACAGAGTGATTTATACAGAACTAATCCCATTTATTTCTTTATTTATTTCGAAACGAATAATGCTTGGAGCGGTTTTAATAATGAGGCGTGTATAGAGGATGCGGGGCTTGGTTGGTGAATGTTGGGGTTGGTATTCTTGGTGTTATGTCGGCTTCTAGCTCAATCGGTTGTCCCAATCAATTTATGTAGGTCTCAGGGTTCTTTACAGCGTTTTGTGGATTTTTCAGATCTACGAGAAGATGGAAAGGTATGGCATAATGGACACACGAAATTGATAGTTTTCTCCAATCACAGTTTATTCAAATTCAAGTCACAAGTCCATCAATATCCGATTGCTCGCCACTGCCTAATAAATATCTGTTATCTTGCTATAATTGATATAATTTCCTTCACTTTTACTCTTTGCCTACCATTCTATCTTTGTCACTTCCCATTCTCAAGATTGTAACAAACCATTGACTTTCTGCCCATGCTCCAGTTATCTTGACACTTGCTCTATTCTCTGTTCATTCGCATCTATCGTCGTCCGCCGTTCTCAATTCTAATAATTGTAATAAATGTCATCCACTCTCAATAACTTTCCACAACGGTCTATCTTTCAATAACTCCGATATCTGTCAGTCACTGTCTATAAATTTCCAAGACGGTCTATTCTTCCACCAACTAACCTTTAAAAACTGTCTCACCAACGATCTCTCTTTCCCCAGCTGTCTTCCACTCTTGCCTGTCATCATGCTTTCTATGTTCTTGCTCCTCCCTCGCGAAATAAAAACCTCCTACTTTCACGATTTTATTCTCGACCGATAAGTTATCTGCTGGTTATCCCAAAATTTTATTATAGTGCTCATTTGTTCGCTCATTTTAAGGCGATGGCCATTGGTTAAAACAATTCTCCCCCTTCGATATTCACTTTTCCCACTGCCTAGGCTTTCCTGGAAGGTAACTTCTGTCATATATTTCGGCTTCGTCTTTAATAACTTGACATTTCCAATTTATTTTCCCTCTTCACTATTCTAGATCTGGTAACTAAGCAATAGCACACGTTCAATTCCCAACACCATTAGTCCCTATTCTTCTGACTGTGCGGCACAATTCTTTTGATTCTGGCTTTTCCCCGTCTACCAGCTGTAAAACAATCGTCGCGGTTTTGACATTTTAATTCTCTTTAGAATTCTATTTCTTCAAATTGTGTTTCTCATATTCTGTTCTTATAATCCGTTATAACAATTTCCCTAACTTGGCCCATCTAAAAGGATTTTAAGCTTCTAGCCAATGTCGGCTCCTTCTTACCGAAATATTACCAGACAGTGACTGGCTCGTGACCTTAACGAAAGGAACCCTCTTGCCTTTTGTTTCCTTTGCAATTTTGTTAGCCTGAAAACCTAAAAAATCAATTGCGGATATGGCTCAAATTATTTCATGATTACCAAAAGCTGCTTTTCCCCCCCTTTCATGTGAAATAACATGAGAGATTATTCCGAATCCAGGGAGAATTAAAATGTATAGCCTGATGGCAGCAGTCTGCCTATATACATGTACACAATAACTCTCTCACTTTCTAAGGATCTTTCACAGGTGGCTCAGGTCAATAAGTTGTAACAAAACATGGAAATAAACACAAATCCTCTTGCAAAGTACTGTTACCTACAAAAAACACACACATATCATATCATATACACATATAAGAAATAACCATATCAATCCACAGTAAACGTAGTGCTGAATTATCAGATCATATACATACAGATAAACATCCAAATCGTCTCGTTATTTTTATAAATGTAGCTCTAAATCCTTAAATATACACCTATATAATTCATATGAATGCCAACTCATTACCATAATAAAGGTAGCCTTAAATTTCGGCTGCATGCTAGCCGCAATTTATCATACCTCAAATGCAGAGTATCTTTGGGAGAAAATGTCCTCCCTCCTACATAAGCCATAAATCAACATGTCGTTCCATGTTATTGGCCGTTCGTTAGAGGACTGTGTTTCAATACCATTAATCTTATGGTAAAAGTTTTGCTTCAGAACGTACACTGTCTGAAGGCGTGTGGCATAAACTCTATCTTTTAAGTAACCCCACAGGAAGAAGCCCGGTGTTGTCAAATTAGAAGCTCTCGGTGAACACAGGTTCTTGGAGATTATCCTATCGCGAAAAAAACTTTCAATTAGCGCCATGGATCGGTTTGATGTATGGCATGTAGCGCCATCTTGTTAAAAATATCCATGACCCAGCTCTACATCGCCCAGTTGCTCAACTACATGAAAATCCGGCGGTGCTCTGCAGTATCCATAGTCTGATTAAAAAAACGGTTCCACTATTCTCTGTGCGGATATTGCGTACCAAATCCCGATTTTAACTGGGTGCATGGATACTTTAGGGATGACATGTGGATTTTGGAGGGCTCAATGCGTGAGTTCTGTGAGTTCGCTTTGCCGCATAAATGGAACCATGTGATGGACAATGTCAGAATTTTGCGCGATGAACCTCATGTTGTGTTATACGTTATGCAAGAAGGAAGACATTTTCTACGGGGGTTAATAAAGATATTTTACATTTGAGACATAATAAGCTGTGACTAACATTATTAGTTTTGAAATAAATAAAGTTTGAAATGGTTAGTTTTATATAAATCACTGTGTAATAGGCCTAATTTTAGTGGCCTTTCAGCGAAGGAAGTTAGAAATGGGTGACACTGAAATAGATTTTACTTCTCTTAGAATCTTCTTTCTCGCCAAGTTCAGATCTGTTATAAGTTGGAAGGTGTGTAGCAAAGACTTTTTAGGATTTATATTATTATTTATTGGAAGCTTCTGCGCCTCTTTTTCTTGACAAAGGTGGTGTATCTTTTGATTTGAAATACTTCTTTTTTGTTTGAACACACAGTTGGGAAATATCCGATATACAAAAGGTTTTAACAATGCGAACCTTTTTACGGTAATAGAATGGAAGATTTCAGTTGATAATAGACCATAATTATTCTTTGTGTAAATAAATATAATATCTCCGTGCATGTAATCTTGAGATTTTTTAAAATAGTGTTTAATGCCTGGTTTCACTGCTGAGGTATCACGAGCGATGGTCACTAATGATAATGATAAACTGGGAGAGGATTTCTTTTTTTTCTTTCTTTCTTTCTTTCTTTTTTTGTGGAAACGTTCCAGGCCTAAGTTTAGGGTACATCCCCGGCATTTACCATTTATGAGGACTGAAGAAACGATGTTTCCTGCTCACGAGTTCGGGCCTTAACGACCTGGGCGGCTACAATAATGTTGAGATGGATTCATTACAATTACAGAAATAATAATTCACACTGTATACTGTTTTTCAGTACAATCACTTACCATGCTACTTCTATATACTTATCAACAATATATTTACTCAATTACATTAATAATACAAGCAGAGAAAAGTCAGACACACTTTGTTAATTTTAAGGCTTTGCTATTCCATTTTCATATTTTTGTATTCCGTTGACTCTGCTACAGAGTGGAACATGCTAAGCGAGATGGGCTGGTGCGGTGCGACGTGGCTTGCCTTTGGTATGGAAGAACTACTTTGAGGGGGTGCTCTATTTGGAAACTGTTATGTCCGTGTCTCAGCGCCCGTCCATCCTGACTGCCCGGTGTCTGCCTCACTCATCCCTTAATTCTGGAGATGATTTCAAGGGTGCGTAACCACCAACGGCCAGTTCTTGAGCAACGCTGAAGTACCGAAATATCCTCCTCCGTCCCTAACAATGCAATCCAATCCCTCAAACTTACTTCATGGTACAAGATATATTTTTCGGGTACTTACATTTCATTTATCATTACCTTTTATATACGATGACAGTAAGGGAGATTTTTCATTCGATTGTTTGATATCAATCATAGAGCGTACAAACACTGCGATGTTTCCTGGACAGCATCATGACAACACATAATTAACCTCAATGTCTTTTAAAAATCGCCTTTTCTATAAGTGCCCTTATAGAAGATTGTTTTACTTCATTTTTGTCTTCAAATATCAGGATTAAATGTGTCTGTCTTTCACCATCAACACCATTTTTATTCAACTCCAAAGTTTTTTTTTTTCGTAAAACTATCAAACTCACAATCCCCTTGCGCGAGTGCTTTGGTTGCTTTTACACTGTTAGATTCGAATGTACAGCGATATTAGGTACGGTTGAGAATATTGGAAAAGAAATAAGGAAAAAGAAAGACCGGTGCAGCGGTGAAGTCACAGGACTCGTAAATGAAAATAAAAACACGATGCTTTGGGGATCACATGCTGCTAGTCGCTTTAATGTTCAACTTCTAAAGACTGGCTAAAATTCTTCAAAGTCACTCCACTAATATAACCCTTTATCGCTAGCGTCATTAACTTCGCATTTAGGCCCCGCGGCCTCTTCCATCTTCACAGTTTTCATTAAAATTGATCGCGGCATCGTCATCTTAGGTAACTCTTCTCGAGAATATTCCTCTGAAGGTTGCAGCAACCTTACGTGCTCCAGGTCTTTCGAACCCAAAAGGAAACATCTGGTTGAGGTCCATAGAGCTATATGTGGGGAGGGGGCAGGATGCAGCAAATATCACACTTGGGAAAAGGATTTTCACCAGCAAAAGTGAAACCAGTCAACTAAAGAAAGCAGAAGCTGTTCGAGGGAGTATGAGGCTAGGCTCATAAGTTTCCGGATTAACCATGCTAGGTGCGCACTGCAATAAAAATACAGGTGTAATTCTTTTAGCGTAATCTCCCCTTACTTCAATGCCTTTCTCACATCTCTGGATTAACCTTTCAATCTCCCTAAAGAATATACCCCGAATCTTTGTCTGCAAAATGCTGCAAAACAGCGGCCTTAAAAGCCGTTATCGTTCACGAATCTCCACCCTTGAAGGTCAGATTTCAGCCTTGAAAACAAGTAACTGTCGCTGGGGGCAAGATCTGAACTGTGGGATGAATGCTTTACTTCCTGAAAAGCTCATGTATTCACAGCATGCTTGACTAGTCTGCTATCGTGCAAGACGAACTCAGCGACTCAGCATATTCAGGCACAATTCTTCCCAATCATCGCTGTATTCCTTACTTTCAGGTTTATCATCAAACTTTCTCTGCGATCCCAAAATATTATCGTCATGATTCCCTTCATAGACTGTGTAACCTTAGCCTTTCGAACAAGTTGTTTCACCCTTCTATCGCCACTCCATTGATCCTTATTCTGATGAGAGTCACAATAGAAAACCATAGTTTCGTCCTCTTTGACGATGGATTCCAATACTGCCCTCTGTTACTATGGTAAAGGTTCAAAAACTTTCGACAACATTCCACGCGCACTTGCTGAAAGAATTCTAGGCACTCCTCTTGCCTGACCTATACACATGCAAATATTTATGAAGGATGTGAAACACAGTTGTTTTAGAAAGTTCCCAACCATGCAGCAATTATTTTTGTCTGTCGCTCAGAACTTCCTCGCTGGTCTTGCTGGAAAATCGCCTTTTCAGTGTTCAGTTCCTCTACCAATACCTTCAGTTCTGAGGCGGCTCTTTTCTCTAAAATTGGAATATACTTTCGCTGTCATCATTCCGTCAATAAAATTAAACCCCAAAACATGTTCTTTGTGAAAACTTTACCGTCTGTTTGATATGTTTGGGCTAAATTTTCTCTTCACCGCTCCGCCTTACATGTGGGACGTTCAACCCCTGCACTTCATCAGAAAATAGAACCCTTCTTTACTCTTCTTATGTTCATTTCTGGTATTTTTAGCACACCCCAATCCCTTTTTCTTCATAGAACACGCCAATAGTTGTTTTCCGACATGTCTTGGAGCTTTCCTTCCAGGTTCTAGAAGTCGCCTACACAAACATCGATTTTCAATTCTGCAGCCCCCAAATCTTTTTATACATCAAAACTGTTTTTTTTTTCAGGATTAATTTTGCTGGTTCTGATTAGCCAGGTATCATCTTTCCTAGACGTTTTTCGTTTTCGGCCACAGTGTCCTTTACTTTGAGGTGAAACTGGCCCAATCTAATTTTTCCTTTTTATTATGTTATTAACAGCACCCAAACTTACATTACATTCAGCTGCTCTCTGTCTCTGAGGCATAAATTCATGGAGGATTATAACCTTACTTCTCTTCTTAAATATGATATATTAAAATATGCTTACAAATAAAACGTTAAAACAGAAACATAAGCAAATTGTTTAGCTTCTAATACAACCAATAAAGTTTCTTCAATAAAATTTCTCGAGTAGAAGGGGGGGGGGGGGAGGGGAGGAAGGAGGAGCAGAAGAAGCGAGAGATTAACTGTTTGTAATTGCTAGAGATGAGATGACACTTTAATCTGCGTTTACATACTTCATTGTACGACACTCTATGACTTGAACACGCTGCATAAGGTTAAGTAGAAATGTGTTTGGTGACGAGGGATAGACAGTAAAGTCATACCCGTGTCCACGGTAGGGACAGGTATACGAAGCGAGAGGGATGGAGTTAGGGATGTGAGGACATACAGGCCGATGCATATGAAATGTGGCATCAAAGAACCGTACAAATTACTATTTGTAATGTATTATATATAAACAGCGTTAAGAGATGTATGATTATCTGAAGATCGTCCATCTTTGTTTATTACCCAAATTTATTATAGATTTATAAAAATTCGCCCCTTTTAAGGACAAAGACTCGAAAAGACTAATGCTAGACATTTCGTAAACATTTTATATTTTAGCTGATGGTACACACTCTAAAAATGTATATTTTTATATGAAATGAAAACTTTCATTTAAATAAATAAATAAACTAATACACGTTTGACTAACTTCTCCACACAAAACAATAAAAACATAAATTTTAGCAAGATTCTTTTTTATCTCTCTCTTCCTCTCTCTCAGTGCCGCCAAGGGTGGCCGAGGTCGTTAAGGCGCGGACTCGTGAGGGAGGCCTGGGGTTCGAATCCCGCCAGGACGTCCTCCCTGACTGAGGTTTTTTCCAGGTTTTCCACAGTCTTCATAAATGGAAAATGATGGAGAGGTATCTGAAACTTAGGCCTGGAACCTTTCCTTCCTTAAAAAATCCTTTTCCAAATATATCCTCTCATGTATCATCAGTGTCACCGCCTGTGGTGTCTCAGTAGTAAAAAACGGGCGTTAAACACCATTGAAAAAAATCTCTCTCAGTGACCAAATTTTCCTTAATATTACTTTGATTTTTCATTAAGAACAAATCTTTCGTGCTTAAAAGGAGAATATTTTCGTGTGAAACTACAAATGCAACTAATCACACATATATTTTACATAATTTTTAATATTGAATGACTGAAAGTGAGAAAGCAAACAAGAAAACGATTTTTCATATTTATTTATGTGGTAAATATTTTGAAAGGAAATAAACTGAATTTGACTGTACTATTGATCTTATATGTTATTCGAACAATAAACATGCTCCAGTGACATCTGTAGATATCAAAATAACTTTATCTCCCTTAAAACTTATGCTTAAAATATACAAATATTTAGTGAACATTTAGGAAAGGGCTCTTGTAAATATTTGTTTGGCAAACTACGGGAAACATGTGGCTAATATTAAAAGTGTATGGTCATTATTCATTCCTGGTTATTGAAACAGGAGCATGATCTCATTTATCCAAGATCGCGAATTCAATTCTGGCCAGGGGTTTAGGGACATAAAATCCTAAGTATGACTTTCTTCGGAAGTAAAGTCGTGGGTCCCGTGTCGTACATTTACGGCACGTAAAAGAACCTCGAGTATGAAAAAAGATGCCTCTGAGCAAAATTGAAAATTGCATGGGACGCTCTTGACCTGAAAGGTTAAAGAGCGCCTGTAAACAAATCAAATCAATCATGAACTCATTAAAAATTTGCTTCAAAAATTTATTTTCGTAATTTACTTGGAAAATTAAATAAAAAAAAACTATGAAAAGTGTGAGTAGCTGTGTTTTGATGAAAGTAATATTTTCATACGAAAAAATTCTAATTATTTTATTAGATATCAATTTTATTTCATTTACACATTGTACGTTTGTTAAATAGTTTAAATAGTGCTATTTTTAAATTTACTACAGGTATGCTTAATTTGAAAATGCTGTAATAATAATAAAATTGTAAATACGAGGATGGATCATTAAGTAATGCACAATATTTTTTTTTCCCCCCCGCGCCCCCGCGATATTGTTATAGCTGGGACGGTGACATTTTACGGATGTATAGTTTGAAGTTCCCGCTAGAGACGCCATGTTTCGATTAATAAAGCTACTGCGACAGAGGCGAAAACTACGTTGCAAAGATGGTGTGCATGTTATTGTTATCAACTTGTGAAGAGCAAAGATGTGTAGTTGTTTTTTTGTGGACGAAAGGACAAAACCGGAGTGAAACACGCAGGGAAATGTTGGGCCATAGCATCAACTCCAGATGGTGCACATTCTTTGAAGCAGGCCGCGGGAACCTTGTTGATAGCCGCGTTTCAAACAAGTAACAGCTGCAACTCAACGAAATGTCACAGTTTTGAAAGATCGGCGAATTCATCTTGAACCTTGTCAGAGTTATTCAACATATTTTTATGATATCGTGCTTTTAGTACTAAATTTTCATAAAGTGTGCCCTCTGGGTACCGAAGAACCTCAAAGGTGGCCAAAAATGCCAGAGAATGATGACGTGCTTGCACCACTTATGGCATAAGGGCAAGTCGTGACTGGTGGCGAGTCCTCAGCGTGCCCACTACACGCCTGATACAAACTAGAAACAACCCAATTCTCCAGCAAAGAAGAACTTCAAGATGACGCAATCTGCGACTGTTCTCTGGGATATACAAGATGTTCTGTGGTGGACTTTCTTACTCGTACACAAGGGACCACAGTGAATGCTGCATTGTGTGAAAGAGCATTGATAAAGTTGCACCGTGCCCTTCGTGACAAACGTAACGCTGCAAATGTCAGACTGTTCCATGTTGCGGCTTCTGTCCATACCAAAATCTTGAAATTTGATTGGGAGGTGCTACAGCACCCGCCATACAGTTCGGATCTTGCACCCTCGGGCTTTCACCTGTTTGGCCCAATGAAGAAATTCCTATGCGGCCAACGCTTCAACTCCGATTAAGAAATGCTGAGGATTTAGCTCCTTTATTGAAAGGTAGCTACAGCATGTGGCTTCATTGTGTATCAACTACTTAACTCTTTTTTAAAGAAAATAAGTGCTACTTTATGATTCACCCATCAAAACCAAATTCGCAAGGTATCGGCGTAATGCATAAGATCTCTACCTCTAGGTATGTCCCCGGTATCTACTTAAGTTGCGAAGTTGGAACGGATGCACCCAGCTTCGTGGGGATAACTCGGGAACTGCCTGATAAAACGGTGGTGTCCTGCGACCTCGAAAGCTGTGTGACGGCACGGGTCTTGGGTTATCGTTGGACAGGGCATCGCCTGCAATACTGCCCTCTGCTGATGATGTCGCAAGATAGAGCGGCTAAACCTAGGACCGATATTGTTGATTTTATTTATTTACGGACGCTCTTTAACATCTCAGTTCATCAGCGTTCCATTCAAACCAGAGCGTGAAATGGCCGACAAATTTTGCTCAGAGGCCCCTTCTCTCAGACTTGAGTTTTTTTTTCATGCCGTAAATTTACGACACGGTACCCACGGCTTTACTTCCCTTCCGAAGGAAGCCATATTTAGGATTTTCACGCCCGAAAAAAACATTGATCCTGGTCGGGATCGAACCCGAGATCTTGGGTTTAGGAGGCTATGGTTACCAATACACCACCAGGACCGACTAGTCTTTCAAACCAAGAGGAGGAGAAGAAGAGCTTCTATTATTTTTTCTCCACAAGGTATTTTTTAATAGTGTTTAACGCCGGTTTTTACTACTGAGGCACCACAGGCGATGGACATTGATGATATATGAGATGAAATGATATATTGGGAAAGGAATTTTATTTTTAAGGAAGGAAGCGTTCCAGGTCTAAGTTTAGGTACCTCACCGGCATTTGACATTTATGAGGATTGAGGAAAACGTGGAAAAAACCTGAATCAGGGAGGACGGTCCTGACGGAATTCAAATCCCAGACCTCCCGCTCACGATTCTGCGCCTTAACGACCTCGGCCACCCGTGGCTGTTAGAGCACAAATATGAAATATTTATTTATCTTAATAATTTTAAATTTTGCTACATTTTTGTTTTTCATTTGGAAATCGTTCCACTTTGTAAATTAATGGTTATGTTTTACAAAGAATTATGTTCAGCAAGATATTAGCATTAAAATAATTTATTGTTCATATTTATATTTTAGGGGAATCGACAGCTATACCTTTATAAAAATAAACGTTTAATAAAATGTGATGATTTCGCACAATTTTGCATGCATACAGTTATACTTAGCGATGACATATTTTATGAAAACATGTTTATTTATATGTTATAGCAGTGAAAAATACTAGCAATAAAAATATAAAGTTAACTATTGTATTATTTTGCCTGATTTAATATGCAATCGCCCATGCGAATGACAAAAGGTAAATAAATGGGACAGCTGTTCCGAAACATTTATGTGTGTATATTGTAGTAAAACAGGAAATGAAACCTGCTTTGCGTATTTCATTTTTACATCACCTGGATTCCCGTAAGACGAAAAGGGAAGAGAATTAATCTGCCAAAACTCCAGCTATGTGGAAGCAATCGATCCCAGGATTTCAGGAAGGCAAACTCTCCCAAACCTGACCTTTTTATTCCCTTTGTATGAGGAGAACAAGTTGGATGGAATTTTTTAATGACCTGCGGAAACTTTGTGTTAGTCGGCAGTAGAATTAGCTAGTTATTGCCTTACTCATAAAGGAGCAGAAGTATGCCTTCTATGGGAGAGATAGAGTGGGGTAAGAGGAATGACTGTTTGTAGCCTACCTTTTAGTTCATAAAACATAAGAAGGCGTGAGATGAACAATGCCTTTCATGCTCCAGCTTCTAAAGCTCTCATTCGCTATCCTTCGAAATGAATTAAGTATTAAATATGCTAATGGATGCTCTTTTAAAGGTAGAGAAAGGGAGGTAAAGGCAGAAATAAATATGTAAACAAAAAGAAGCAAAAAAGGTCAACTACGATAAATACTTTATATGAATAAAATACAGTTGGCATATTTAAATTATTTCACAATTTAAAGAATACTATACTTTTTATTATTATATTAGCGCCAATTATATCACAAAATAGCTACCCTGCACTTTGCATCATAAAAAGTTTCCTATTTATTCTGTTTCCAGTCCCAATACCTCATAACTCCAGGTTGTTGATGTATTGGGAACAGAATCATATTTAATTTCATTACTTCTATTCTAATTCTAACCAAATCAAAAAGTTTACTACTCCCCTATATCTAAACTCTCTTCTCCTGTAGTACTTCTAATCTCCTTTACAATTTATCCCTAACTTTGCCCAGTGATCTCCCATGGTTTTTATATTTTTTCTCTTTAAATTCCTAATATCTTCCTCACTATTATTTCCCCCTCAAATTTTCCACTTCTCTTTCCACACCTGTAGTCTGCATCACAACATAATATGATATGGTACTCATTATCAGGTTCACCACATTCATTCCCTCAGATTTTTCTCAGACATCTTAAATGTATTACTCCTATTCTGGCCCAAACTTCTCTGCCCAGTTTATCACACATTTCTAGGCACTTATCTCTCCCCCAAACTCTATTTATCTCTCCTCAATTAACTTTCCTCCCTAAAGCTCGCTTGTTTCTCAGTATCTTCAATTTGATCCTTTACTTCCTTCCGAAACCCCCTATATCTATTTGCTTATTTATCCAATAGTCCTCCTTATAAATGTTTTCAACAATATCCTGGGTTTTAAGCACCCATGAACTTTTCCGTTTAAACTTCTCTAGTGGGCCAAGACATTCCGTAACAATTTCTCCATCATCCAATATGTATTCTATACAGGTATTTCATAATTCTTTCAATTACTCTACCTTTGCTAATTGGCCTATTCAATTCTATCCAGGCTACATTATTAGGTGACACTCTCATTAGTCCCAGAACTAATTTATGAAATTATCTAATTATTAAATTTAGTACCTTCCAGCTATCATCATATTGCCATATTTCTATTCCACCATGGTGCTGTAATCCGTTCTATCCATTTGAAACTTATTTCCGGTATTTTCCTTAAACATGCCCTTACACTCCTCATAACATTTCTCCTTTAGCTAATATGAACTTTCTCTGATCATTTCAACTACCATTTACACTTCACTCACCCCAAGATAATAAAATGTCTTAACCACTTCTATTTCTCCCCCCCCCCCCCATCTAACCACCATTTCTCGATCTTTCTCAGTTTAAATCCCTTCTTAAAGAGCATTATTTTGAATACTGTATACAATTTGATGTGTAAAAATAAATAAATAATAGGATTTTTAGAAATAAAAACATTCACTCACCGTAGAGACCAGACTCCTAATCCATGACGAGGTTAAAGATGTTTCTTATTCTTTTTCCCTCTTTGTTTCTTCCTATTGTATCATTCCATCTCTGCGAGTGTTAATCACAAAGCAGACCGCTCAAATACTTAATTGGGTCAGGTTTTCAGGGTCGTCGATTACCTTACACGATTTTGGTTTTCGATCATGTTATTTTCCCAATCCATGCCGAACTTCAGTCGACAAATTCGTAGTTAAAGTTGGCTTGAGGCAGATCATATCACTTGCTTAGTTAGAAGAAGACCCCTGAAATAAAAAGTTTACCTTTATTATAAATGACAACTTATTCACCGACTACGGTTTCATGTATTGTATGTATGAGAAACTCCATCTCAAATCAGACAAGACGTTTAAAATATGTGAAGCATCAAGAGATAACAGTTTCTCAAAACGTGAAACCCCTGTTCCATTACATTTTGTTATAATATGAAGATGATTTGATAAGTAATTAAAGTGAACACGTTTAGTTTTGCAACGATTATAACGATGCTATATGTTTAAGTACATTTTGTTTCCGTTACTCTGATTGCATTGAAGTAGGACGTGATGGAAGATGGTTTTTACTAATGCTGAAAAAGTCGACATGAAGAATGTAGAGAAATTTGTATTTTTTCTTGTAATGTGTACGCTGAAAGATATCCCAACAGACGTACTACGCTTGTATTCACAGATTATTTCAAAATCGTTGGATTGGACGAAGGAGAGCAGAACGTTGGCCAGCCGCTCACCAGATTTGATTCCTTTAGATATTTCTCTGTGGAGAAAGCTAAGACATTTTTTTCTACAAGGACATACCGACTACATGTGGTTGCGAGTTCTACCAGGCTCTAGGTCCAGGGGTGCAACACAGAGGTCTGTGCCACCCATGGTATTTTGCATTAGGACGGTATCTTGTAACTCTAAACCGACCCGCCATTCGGCTGCAGACGATTGCGTCGCCCAGGCGCGCTAAGTTCCCTTAGCTACCAGATTCTCACTGGTGGATAGGTCATACTAGCTTAGACCTCCTCGTATTTAAGAGGTGAGTCACCCCAGCACTAAGGTAGCCACCACCCTCCCTACAAACAACGGCGATTCCGGCGCACCGGCCCCCAGGGTACACGTCTGCGGCACGACTACACCAGAAGATATGAAACGACGCATTACAGCTGTCTGTTCCGAAACTTCTGCCGAAATGTTACAACATGTGCAGCAATCTTTACATGGCAGACTGGAAGCTTGTGTTGTACCTGGTGGTCATCATTTTGAACACAACCTGTGAAGACCAGTTTTCGTATTTCTTAAGAGAGTGCTGAAACATGGTACACTGAAAGCACATAAGTACAAAATGAAACACTATTTTCTTAGAAATTCAGAAAGAAAGGGGGGAAAACATCACACACACACTAAATTAGAAAAACAAACGTATGAACATCGTAGCCTAGTGACAAAGCAGTTAAATGGAGCAGACTACTGTAGATATTTAAAAGTATTCATAACACTATAGCTCGAAAACTATTTGCATTAGAATCGTGCAAGGAAAAAAAATTGACATTTTAATTTCCTCTAGTTTTATTTTCTTGATGTCAATAGACAGTGTTATATTATTAAAAATGTAAATTTATTCATGAAATACACATTTTAATTTTTAAAAATTTTAATAAATATTAACAAATATTTGCGATGGCAGTTTTAGGTGATTTATCCTGTATACATACAAGGGTACGACTATAGACTGACTGAAGGTAAATTGGGAGAAGCACATTGTAACTAAAAGAAAAGAGTTAAACATCAAATATAAACAACTTTATTGGCTCATTGGATGAAATTCAGAACTTGCCGTACTGTTACTTATATACAAATATGCATTTGAAACAGGAAAGGCTATATCAGTCATAAGCCGTACTTTAATTGCACCTAACTTTAGCATTGTACACAAATACTTATTTATTCTTTCTTCATACACATTCCTAATCATTATTATAATCCCTTTTGCCAATACTTAGCACATTTATGTCAATTGATTCCCAAAATCATTAAAAAGATAATAAATGCTGTACTAGTATTTGAATGAATGAATTGTGTTTAACGCCCGTTTTTGCTACAGAGGCACCACAGGCGATGGACACTGATGATAGATGAGATGAAATGATATATTGGGAAAGGATTTATTTTTATGGAAGGAATCGTTCCAGGCCTAAGTTTAGGGTACCTCCCCGGCATTCGCCATTTATGAGGACTGAGGAAAACCTGGAAAAAACCACTACTAGTATTTGAGGATAGTAAATACAAATTCATACAAATTGCCAGTGCTCGACTAATACTAAAAATAAAACAACGCAAAAACCCTTGTGCAATTTTAAGTATGGAGTTGTAAAGTATAAGCAAAACAGAAAACTGTGAGGAACAGAATTTTACTAATAACTACAAGTTACAAGTTGCAGTAGATTCTAAAAATAAGGATTTGTTGTTAATTAGACCCCAAGTGGATTATGCCAATTTCAAATGGTTGTTAAGTAGATTGAAGGAAGGGATTAAATGATTGGTTGGTTTTATTTAGGAATAATTCATGTAATAATGCTGGGCCATTGATATTGCTACTTTCCTCGTCCACCGATGGCTCTTGTTACAGTGTTGTCTAGGCTTTGATCTTCTGTAATGCTGCTGGAAATTTCTGGTAGTGTACCAGGGAGAGAGCAGTCTGCATATTAAGAAATTTAGTTCCGAACACAATTTATTGCTGTCCGAATCTCCTCTAACTATGTACATCACTGTAGGTTCCTAGAAGATCGCTGACCTAGTATTTCACTTTGATCGAAAGTATCGAATTGTTCACTATAACTCTGCTTGTTCAGAAATTTTCAGTATCAACTTTTACTATCTGCACGTTAATTTAATCACATCCGGAACTTAGATGCGCTATGCTTTCTCGGAATTAAACTTCTGGCTAAATTCGGCTACTCCTGCAAGTAACGAAGTAACTAAGCATTGAGCGTACCTAACTGATCCTGGGGTAACTAAGGCCACAAAGTAAACTAGGTACTAACACTGAAACTGAATAAGAACTGACTGGGGCCTCTTTTATATGAGTATCAAAATCAATCGGTTGAGACGCTGTTCTTGATTTTTGGGATTTTCACTGTAGTACATTCTAGAACTGTTCTCTTATTTTCGTCTTCCTATTGGTTAATGGATTCTTTCTTACGGTCTTATTGATTGGTGCTGCATTGAATATTTCTTAAAAGCATGTCTATTCGCTCCTCTTTGTACAATCTATAGTTAGCTTTTCCCTTCAGAAGATTACGAGTTTTCATACACCCACATATTCTCCTAACAACAATTTCTTTCTTATCGAACACAACAAAGATAAGCTTCAGGATGGTATGCAATAAAACCTTGAGCTGGGTCTCTCAGCCTTCTCAGAGATTGATTGATTTATTTATTTATGGACGCTCTTTAACATCTCAGGTCATCAGGTCCCATTCAACTCAGGGCGTGAAACGGCCGACAAATTTTGCTCAGAGGCCTCTCTTTCAGGCTTGAGGTTCTTTTTCGTGCCGCAAATGTACGACATGGGACCCACGGCTTTACTTCCCTTCCGAAGGAAGTCATACTTAGGATTTTTACGCCCGAAAAAATCCATCGGTCCTGGCCGGGTTCGAACCCGCGATTTGGGTGTAGGAGGCAAGTATGATAACCACTACACCACCAGGACCGACAAATTCTCAGAGACCTAACGGTACGTGACATGTCTTACACAATATTAGCTAGATAAGAATGTAAGTTACAAAAGTGTACATGTTTTTACATTCCTTCTGATACATTATATATAACATATTTAATATATAAATATACTCATGTTAACGAGTATGTATGAAACATTACGAGAAATCTTTAATTTGACATGAAACAAGCAAATAATATAGATATGATTAATTATAGGCCATATAAAATTTATAACTGTGACACTATAAAGTATGGAAGCCAATAAATACAGCTTCAAAGTCCATACATACACTTGTAATGTATTAGACCGTACTTCTGTGGAACAGGACACCACAGTAAACAGTCATATCAAGGAATACATAAAAACAGCAGCATAATTATGTGATCAAGATTAAACGTGTTAATCTCTCTCTCTCTCTCTCTCTCTCTCTGTTTTTAGTGGTTTCTTCTGCTTCCTTAGATGAATACTGTGATTACTCTTTCCTTTTCATAAAATTTTCGCTCTCCCATTTCCTTTCCTAGAATTTTATTAGTTCTATTTCGTGATCGCACGTGTAAAAAGCGATGGGTTAGTGTTATGCGTTGTGGCCGTGGTTTGTGTCTGGTATGGAAGAGGCCCGAGAGACTTGAAACTCTTGAAGGATGCTCCGCTGACATATGGAAACAATTGAGAAGCCCATCTTCATCTGAGTCTCACCGCCCCTCCAGTGTCTTCATCATCTTGTCCCTTCCGGAGGTGTCCCCGAAGTGAGGGCGTAAGCACAAAATGCCAGAACTCGGGTAAGGCTGAAATACAGGAAAGTCCTTCCACATCCATAGCAATTCAATCCAATCCCTTTTTATTATGGGTGTATTAATGTTCAAAAACGGTAGGCTCAAATCTTTTTCAAGTGTTCTTCAATTTTGAGAGGGTGGAGGCTACACTTCACATAAATGGACACTTAATTCTTAATTTAAATACCTGAGAAGGTTTATAATTACCAGAAATTAGTACTGAGAGTGTTTTAAATGAGATATAATTAAAATATTTTGTGCTTATTTATCTCCCACACTATATTAACTAAAATACACCCTTATATAACATCTACTTTACTTCATCTCTACCGTCCGTTCATTTAGATGCTGCGGAAGGTGAAAAGAAGACCTAGTTAAGATGCAGTTCTGCGGTGGAAGCTGCGCTGGGCGTGAGGGAAGAGGGGGAAAAAAACCTGCTTCAGTTCCTTTCATCTCCAAAATACACTGAAAGAAGTCTATGTGAGCAAAAGTCTCTTTCAGGGCTCTAAGGTTACTTCAACTATAACACGGAAGGGAGGGGGAAAGAACCCAGAGTCCCACCAGCAGCAACATCAAATAAGGATAAGTGTGTGCTTTCTTATCACTAAAGGTACGAGTGGAAGAGACGTCAATTATCTAATGTGTGATATTACAAAGCTTGTGTAGGAAGTAAAGGCAAGAAACAAATGACAAATGAAATTGCACCTTGTTGTTACCGCAGCCAGTAGTGCTTAGAGATGCGCATTTTCTAAATCATAATATTATTAAAAACCTCCATATTCATAATTCCTTACAACACTAATGCTTCTTAAACCTAACCTAAAACTTAGTCGTCATTATTAAAGTTAGGATTTGGGATGACTTATACTGACGTTTGTTGACTTCATTATTGCTTTTGAGGACACCTAGTACAGATTTTTGGTAAAAAAAACCAACTAAATTTTGAACTTCATACATAATATTGTCACATCATAGCTTGGTATGGAAAGAGAATAAGGTTTTCATAATAAAAACAGAATCGGCAGAAAGTATTACATCATCAGCTATGAAATCGGGTTACTGTAGCTCCCAGGCGTGAGGAAATGATACGTCAGCCTTCGCGCAAAACCGGCCCAGATAGAACTAACAAAACTCTTAATAAAGCTTGGGCCAGAATTTCGAAAGGAATAAACTCAATATAAAAATACCAGATGTGACTCTTCAATGTTCACTTAGGGGTCACTCTGAGTCACAAGGGCAGTCACGCAGTTACTCAGCCTTCCGACACCATCTCTGTCCACGTCGCCCAGAGGACCTAAGTTAAGCCTGAGACAAGCCTCCGACGGTAGGATGGCCTTGTACTTTTGTATGTAATCCCTAGTACAGGCCCAGCGTCTCTGCATCCGTTTGTATTTAATTGAGCTCTGGCCACCATGGCAGAACTAGCCCCCAACCTTTTTATTAAACTTTTTATATTGAATCATTTCTTGTGTATCATTTAACCATTACACCTGATTTATTTCCCCCCGTCACTTCCAAATGTGAAACGTGACACCATGAAACTATATAGTTTACAGATTATGCCGATTTATAGTTTTGTAGGTTTGTGGCATTTAAATGGATTTGAATGGACATTTAAATATGGCGGACTGGCTGCCACATCCCCTTTACCACTGCTTTCAGATTTTGGGTCAAAAATATGACACTACCTAGTTTGTACTTGTATATAATTTTTGTTTATTTGGAGAATTTAAATTGTTTGAATGACAATTTAAATACGGTCACCATGCTGTTACACAAACACACACTCAACCTTTTTGCCATTTGCCGTAACTTGCATATTTTTAATGTTGAGTGCACTTTTCTTAAAAACTATGTAAGATAGAGCTGTAAATTATTTTATGCATGTTAAAAATACATTTCTCTATATAGTTTTTAACTTAATGCATGCATAAGTGTACTGAAAAAAAGAGCTTAAAATTAGCATAAAATTATGACACTATATGGAAATATTTTCAAAAATTAAACTTTTGCATTAAAGTAGATAATATTGTTTCACCAGCAATATTAAGTAACATATTTTAAAATCTGAGTATGGAGAGACTAATAATTTGTGGGAAAAGTGCCCCTAAAACAGCAAAAATGTTAACATTTAATATTTTTTCTCATATTTTGAAATAATTATAAAATAATAACAATAAAGTTTACCAAAATTTAAAAACAGATTATAATTGAGATGTAATTGCTTAATAAATGGTAACATTTTCATTTGGATAGAGAGTATAGTTTTTCAGCTTGTATTATCGCTCGCACGGGAATTTGCGTCTCGGTAGCTGGATATGGCACAGCTGGCCGTGCCTTATGCATCTTGCGCTACCAGGGTTACCTTTTCAGTTTTTACAAAAACCAGGAAAGAAAAACAATTTTTTGAAACAAACTATTTTTATTGCTTTAAAAAATAATCGTCTTTAAGGTTTAGCACTTTTGTATTCGTTCAAACAAATTCTCAAAACATTTTTTTTCCCTGTGAAGTTGGTAACTCAAAAATATATTTTTTAAAGGCTTCAACAGCTTCTTCGGGTGATGAAAAACGCCGTCCATGCATTTTTTGTTTGATATTCGGGAACAAAAGAAGTCGTTAGGCGATAAATGAGGTGAATACGAGCAATGAGATATTATTTCGATACTTTTCTCCTTTAAATAATCAATTATTTGAAGTGCTGTTTGAGAGCTGACATTCTCATAATGAAGAATGATGCGACATTTTGGTTGTTTTTCTTGCTTTCGTCGATGACTTCTGACAAACAAATTGTTGTATAACAATCAGCATTAACTTTTCTTCGATCCCCTTAAGGAATTGTTACATGTCCAGTACAACCGAAGAAACAAACGATCATTTTCTTGGAAGTCCTTCGTGAACGAACAACTTTTGTGGGATTCGGTTTATTTTGCAACACCCAAACAGTTGATTATTGTTTAGTTTCTAGTTCGTAAGAATATATCCAAGTTTCGTCACCTGTTATGATATTGCATTCGGATTTTGCAGTATCTCGGTGGAATTTTTTGAGCATTTCATTACATTAATTCACACGAGCGTTTCTTTGGAGCTTGAATGATATATTTTGGGATATTATAATTTATGACAGACAACCGATTTTAAAACATGTGCAGAATCAATAACATGAAGTCAAATTATGCGCAATGTATCGAGGAACAGATCTTTTTCACAGCTAAATGTTAAAATCGAATGTACCGCAGTCTTCGATGCCTCTATTTCACTGTAAGTAACATGTCGAAATTCCTCAATCATATTGCGCACAGCACTGATGTTTTAGGAAATGACAACCGATTTTGGTCGACCTTCACAAAATTCATCACTGACGGACGAAATTCTGCAAATCAATTGTAAACAGTCTTTTCTGACGACGCTTCATTACCAAAAGTTGAACGAAGCAATTCTATGCATTGCTGTTGAGTTAGGCCTTCACTACAATCTTAAAAAATCATCTAACGCAAACCTTCACGCGTAATTTCGACATTTTTTTTTTTGCAAAATTGCTTTGTTTAAACGCTCACTGTAAAAAAACTATTCAGTCAATTTCTAAGCAGCAACTGTCTTTGCAATAACAAATGTCAATTGTTGCGAAAATAGTAATGACATATCTTAATAGTGGTCGGTTGTAAAAACTTAAAAGGCTACTCTCAAAATCGCATGAAAAACTCCAATTTTCCTGCAATAAAGAGAGATTTCTTGTATAAAATCTTGATTTTCAGAACACCAATACGAGAGTTGTGAGTCTTTACACGATAATTTTGGCGGGACCACGCCTCATCTGAAAAGATCACAAGTTGCCGGTCGATTCAGTCACTGATGAAAGAAACCACTCACAGAATGCACACATGCTAGAGGATCACACACTTTTGTTGCTCTTTGTGCAGAAGATACTGAAACTCCAATTTGTTGTGCTAATTTTGGAAGTGATTTTATTAGCGGACGTTCAAGACTTACGCCAATTTCGTCTAATTTGTCTTCTGTTAAAACTGTGTGTTTCTTGTTTTGCATTGAACCAGTAGTATCAAATTTAGTCACAAGATAGTGAAATGCAGTTCTGGAAGGGGGTAATTGCCCAAGGACGCGACGAGCAATAGCATTTCCACACACGAACACACACACACACACACGCGCGCGCGCGCGAAACGTTGTTCTAAAGTATTCGCGAACGAATGCAGACTGCTGACACTGCTCGGAAGATCAGGACAAGGAGGCAGGTAGGTAGCCGGCCTTGGCCGAGAAGCAAAACCCCGTGCAAGCGGTAAGGAGTATTATGGAAGCCTGGTAAGAGCAGGTTCGTAAACTAAGACTAAACTGACACAGCAAAACTGATAGCGCTCATTTGTTTCCTAGATGTTTCACAAATATCGTTAAACCGCAGTTACATGCTGTAGCACCCGTGGAGATACACAATTTGAGGAACTGAAAATGAGCCCTAAAGAATTTAAGAGGAGCGATGAACAATTGATTGTTAAACGATGCCAGAAATGTTTAGAAAGTGAAAGAAAGGAGTTGTAACTCTTTTCCCCTCTTCAAATAGTGTTTAACGCCCGTTTAAATACTGAAGCATCAGAGGGGTGGGCACTGATTATACATGAAATGAAATGATAAATTAGAAAACAATTTTTTTTAAGAAAGGAAATGTTCCAGCCCTAAGTTTAGGGTACCTCCCCGGCATTTACCACTTATGGCTGAGGAAAACTTGGAAAAAACTTCAGTCAGGAAGAAAGGTCCTGGTGGGAATAGAACCCCAGACCTACCGCTCATGAGTCCGCGCCTTATAGACTTCGGCCACCCGTGGCGGTCAACATCTCCGTGAGTGACAAGGGTGAGTACATGCCTATTTAACTGCTTATTTATTTGTAATATTATTAGCCAGTACCTCCAGTATGGAAGTTGTAGTTTGATTCGGCGCCAAAGAAGACAATTTTATCTGCAGGAAAGTTTATGGCACCAATCTTGTAACAAATTAATTACAATTCACTAACTGGTTGTTTATCTTTAGAGGAAGTGAAACCATAACTGTATAACAGCTGAGCCAAGTAGATAAAAAATCCTAAGAAAAGATCCAGTTCACAGGAAGTATTTCATTATAACAGGGTCTTAGTGAAGAGCAAATTCCTACTCCCAAGATTTGTCTAATCCTAACCTCCACCTGTTCCCAAATCTCAAACTCAAAGCCTCTTCGGAGAAGGGATAATGACACGACATCGCTGAAACAAATGTATTGACTTTAAGAAAAAATTATATTAAAAAAAAAAAAAGAAATACTCTTCAAGTTAAACACTTCTTTCTTCATTCTTAGGCTGAGACCTTTTTAGACCGCCTTGTCTTCATAGGCCCCCCAATATAAATATTATGCAAATTGTTGGTACCCCGAAATCTTTCAGAAATTCAAATGCAACTGCGCGTGGGATGTTGTCAGTTTTTGAACCTTTGCAGTGGTAACGAGAAGACAGTATTGGAATACATTATCACAGGAATCTATGTTTCTGTACTATAACGTTCTATCAAAAATAGTATCAATGGAGTGGTGGAAAAATGGTGAAACGTGCGTTAGAAAGGACTAGGTCACCTCGCAAATTTTTAGGAGATTACAGAAAAGTTCTAGATATACTTCAAAGAAGGTACACGGACGTGACTGGGAAGGAAATGCTGAGTCTAAGAGTTCGTCTGAAACACGACATGGCATCAGTTCACACAGCTACTGAAACACTTGTGACTTTCGGGAGCTGTATGATCCACAGTAAGGCAAACCTTCCCCCAGCAAGTATTACTATTTTAAAAACTGGAAACTGGCCTCTGAAGGCGGAGATTCACAAACGAATTTGGCTGAAAAACGACACAGTGTTCTCGGCAGTTGTGTACCTAGAACGTTCTGAAACTCCTCGGCCTAATCACGAAAACACAAGATTTAAGAGAAATCTTTCCTTTATTTTTCAGTGTATTCACCGTGTAAATCAATACATTTAGTCCAGCGACTTTTCAACTTTTTAATACACTAAGTAAAATAAAAGTTAGCCAACTGTGAAAAATAACTGTCTGACTCAGTTTCAACCTCATCATTTGATACGAATCTTTGTCCACATAGCCATTTCTTCAGGTTTGGGAACAGAAAGTAATTAATAGGAGCCAAATCCGGCGAATATGGCGGGTGTGGAAGTTGCAATGGAATGTATGCAGTTTTGCGCCAACAATCTCCGACTTATGTAAAGGCGCATATCGTAATGAAAGAGAACTTTCTTTTTAGCAAGGTGTGAGCGTTCAGCCTGAATAGCATTCTTCGTTTGGTCCGCAAAGAATCATAATACTCTCTGGTTACGGTTCTGCCCTTCTGAAGGTAGTTTACGAGTACTATGCCATGAGAATCCCAGAAAACTGTAGCCGTGACTTTTCCTGCAGATAGAACCGTTTTTTTTTTGTCTTCTTTGGTGCACTTTCACTTGTTGCCACCCACTGGACTGTTCCTTCGTCTCTGACATGTAGTGATGAATCGTGTTTATATACTGTTGTTAACAAACGCGGTACCTATCGAGGGGGAAGCTTTCTCATGCCCAAAACTTCGTATAAAATGTAGTGAGCACTTTGTAATGTCAGCCAATTCCCATTCCTCGATCGGCTATCATCCAGTCGGCATATGAATTTTTATCACAATCTCTCGGTCGTAGCAGTTTTGGAACGCCCTGAACGCTCATCATCTTGAATAGATAATCGACCACGCAGCCTACTTTTTAACCACCGAAAACGTGTGGGATCTAAATCATTTTGTATTTCTATTTGAGTTAAATCATTCAAAATGAAGTACTTTATCATAGCTCGTATTTAAATTTTATCCATTTTGTGGAAAAAGTTAATACTAGTTTGTTTACACGATCGTCACAAACAAGTGGCTACAGTCTGAAACTTTACAGCTCATCACCTAAAGAATGATACTTAACAACTATTACAGTAATTAGGATCTTAACACCATCTCTGAGTCAGGTCGAGAACTTTTCCAATACCCCTCATATTGACGAATAAATGAATAAAGTTAAATTAGTAGACATTTTCTGCACATTAACAATTTGTGTATGTGCTAAAGGCTTATTATTTCAAATATGTTGATCATTTTTATTATTTACTTTGAAAATATTGTAGAATCTTAAAGTTGCTCGATTCACAAGATATTCTAATTTTCAGAGCGCAGTAATTAATTTTCAAATGCTACCCATTATTACATTAGCGAATTATGCTGTGTATTTATATTAACGCCATATATATAAAACTTCGTTTTCACGAAGTAATTGCATTTCTTTCGTATAGAATTTTCACCCATCTAATTCCATATGCTCTGAAAACATTAGAACGTGGACTGCGTATGTTCACCGTGACATATTCTACCATTAAATTGCTCTGGAATAAGCTTTAAAACAGAGAGAGACAAATAATAAATCCATATTTTATTTGTTTTACTTTCAGATATTTATCCTGACAGCAATGCCAGTTTGTTTAACCGAAACGTTTTGTATTTGACACTTGGCGAGGGGAAACAAAAGCCACACTGTGCTGGTGGAGAAATGCATACAAACTCACAGTGGACAGAACTACTTCCTGGTAAAGCGGTTCCTATCAGGAAAGTTTAATTTACTGGCCCTTCGTCTCTTCCATTTAAATGAATAATAGACCTTTTCCAGGAAGGCCGAACTCCTGAACATCGCATCTATCTTCACCCAAAGAGAAGAAAAGAAACTGCACACAGCAACTTTTTCTAACTGTACGCACTGCATCAAAGGTTAGAGGCGTACAAGCCGTTGTATTACAATATGTATATTAAATTTATATTGACAGAAAAATACAAGAAAAATGATAATGCAAAACTATAAAAGAGAATTAAATTAATAACATTGTACATTCTGTACAGAAAATTTATAGATGCTTATTCATTATTATAACTACACATTGGATTTGTATGCAAATGCATATTTAGCTTGTTTTTACTTGTGATATGGAATTAAGTTTAGCAATAAGTTACATGTTCTTATGTTCTTATATTTAAACGTTTATAGTATATATAATTGCATATTTCCGATGTTACTGCATATTTAATAATTTTCTCATGCATCCAGCATATAATACATATATTTTTAAAATTTAAGCTTTAAAATTAATATTTAAATATGTTTGTGACAAAATAATAAAGTCCTTTCTATGCGAGCCTCTCTAGTACGGTTGCAACAAAAGCAGGTGATATTACTCGGGAATTTCTCATTCCATTTTCCTTATCTATATGCGTCACCATGCAGCTCAACCTGGCCTGCTGATCTGATGCTGTTCAGTTTTCTATGAGGTTAAGGTCGTGTTATAATGCCGAAAGAAAAATCGTCCAGAAGTTTGGCCAGAGGGAGGCAGTGAACGTAAATTTCAGATGCTGCATCTTACGTGTTAAAGGCTGCTTCAGTATTAAAAGTGTTTTTCGTCTAACATTCATGTTACGTGTATTGTGCATGCGCTTCACAGAGTAGCGGAAGCCATAAGGGAAGATTTTCCTGAGGTGAAGAACAGTTTAATATCCAGCACCATGAAGATGTTTGTTAAAGCCTCATCCAGAGTTAGAGTACATAGAAGGAAAATTTCCGGAGCAACACCCATTACCCCCCAGAGCCAATACTTACTCTTTGGGGTATGTGGATTGAAGCTATTCTCTTCTATTCAGATAATTTTAATGTGTTAAAGTTCGTTGGTATTCTGAATCCAAAAGACGCTTTGTCAATTGAACGTTCTCAGAATATAATTAATAGTGAGTATTTGCAAAGGGACTTGACTTAATGAAGATGCATTTGAAATTTATAGCTGAAGACACACACACACTGGTTTGCCTTTACATTGATCTTATCAGTTCTCAATGAGGTTTAAACCTGAGAGTGCTCCTGAAAGTATGCCGGATAATTAAGCGGTAAATTGTGTAGTGTTTTAGAGAGAAATCCGGACATTAAGTTTTGCGTTCTGTGGATAAATATCTTCAAGGTGAAAACGTTGCAGTGTTTCCTAAAAGAAATTTCCCCAGAGCTAGTAGGTGCTTTCAAATTTTGCCCAATAACATCTACAGAAAGTTCCTTCTCAGCATACAAACTTGTGTTAATCAGCGACATAAACCTAAACCTGAGCATTTGGAGAAAATGATCATTGTACACTGCAAATCAAATTACAATGACGAAATGATCTCTAAACAAGAATGTGCATTGTAAGTACCAAGAAGTGTAAGCTTAAAGTTGACAATTTTAGTACATGCTTAAAGCATATTTTCAAAATTATAGAGCACATTGTAAAGATTTTGAGAGCATAAATGCGTGCATTTTTAAAATATTTTTAGTGCATACAAATCGGATGTCTAATTACGACATAATCGTGCCAAAATAATAGTGTAAATTTCTATGAGGGACATTCGGAAAAGATTTACAATAATAGTTTTTGCACATGCAACATGGTTGAATGCACTTGGAATCTCTCAATGCCCTCCCCATCGTCAATTCGCCATTTCCATCTTCCTAGTAACTTCATCATGGCACCACGAAATCATTGTTTGGATGTACTACGCCACCACAAACTTGCCTGCATTTCCTCGTTGTTGCTGAATTGTTTTACCTCGCAGCAAGTCTGCATGCTATCGAATAAGACGGAGCGAAATCCGTGAATATGCTCGATGCGACACAACAACTAACTCCAGCGATGCCAACTTTACGGTCGTGGTGTTGCTAGTTTGATGCCTTGCATTGTTATGTTGGAGGGACACTCCTGTCGACCACTTCCCCTTGCCTTGTCTAAAGCGTGTAAGGTCTCCGTACAGCTCGCTGCTGACAGAAGCCAGTACAAAACAGTATGCCTGAAGTGTTGCAATAGGCAGCGAACATCCTTTTGCCTGTAGATAGGGCAGCACGAAATCTCTTGGGCCGCGGACTCCCTGGAAGTTTCCATTGCATGAACTGTAATGTCTTCTCTGGTGTGTGACTCGTCACCAATCACCAGCTTCACCAAATAATCCGGATCTTCAATCTGCACTTTCAGTAGCCGACGGCAGACTTCATGCTTTTCTCCTTCTGTGTCTGTGTCAAGTCACGTGGAAGCCAATGTTTCATTTTTTAACTTTCATGAATAATAATGGTGTGCCAATGCGTGTATGACATTTCAGCTCATCGAAGATTATGCGCCTTTCAGGCATGACCAAATCAGACACAACCTTTATTTTCCTGGGAGATTATGATGTTGACAGACCAGTACTCACAGGTACTCACATCCCTGTGTACAGTTCCCTGCAACTGGCGAAATCATTGATCCAGCTGCAGTTTTGGTGCCTTCCTTCCACAAAAACTATACAGTCCATCTTTGTCCATGATAGTCGCCTTCCATCTTGTCCATGTCTTTCTATACTTGACAACAAACGAACACTGTCTCTTTGCTACACATGCTGCGTTCAACCGGTCTACATGGCGTACTAGTAGCAGTCCACCAATAGACGTGCCCATAAATTGCGCGGTATTCGTAAAACACCGCAATTATAAATAACTTTGGAAAACCCCTCGTAGTTCCATTACTCCAAAACTGAGTGAGCACGGAATGCATCGAACCTCCAGCTATCTGATGACCGACGTGGCGGAGGGAATGACATTAGCCGATAAATAAACCATTGCACACTATAGGCACTTGAATGACAGACAACAAGTTCCTATGCACTTAAAAGGTTATGTACTCTCCCATGTCACCCTAGAAGATTCTGGAATCACCTCCTTTCGTTTGTTACACATTTCCGGCAAGTGGTTATGAAATTTCTCTTTGAGAAATTAAATTTAACTGCTGGCGATGTTACCCCTCAATAAGTGTGCGGTGATTTGTTAAATTAGTTTTAAAATTATTGATACTCATGTGCAGGATTATAAAATTAATCAGAAAAGGTTGTTTTTAATTGAAATAGAGTGGAATATGTAAAATTTATATGTTAATTAAGGAGTGATGAGTCAAAAAAGAATTGGAACAGAGTAGGAGCTTAAAAGAGCAATAATGAGGAGAATAAACGAGGAAAGGAATGGAAAGAGAACTCTCTAATGTGAAAGAGTAACCTGAAGTGGTGGCTGAAATTCCTGTAGGCGTCTACTGACGAGCTGAAAACAGAGAAAAGTAAGAATCATGGATGTTGCACACGGGGTACTTCAATTGTTATTATTTTATTTTGTATTGTTTCAGAAATTGAAATTATAACAATTAACTTTCATTTAAAATTAAGTAAAGAAATTAATTGTTTTCGTGGGGGTTACATCTAAGAATGGCCAGGGTCATAACATTTTGATCAACACGTACTTATTTCAGTAATATGGTGCGTTTTTGACTTGAATATTTATACTGATATATGTGTACGATTTCTCTTCACACGTTTCATTCCTGCTAGGGTAATCGGAAAAATGTAGCGATCACACACAACAGACAGTATTTTGAAAATTACGGGCTTTCTTGTTTTCTAAATATTGCGACAGTATGCACGTCACTGATAATTAATTTTGAATCTGAAGCACAGCTGCCTGGTTCACTGGACGTTATGCAGAATAATTAGGTTATGAGTAACCGACTGTCTAATTCATACATTGTAAAGCATTAAAGATTAGTTTCGAATTGCTGAAACTGTTTCTAATAAGCGTTGATTTTATTATGCTTTATATTTAAATTACTAATAACAAATTAATATATTTGAAGAAGAACGTACCGCCACAGGTGGCCGAGGTCATTAGGACTCGTGAGCGGGAGGTCTGGAGTTCGAATCCCGCCAGGACCGTCCTCCCTGACTGAGGTTTTTTCCAGGTTTTCCTCAGTCCTCACAAATGGCAAATGCCGGGGAGGTATCCTAAACTTAGGCCTGGAACGTTTACTACCTTCAAAAATCCTTTCCTAATATAGCATTTCATTTCATGTAACATCAGTGTCCACCCCCTTCGGTGTCTCAGTAGAAAAAACGGGCGTTAAACACCATTAAAAAAAAAAGCGCCGCCTCCTGCCTTTGAAGAAAAATTACATAGAAAGCTTTTTGAACAACTTTTATAGTAATCTACAGCAATATTTTCTTATTTTTTTCATTACCAACTAAAGTTTCTCTAAAGTTACCGTATTTACGTGAATCTAATACGCACCTTTTTTGTCCAAATGTAGTATTGAAAATTGTGTGCATATTAGATTCCAGTGCAAATCCTTTCCATAGTTCACCGATAACTTCATTAAAATTTATCGTTTATTGCGTCATAATGCATTGCTGCAATTGTCAACTTCGTTACATTTCTTGTTGGCCTATTATTGCATCGAGTGTTTGAATAGTAGGTAGTCACGAAATGGAAGGCAAACAGAGAACATTTTGCTGCTTTCAAGTGTAAAGTAATTGAAATTGACATTATTTGCAACTAAAGCTAGTAGGAAGAAATTCACTAATCCTCGCAACGGAAGACATCCTGACATTAAAGAAAAGTTTTGAAATTCGTACATTAAAGGAGAAAAAACGGGCAACCTGTGACCAGTGACACCATGAGAAAGAACTATTTCTTTGACCTACGTCAATTGTCCTGGCAACAGCGCGAGTGATAGATTTTGTTCTGGATGGGGTATATATAAGATACAGTACAAGAATATGCGATAGTCATTTTTTATAATTTTAAGTTTCAAATTTGGAGTGCACATTGCTTTCGATGGCACTTTGATTCGCGTAAATACGGTGTGTTATTTTTGGTTCGAGCTTTTATTAATAATGATAGTATTTTACAGTGTGCAGTGAACTTAATCGCTAGCCATGGCCATGTTATCATCAGGTGTGTAGACACTTAAGATGTTTTATGCTATTATGCAGAATTTTGAACTTCCTACCTCAAAATATTTGTCCGTATCCACTCTACATTTGGTTGGTTGAATTCAGGGACATCCGGTATAGTGTGATGAGAATGATAAAAACATGGAATGCAGGGTATATTTTAAAATTTATTTCAAATTACAATATTATCATCATCATCATCATCATCATCATCTATAGATGCTATACCGATTGAGTCTGTAAATAGAACACTTTGTACATTTGTATTTTATGGTTTGATTTCAGTGTAAAGAAACACAGCCGTAATCTGGAAATTCCAGATATAAAAGTGAACTATACACATTTTATTTTCAACTCCAATATTATATTTCAGGCAGAGTTGTCTCTAGTGCCAGTCAAACAGTTCCAGGAAGGTCTGGGATGCTGACGCGATCCCTTGCAGATTTTAATAAGCGGATTCCATCTGGTCAACAAATGCGCATCATGACATACAGTTGACTTACTTTATTTTCATATCAGCAAAGTTTGCTCGTTAAATTTTCACCCTAGCTCTTCCTTTAGCCTTCAAAATGTAGAGGATATGCCAAGAAAAAGAAATCAATACTTCACGCGTTTTTATGCTGGTACGGATATGCATTAAAAGACAGAAATTTTACTTCGATAAATATATCAAACTGAGATACTCGTATTAATGACGTTTTTTTTTTCCCTCAACCCAAAGAAAAGTTATCTGTTTTTTAATGCGAATAAATATAAATCGAGCTTAAGCTATAAGCATAATTTATTTCAACATTTACTTAGCTTGAACGTTAATTTTGTCGTTTGCTTTTTATGAATATGAAAATTAAAGGAAATGCTATTATAATTATATACTTATAATTTAAACTTTACAACGTTTCAATAAATAATATTAAGCAAATGATATAAATAACCGATTTAGACTTCTCCCTCGTTTCACTTCTCCTTGATAAAATATAGGATTTCAGTTTTTAACTCAACTATCTTCAGTGCTCACTTAAGAATTTGTTGTTAACAACGAGCTACTTTGGCTACACCTGTATCCTCTGGTACACCCAATTCGGTCACAACAATTTTGACTGCAATGTGTCTCATAGCTGTTGCCGTGGCAATGATAGACGTTTGTTTTATGCTCCGAGATAGAAAGTACAACCAAAAATTAGAGTTGGACAGCGAAGAGTATCTAGGGCGGTGAGAAATGTGTGTCGTTGATTGGCTGTCCCGCTTCCAAAGCAACTCCGAAGGATGCGCGAGCCGGCGAGCATTGTCAGCGTATTATATTCTTTTTCTGGGACACTACAAATTTTTTTTAAATTTGCTGGTATATTGATGGGGTTACTTGTTTTTATAGTCTGTAGGTACAAACATTTTTCTTTTCGTATTGTTAACGTATTACTTTAATCATTATTGTATTCAGCTTGTTATATTGATATGATTGGTGTAATAATACTGTTTGTAGCTTCGGTTATCTATGGCGCCATTTTGTTGCATTATAACATTTACAAAATGACCTACAAACACTGAATTTTGTATAATAAATAGTTAAAAAGTGAGTAGAATAAATTGTATGTATCAGTATATTTTTATACTCAAACTGTGTAGTAATATATTAAATATTATTTTTAAATTAAACTGCTTATGTGGAGGTAGGGCTGCAACAATTTTTTATGTCACAAGTCGTCACTGGGTAATTCATAGTTCGCTTTTGCAGATTGTTGTCCCTATTGTGATGAAGGAAACGGCCTACCACAATAAGCCTAACAACATCTGATGCGGTGCTGAAGAAAGCGTGATCCAATAAAATTTGCACCGCAAACTGGCAACTCTGCTGTTGGCTAGCGATAAATGCACGGCGTTATGAAAGATGCTCAGATAAAATTCAACCCGGTAACGACTGAGTTATGAGCGCATTCAAACTTCTGAGAAAAAAAAAAAAAAGTGCAATAATTGCACGTTTAAATTCAGACAAGAGAGTCGAACTTATTTGTAGAAGTAGTTTATAATTAAAAAATTCATTATTTCGATAAGACGAAATAATTAGAAGTAAAATGGGAAAAATCCTACTACCAGGCGTAAATTTTCCAACTCCAAACTAAAAGATAAAACTTCGTACGCATTACTGAAAGGAAAATACAGCGAATAAATATATTTTCAAGCAGATATAAATAACACCGGTTATACAATTATCTGATGACCGACATGGAAACTATATCGGCCGATAAGCCATCGCTCAAGGCCAGCTATACGAGTATGGCTGGCGGGCACTGCTGCGTTAGACATGCTACTTTGTCAGTGTTGTTTGAACAGTGAAATAAACCAATCATGTCTATTCCCACAGTAAAGTCTGATAAGAACACTAAATAGCCAACTAGACATAATTATTCTATTCCACGAGCGTTTATTTATGAGACGTATGTCCGTATCGAGCCCGCTTGTGGTGTTAGGAGATTACTAGATGAGACATTCCTAGTGATTGAATTTTAAGTCGTAATACGATTCATAAACTAGCAGTGTCCACACATTTTAAACAACTAAAAATAATATCTGTTAAGAGGTGAAATTAATTTATTAAAGAGATGTCAGAAATGTGAAGAAAATGAAGGCAAGTAGTTCCAGCAATGGGTAAATATAACCTTTCAGTGGATTAGAATTTAGTTGACTATCACTCCAGTTGGAAATGAGTAATCAGAATTGAAAATTTCGGGTCATGATCGGCAATCGAACTGCGGGACTCAGGCTCTAACCAACTGAGCTACCATGCCCTCCTCCAAGCATGGCACAAGATAGAGAGAGAAGCGTGGTTTGAATCCAGGCAATGAATCGAATTTTTCAATTTACGAAAATGTCCAAATTTAGTGGATGTGTTTAAATTTGTAAGCCTTTCGCGTATATCAAAGCTTAGGGTCCTATTCCACAAAAGTATGGTCTGATAATTACAAATGTATTTGTACTAGTCCTTGTAATTTTCTGTTTCACGAAAGAAATGAACACTAGTAAAGTATTAGTAAAAAGTTACAAGTGACGTCATATAAGAGCATGCTGGAGGAACAGCTGTTTGCCATAAATCGCCATACGTTGGATTAGGTTATGCGCACTCCTTAGTA
The DNA here is from genome assembly GCA_030762175.1 of Metallyticus violacea. Lineage (NCBI taxonomy): Eukaryota > Metazoa > Arthropoda > Insecta > Mantodea > Metallyticidae > Metallyticus > Metallyticus violacea. The sequence goes on from CM060835.1 coordinate 27,834,433, forward strand.
ATAAATTCGTTTTAATGTACACAGTGGATTATTGTCATTCCTGCTAAATGGTCTTGTATTTTTTCAGATATAATGAAATTTAAATACTTTATTATACATTTATAAATATCCAAGCGTAATAATTCACTTTGAAACGGCAGTCGATTGGGCTTTCCGATCGCTCTTGGTCATTTATTTTATTAGTTCATTTGATCATTTATATTTATTTATATTTCTTGATAATCGTTCTCATTAAAAGCCAAAAATTGGGGATATTGTCCCAGAACAGATTATTTAAAAAGAGATTGAAGAATGAAAAGAACTTATTTTCGTGACATATGGTAAGAACCTTAAAAAACATAAACAAAGATACTGAACTGAAATATGCATTTCAAACAGGAAATGCCAATATCAGTCATAAAGACATATTTTAATTGCACTTAACGTAACTTTTTATTGTACACAAATGCTGAATTATTCTTTCTTCATTTTTATAAAATTATGTAGCGCATTACAAATATATTTTATGCATGGGTCGTAGACCGTACACGCTTAAGTACAATACACAATTAGAAAACGGGAAAATAATAGTAAAAATAAAACAACATTAATAGTAATAATAAATAAATATTATTTAAATTTTTTTAAAATATGAAACAAATATTTATAGATATATGAACGAAAACATATTACATATTATTTATAATTATGCCAGTTATTGCGTTCTAACCTGTAAATAAATAGCTTATAGCTTCGTGCACTTTGGCTAGGAAAATGTCCGTATTCATCTAATTAGCGTGATTCGCAAACAGATCCCAGCATGCCAATCGACCTCTAATTACCTTTAAAAGTTTTCTGGGAACAAAGTGTTTTTCAAGTATCCAGTGAGTACATTCTACCAGAATATGAACCCATCCTCCTCTCCTCCACAAAATGGGCAGATTCTCCTACCAGAACTATCCGTTATTTTTTTACCGTTTCAATCTCCCAGTCTAAAGCAGATCATTCCTGATCTTGCTTTTCTCCCTCGAACAAGCATATACATCTGTTTACCCCTGGTTAATTTAATTTTATTTGATAGGCTGAAGGAGAATTTCTTGTTACATTCTGATATCCTCTAGCCTTGTTTTTAACTTTCTTCTATACATTTTTAATATTTTCCTTGCCTCTTTACTATATTGAACCCAAGCCAATTCCTCTGAGTCCTCTTTCCACCTCTGCAACCCAAAACATTGGTGTTATATGTACGCTTGTAAGTATGGAGTTGTAAAGTACAAATGTAGCAGACATCATTGTGGGACGGAATTTTACAAATAGCTACAAGTTACTTGTCTATACACTTATAATGTATTAGGCCATATTTTTGCGGAAATGACCCTGGAATTCGATCTGGGGAATAGGGGAGAGGAAGGAAAGAATAAAAACATCATTTGATTTACTCTTGCCTTGGACGAAACAAAAGACGGATCTGTTAATGTTCAGCTGGCTATGTTTTTAAGGTGTATTAGCAGTGATTTAAATATTGGCAAGATATAGTTTCTCCTACAATTCAAACACGTGGAAAAGAGACTTTTGGAGCTGTTTAATGCTGCAAACAATTTTGTTTATGTATATCTTTGCCCTGTGGTAATTTTCCAACGTTTCTTTCGTTTTCATCAAAGTAATGACAATCATTGATTTCACGTACATTTCTGAGCAAACGTTTTTAGAAACTACATAATAAATGATGTCGCAACATTATAAATGGCAACCACTAGTTTACTTTCTTTAATTTTGCACTACTTTGTTCAAAAAACGATTATGTACACTGCTGGCCAACAAAATTGAAATCCTTTGTGTTCGTTCATTATAGCCATGCGGAATGTTCTGGTTTCTGGTTTGGGTGCTTGACAGTGCCGTTGGGATCCTTCACCTATGTATTCTCGTTCTATCTCGATCCACTGATTTTTCATTCGTTTTGCTGACGAATTTTCTGCAGCACAAGCACCATTTATTCGTAATGACATTTTGCAGTCTAGGTATACCTCAATTCTTCCTTGATGAAATTCAGACGCCTGCTAGCAAATTTACGCGAGCCATACTCGTTTCTTGTGAGAAAACGGGGAACCATTTAATGCGCTTCTTATGGGTGATCAATTTATGATCTATAGTATAGTTAAAAGGAAAGCATGTCATAGAGGATATTCTCAGAAACATAACCTGGATTGGAAAAAAAAAAAAAAAAATAGTTTGTAAGTGTAAGTTTTAGCTGTGATCTTTTCTTTATAAAAATGACATTGCAACTATTGGAACAATAAAATCACGAAAGAGTTTTCTAAACATCGTGGGTTGCACGAACGCATCATTCTTTCATATTGAGTGATAGGAGGTAATTTTACCCTCTCCTATCTTTACAATGTTTGAGCACCGCTCAGCTGGAATATTCTGGTTTTTACCATTCGCTAGAGGAAATGCATTTGCTGTTGGCTATTTGACATAAACATCTGAACTTCTTAACTAAGGGGCAGGCACATTAAAGTTATGAGTGAGTTTTAAACAATTTTTTCTTTGATCGTAATTATCTCAAAACTACATTTTCCTTCATGTACGTGCCTCTAGAAAAAGATAGGGGAAAAAAAACTTAATGCATCAATTACTTGACATTCTCAGTGGCATTTCTGAACACACAGTAAAGTTACTAAACAGCATCGTTAATAAACATTTTATAACTTAGGGATTTGTGAAAGTTTAAGTATAAAATATTTGACAAAAAATAGACTTCAAATAAAAAAAATCTAATTATTGATTCAATGCTAAAATTCTATTTAATTGCTTCAGTACACAGACAAAATGTGTCAAAATAAGGTGAACAAATTTAAATGCTACAGCCCTAATTGTTCTACCACAGTAGGTACATACATTTAGCTAATTCAAGGTAACACGTAAGCAGAAATACTCTTGTAAATTGGAACATCAGTTTCATGACCGCAATTTTTACTGTAGAGCAATGAAATTTAATGTTTTTTAAAAAAATATTTAGTTCCAAAAGTAATAAATCACGCATTTTTTTATTTTTCAGTGTCTTATAATAAATGTGTACCTTTTACTGTATCCATCAGCATAAAATGCGCAATAATGCATATATATTGCATATAATTGCAAAGTATTCCTATATCTTTTCATTAATTTTTAACTAGTTTTAATGCAGTAAACTTTTTCACTTCAGAAACTACATAAAAAACTTCTAATACGCTACCGTGCTATCAGTTTTGTTTTCCCTATATTTTGCCTATGCATGAGTGCGCCGCTCGTTAGCCGGTTAGCCGGCAATTAGCGGGAAGGTAAAACAATAAAACAAACCAACAATACAATAATACAGGAACCAATTAACATGCTCATTATTTACCAAATTATCAAATGAGGTGTTAAAACTGTCCGCCTCTATTCTCCACACAGTTCTGGCCTCTCTTTAGGAAATTATTCATCACTCATTATACCGCCACGAGTGTCCGAGGAAGCTAAGGCACGGACTAGGGTTCGATTCCCACTAGGACCGTCCTCCCTGATTGAGAGTTTTTCCAGGACTTCCTCAGTCCTCATAAATTGTAGATGTCCGTGAAGTAGCCTAAACTTAGGCTTCCAACCTTAAAAGAACGGGGGGATTGGTCTTGTACATGACATTTTTAAATTTACCCCGAGATAATAATCGCAGACTGTTAAATTCTGAGAGCTAGGGGAGCACAAATGCCTACTAACAACTCTGTCTTGTGGAAACATATTGTGAATTGCTCTCATGGAATTATTCGCTGTGTGAGCAGTGCCAGAGTCCTATTGAAAAAATGCACAATCACGCTCGCTGTTGGTTAATTCTCTGAAACAAAGGGGTTAGTATGTTATTCACATAAGTAACGGAATCAACTGTATGCTCAAAAAATGGTGTTATGATTCTTTTACCACTGAGTTAACACATATAAATCAAACACATATGTGTTGTTGTAAACACACGACACATAATACACATTATGTATACTGTTGAATTAAGAAACTTACTACACAACATACACCCAGAAACAGCCACACTATGGATACGATGGTCAGCTAGGTCAACAAGTAAGCAAGCAGGTTTGCTATCCCTCCAAGATGTGGCAAACGAGTGGGGAAAAACCCGCGCCGAGGGGTAAAGCTTCACCGATTGCACTGTACAATTGAGTTTCCTGCCAGAAAACTAGTAATACAGAACTCCAGTACCAAATATGTCAATTGTTTAGCAGAAAAAGTTGGCGTGGCATATAAAAGAGCCATGATTTTTAAAGAGCATAAAGATTTGGAACTGAAATATGAAACCTTGGGAAACGCTTCTGGAATGTATGGACCATAAAATGAAAAATAAATAATTAAATAAAATGTTGTTTTTTATATTATTTGCCTGTATGCCAATTTAGCATTGGTAAGCAGAATCTTCCTATTGAACCTTAAATTTTATTTGTAATTTTTGACAACTCAATCGTTTGAAATCCTTCATTTTGGACAAAAACGATTTACTTTGTTACATTTCACAAACTAATAGTTATATAGCGGTATACTCGAAAAGTGTCAATATAGATTATGAAAAAATGGTACGTAATAGAGGGAAACTGAACTCGGGTTTTGTGTTCAGCACTCAAAAAAAAAAAAATAATCTAAAAGTTGCAGCCCCGTATAAGTTGCCTGTTTACAGTTTTGAATCTTATTAGTGAATTAGTAAATTTTCGATTACATTCATAAAACACTGAATACAGCCAAATTATTTTTCAGACAAAAAGTCATTATATACACAAATTATTTTGTGTTAAAGCAACGCAATTAACTTACTCAAAAGTTTGAATGAATCTTTTTTATAGCAACCAAAGCGAAACAAATTAAATAAATTTCCGCACCAGTAAACCTCCTTTGTTTGCTCACTAGAATCTACATGTTTATGTAAACTCGATTAACACAGTTAACGAGGTTCAAAATATCCTGATATTAGTGTATATAACGTTATGTTTTAGAACGTTATACATTGCTAATGAATGCTGTTGTTTGAAACCTTAGAGGAAGTGGGGTATGGAAACTGCAAAGCTGTGCATTATGGGACAGAAGAACGATTCATTAAAAGGAAAGGAAGAACGTGTAAGCCCAAATTGAAATTACCCTCTCTACACTAACATATTTTCAGAATATGTCTTTACCGTTGGCATGGTGTTTTGCATCTCGGTCGTTTCGCCTCCCCCCCCCCCTTCCTGTTTAAATCCGCATGCCTACCTTTCTGCTTGCAATTGAATTTCGAGCAGTCATCAATCTGCATCATTTTGTGAAGACGTTAGAGCAGTGATCAGCAAAATTTACGCCACTCCGAATGAAGAAAATGAGACTGGCCCGCACTGCAATAGAAGAACGCCACTCCAAGGCGGAGTCAACGTAGCCGGCGGGACCAGCTACTTTCGAAACACATTTTTCACACATTCACCTTCTGTGAATGATTTCAACGACTTGCCTGCCCATTTTCCAGGCAGCGTGATAACTTGCAAGTAGCACCTTGTTTTTCATTTCATCATCTGAATTATTTATTATGGACTGTGATTCTTTAATGGTTTCTTTTAATCGTGTAAATGTCTTTTTCGATGTAGCCGAAAATAAACGACGCACATTCTATTCAGTTGTGAAAACTGTTAAACATATTCAATATTCAACAAGTATTACTTTTATTGTTAATAATAAATTACTTTGCTTTAACAATGCATTTTGTTTAACTGTAAACATTGAATTTCAAAACAAACATATTTAATATTGAAACACGTAGTACCTGTTAACTAGTTGTGTTCTTTATGGCAAGTTTCATAGTGCCGTCCGATATTTGCTTTGAAAACGCCCTTTAATATTTTGGAACATCCAAACATTCACATCGTCTCCATAAGGTATAAAGAAATATCCTTCTTCCTTATTACTGCTAAATTTTCATATGTAGGCAGAAGCTGATGGCCTTGTTAACGCCATTGTAAATTTAAATAGACTAATTTGTCAATCCCGCACTGGTTTCATTCACTCTCTGACGGTAGAGTAACTGCTGAGTGTAGCATTGGTTGCCGTGTACAAAAGGTATGTGCCATGAATCTAGATCGAGTCATGAATCGATGCTTGCCGACCACTGCCTTTTATTTTTTTTTTTTTTTGAGAAGTGCTTAACGCCCATTTTTACTACTGAGGCACCACAGGCGGTGGACACTGATGATACATGAGATGAAATGATAAATTGGGAAAGGGTATTTTTTTTTTAAGGAAGGAAGCGTTCCAGGCCTAAGTTTAAGTACCTCCCCGGCATTTGCCAGTTATGAAGACTGAGGAAAACCTGGGAAAAACCCCAGTCAGGGAGGACGGTCCTGGCGGGATTCGAACCGCAGACCTCCCGCTCACGAGTCCGTGCCTCAACGACCTCGGCCACCCGTGGCGGTGGTCCACTGCTTTAGAGCAACGTATTTTTATGTGCAAGTATAATAAATATGAATTAGCTCATCGCGTTTGTGAGGAGTTATTTTTGAAGTTCCCTGGACAATTGCCTTCTTCCAGAAGTAAATTTGATACTAGTGATTCAGTGCAAAACAAGAAACACACCAGAAGACGTACACTTTTAATAGAAGATAAATAAAATGAAATTGACGAAAATCTTGAATGTATGCATCAAAATCACTACTGAAATTAGCACAAGCTGGAGCTTCAAAGCAAAAGTATTAAAACCCAAACATTACACGTTTACAGGCAATCACTGTATATGACAAGATGATCCCGTAGCTTGTGTGCATTAGTGTGACCGGTTCCTTTCATCAGTGACTGAAGGGCTAAAGACTCACAGTTTTTCAGACAAGGCATAGCTCCACCAAGTTGATCGTGTGGGGGTGTAGGCGCCGCAAAACGGAAATCTGAGACCAGAATACTTGTCGTAAGCAGGAAAGTTAGTAAGGACTTTGATCTACATATCCATAGCTGTGCTTTGTGTACGAGTAGTAAGGGTGGTAGGTTTCTAACGGAGAAAGCCCAAGTTCGAATTCCCTCCCCCTAAGGTTTTTTAAACTTGTAATGCATACGAGGGATAAGTCAAAAGTCATGGCAGCTATTTTTGTTCTAGCGAAGAAGTGACAACACGAATAATCTAAGATATACAATTGAAAGTGTATGGAATGCGCTTTCGAATGAAGCTACTAGATGTGTATGTTAGCAGAGTTGCGTGTCTGAGCACACCCCAAGTTCTGTTAGTAAGCAAATTAGAAAACAATGAGGAAAAAGCTTCATTAAAGTAAGAGAAAAAGGGAGCAAGAAGAAAGAAATACAAAGCAGAAGAAAAAGGGAAATGAAAGGTGACTGTGGCCAGGAATGGAGGTCACATGCGTCTGTAACGTTTGCTCATGCCATAATAAACCAATGTTGTGGGTTACTTATCCAGTCTTCTGTTGGTGGCATCACTCGGCAGTAAATGCATTTACTTTCAACAATATATATATATATATATATGAAACATAAAAATAAAGAAACACTATTAACAATGTAACAAATTAACACTAATAATTATCTACTTTTATTATTAGTGTTCATTTATATACATATATATATATATATATATATATATATATATAGACTTTTCGTGTTACCCTTAGTTCGCGAGAAACCAAAAATGGCAAGACTTATGACTTATCCCTTGTGCTTACTTCTGTGCATTTGTCTTATTTCTGAGCTTTTCTAGAAACATTGTCTTATTAGTCTAGAAGACGTTTCCAGAATATTTCCATTGGAACATAAAATTGCCGGTCTTCTGTAAGAGAGCGTCTTACAACAATAACGTAGCGAAGAATACTCAACAATGGTACAAATGTGAGGTTGGAGGAAATCTTTCTGTTGTACGAACATTTTCAACAACTGTTTCCGCTAGTTTGCGCACCAAGGGCTTAGACCGATTGTTGATGGGTGTCAAGAGAATGTTCTGGTTTTTGCGCGAAAACTCCTACGCGTCCATTCAGACAAGCCGCAGTCAATTTAGACTAAGAAATACTTCTATTCATCGAATACTCCAAGCATAAAAGTGGCACCCATACAAACTTTCAAACGTTAGCATAAAATTACTTTCAAAACAGAAATCGCTATTGCAATGCGAAGATACGCTCTCTCCAACAACAGCCAGATTTTATCCGCCAAATTCTTTGTACTTTCACTAATACTGTCGGCATTAACCGGCACAACATGGTGTACCGCACAGATCACAAATCTCGATGATACCGTCAGCATTATACCGAGCTTCGGTGGAAAATGAAACTGTTTGGTGTAGTATTTCAGGTGGTCATGTTTTTGGACCAGTGCTCTGAAGGAGATCTAAAAGGAGAACATTTCTCGGATTTCCTACAGAACCCTCGTTCGCCGGACCTTACACCCACAGATTTCTTTCTATGTGGACACCTAAAAGCACAGTCTATCGCAGCGGGCCACAAAACATTGCGAACCTTCACAGATGAATCTCTGCTGCTTGCCATAATGTGTCACCACAGATCCTACAGCAAGTACACCAGGATACGGAGCTACGTTTTAGCGAATTCCGAAGGTATATGACTATTGCGGTTGTACCCCTGAAAAAAATTATGAAAAACTTCTTCAAAATTCCATCGATTCCATTTTGTAGGTATCAAAAATGACGAAAAAATTATATATATATAATTTGTGTGTGTATGTTAAAGCTTTAGCGGCCGCAAATTTTGTTTTTTCTCAGCAAAATTGAACCATTGGAGGTGGGAATTAACCTAAAGCGAAACTTTTAAAAATCATTTTAGCTGCAACAAAGATTTGTTTTTTCTCAACGAAACTAGGTATATGCAATTGAAATATATATATAGTTTATGAAAATCAGCGAGTTCAGACTATTATGAATGGGGGTTCATCTATAATCGGACATTAATTTTTTTTTCCCAAAGAAACTCAGTAAATTCCATTTACATAAAACAAAAAAAAGTTTTATAAAAATCAGGGAAATTGGATCATTAGGAGTGGGGGTATACCTGAAAACCTAAATTTAAAGAGTTGGGGTTAGCCTAAAGAAAAAATTTAAAAATCACTCTAGCGGCAACAATTTTTTATTTTTTTCTAAACAAAACTCGGTATGTGCTATTGAAATAAAATAATAAATATAATTTCTGAAAATAAGCAAAACCAGACAATTAGAACGGCAGTTTACCAAAAGCCCTAAATTTAAAAATCGCTCTAACGGCATCACTATTTGTTTTTTCGAAAAAAAAATCATAGTATATATATTTACATAAAATGAGATAAATATTTTCTGAAAATTAGGCATACCTGAAAACCTACATTTAAAAAGCACCCTAGTCTTTAATTTTCTCTCAATTGTTTAAAAAAAGGGGGGGCGACAAACTCATAATTTATATCGATGCATAAGTTTTATTTTTGACAAAAGCCTTGTCGTGAAAAGAGCACCTGATTCCAGAGGTGAGTATTTTGAATTATGTGCTCTTCGTAGCAGACAAAGTCGCTGCTTCCTCCTAATTTGTAACTAAAATGCACATGGACCTGTTTGTGCATAGACTGCTGACTCCAGAATAACTGCAGTTTGGTAAGTCGTTTTTTCTGCTGGGAAAGTTTTGTTCATTTTATTTTTCGACATTCAAGAAATCGTTTACCAGCATACTTGATGTCCTCAGATTTCATACGCAAAACGCCTCATACCAGATGCTGCAGCAAGATAATACTTGACCGTACATCGCAAAGTGTTGCTGAATTTCTCACAAAAATCAATGTAAAGTTTGTCCTTCACGTTCCTCATAGTCCAGATTTAGCCTTGTGTGACTTTTATCTTTTTCCCAAATTGAAGAAACACTTTGATGGTAGGCATTTTACATAATCAGAAACGTGGTGAAGGATGAGGAAACGATTGTGAAGGAGCAGTCAAACATTGCTTGTCTTTGAAGACTGGTAGAAAAGTTGAGACAGCTTGCATCCAACGAGGATTACTTTGAGAAATATTGTAAAAATCACGAGGATAAATAAAGGTATGTTGTCAGAACTTTTAACAGCTCTCATGTGTCATGGCAATACGGAGAAAACTTGTCGTATCGGAAAGGGACTCTAAAACGCATGCTAGTAAATTATCCTCTAGTGTGTGGAAATGATGGTTTAAAACAATGAACAAGATTAAGCACCGCTTTCTGTGCCAATGCCGCTGGGGCGTGCATCTGTCACCTTAACAGGCTAATGGTTTTATCCCGTGGGAGGAACTTGGGCGAGGTCCTAATGCTCTTGCGAGTGCCATGAAAAATTCAATAACACGGTTAGTCTGAGATTTTACTGATCACTAATGGGGTATTCAACGTGCCCAAAGTGCATATGACACTTGCGTCGAGATTGTAAACTGTGGGCATGTTATTATTAGCAATGAGACATTTATGGCCTACCAAATATATTTCCTAACTTCCATTACACCTAAAAAGTTGAATCGAAAGTTTGTGGTTGTATTGAGAAGTATTTTATGTTGTATATAATACATATTAGCTCATTTTCCTTATTTTAGTCATCTTTACTAATATTGAGCTTAAATATAGTAATTATGACTATATTCAGGGGATAAGGTCGTATCATTTATGGGGGACGAGAACTTTCATAAGTTAGTGCAAAAATAAAAAGACATGACTTTTTGGTAAAATCCTAAAACGCAATCTCCTGTGAAATTTTCCAACGTATCTCAATTATTTTTATCTTATCCACAAAATAGAATTTCTTCCGCTCTGCAAAATACACATTATCTATTTTGGATACCTTTATTTTTATGCACATATCTTCATGTTGGAGAAAAGGAAGTAATCAGAGGGAATCAAGTCTGGGCAGTAGGAGGGATGAGGAAGGGTTTTGATACTTAAGTTCAATAATTTTGAGATCCCAATTGCATACTTGTGCACTTATGTGTTATCGTCACGAAGCAGAACCCTTTGTTTTTTGTTTTTTTCCTCACCGATGAGGATGATTATCTCGATCGCGTCGTTTAATGCTCCAGTAGCATGTAATAGTCACCGGTTTTACTATTACCCTTTTCCAAAATAAATTAAAATTACACCGATGGAATCACAAGCAGTTCTTATCCTGCTTAGGGAATTGTTTTTAATTTCTGGGATCTTTCAACGGTTGCAACTACTGTTTCAACTGCTGCTTCTTTCCCGGCGCGTAGTGGTGAATCCACGTTTCGTCGGCTGTTGCGTTGCAATTCTCTTGGATTCCCTTAAAACAGCTGGTCAATCGCGGCACCCAACGCGCCAACAGTTTCTTTATTTGTAAATTATTGTTACAATTACTACGCACCCGATCTTCAGAAATCTCACAGTGAAGAAAGTGGTTTCGAATCCTATCATCCCTTGCCTTTTTTTTTTTTCTGATGGATTAAGGAAATTTGCCACAGCTACAATGAGTTACACGGTAACACAGTATCACGCACAGAATGACCTATAAATTGATGTTCATCAATTTTTTTTCTGCTGCAATCAAAGGAGATGTGCCAGAATTACAGTGATTTATCCGCCTCTATCAATTTATATTTTTTGGAAAAGGAGGCAAGCGTAGGCCGTCAGGTCGTAGCGAGCCGCAGAAAACCACTAGGTCCACTGATTTCTAGGGACTTACCGGAGGTTAGCGTTGGGGTTAGTGTGTGTGTGTGTGTGTGTGTGTGTGTGTGTGTTTGTGTGTAGTTGTAAATTGGAATAAGAGCACATTTTTCACCGTTATAACATTTCACCCTCCTAACAATGCCCTCAATGCAGTGATTTACCTGCCCCAATCAATTTATATTTACCAAAAGGAGGCGAGCGTCGACCGTCAAGCTTAATATTTTACCCGCGTACCAATGCACTAATAATTCATTTTTCACAGGGCAATACATAGGTTACATTATTTTTAACAAAAACAAAAAAAAAATTACATTCAACATGAGCCACAAGTGCGTGGAGTGCACTCCGCTATTGCTTGGGACTGGCCAGCGACTCGGAGATTCCACTACAGCAGGAGATTCAACCCTGCTTGTAACGCCAAGTCACTTGTCTCTTTCGTAAAACAAAACACTAACTGAAAGGAGACGCACTACGCCTGGATGAACGTAGAGAGAGAATATGTTTAGGTTGGAAGGTTAACTAACACGTGTACTGCCCCATTTGACTGGTGGTAAATTTTGTACGACAGAAATTGTTTATTTAACATTATTTTATGTTGTTTACATCCGACATATTTATGCGCAACATTTCAATTACAGTTGTGCATTTTTGGTTTTGAATACAACAATTTCGACATTTGTTATTGCAAAGTATTACACACTTTTCACTTTTTCTTTGTTACAGATGTTTATCAAAAAACGATTCCACATGCTTTATTCTTCTGACTTTGCATCCAGAAACTTTAGTTATTTTGCCAGCTGAAAATGCTCTTTCTGGTCAAATGCGAAAGAGACTCAATAAGTGGCCCAGATGCGGCAACTTTTTGGAAGTTCTGTATCCACGTAACTCTTGTATTACAATGACACATTTTAAAAAGCCTTCCTCCTTTTGAATCGATAGAGCTTGTGGGATGGAGATTTTTGCATCGTCTACGAGAGTTCCCTTGGCGTGACGCACAATGATTTGGGTCACGCATCACGAGAACGCCCACTGCGGTCTTCCCCAATCAGATTTATGTTACCGAGAAAACGTACCGCTCGCCCACACGAAACTTTCCACACGCCTTTGTCCCACTAAGCTTATTACGTCAGACGTCAGACTGCTTACGGATACAGCAAAACTAAGCATTTCATATCTTATATTATTTTGGTATATAACTTTTTCTAAATTAATGCTGTTTCTATTTTCAGAAAAAAAAAACTTAAGGCGTTGAACATGACAACAAAGATAGTGCATTTTTATTTTTTAAAACAGGCATAACAGGCATGGATATTGATAAAAATTGACATGAAATTACTAATTCCGAAGGTACTTTTGGGAAGAAAACATTGCAAGTCTAAATGTAGGATATCTCCACCCAATTTCATTAATGAAGAATGAGAAAAGCTGTAAAAAATCTTCAGCTTGGCAGGACGGCCCTTACGGGATTCGAAATGCAGGACACTCGTTCAAGAATCCGTAGTAGTAGTAGTAGTAGTAGTAGTAGTAATAATAATAGTAGTAGTAACAGTAGTAGTAGTAATAGTAGTAGTAGAGGTAGTAGTAGTAATATTAGTAGTAGTAGAGGTAGTAGTAGTAGAGGTAGTGTTAGTAATAGTAGTAGAGGTGGTAGTAGTAATAGTAGTAGTAGTAATATTAGTAGAGGTGGTAGTAGTAGTAATAGTAGTAGTAGAGGTAGTAGTAGTAATAGTAGTAGTAGTAGTAGTAGAGGTAGTAGTAGTAATAGTAGTAGTAGTAGTAGTAGTAGTAGTAGTAGTAGTAGTAGTAGTAGTAGTAGAGGTAATAGTAATAATAGTAGTAGTAATAGTAGTAGTAGATGTAGTAGTAATAGTAGTAGTAGATGTAGTAGTAATAGTAGTAGTAGTAATGGTAGTAGTAGAAGTAGTAATAGTAGTAGTAGATGTAGCAGTAATAATAGTAGTAGTAGTACTAGTAGTAGTACTAGTAGTAGTAGTAATAGTAGTAGTAGTAATAATAGTAGTAGTAATGGTAGTAGTAATAGTAGTAGTAATAGTAGTAGTAGTAATAGTAGTAGTAATGGTAGTAGTAGTAGTAATAATAGTAGTAGTAATAGTAGTAGTAGTAATAATAGTAGTAGTAATAGTAGTAGTAGTAATAGTAGTAGTAGTAATAGTAGTAGTAGTAATAGTAGTAATAATAGTAGTAGTAATAGTAGTAGTAATAATAGTAGTAGAGATAGTAGTAGAAGATTATAATTTATTTTAATTATGCGTAAGGGTCTAACGAGCCGAATGTGCTTTTAATGTTACAATTTGATTTGATTGAAGATATTAGATTAGATATATTTCTTTGATATTGGGAAACAGGAGAAAATCATAGACGAAGGTAGATTCAAACTGCATGGTGGGTGGTTCACAATGTCACTCCCGGTTCTTGCAGAAACTACGTTGATTTCAAGGCGGAATGCGCAGATTCATTGTCATGGTGAAGCAAAAATCCTCGCAACCCCAGACTTCGTCTTCTTTCCGTTAGTTTTCTGAAGAGCCTGGGAAGGTAAACTGTTGGCAGTGATTCCTAAAGTAAAGTGGTTCCAATATGACTACTTGCTGAGAAGAAACTGGCTCTCATCTTTCGACCTACGTTGACATTGCTTAATCTTCATTGGGAAGATGCAGATTCCACTCATGCTGCCTTTTGTTCTTCTGTGAAGTGTAGTACACTCAACTACAACAAAGCTGCCTTATACGAAGACATTTCTGCAGGATTTCTGACATCTAAGTTTAGAAACTGCCCCCCCCCCCCTCCGCAAGTCACTCGCGGAGTGTTCTTCACAATGGCTTCCAATGAGCAATGATTTCATCTGTGACTGCTGTTGCTGGACGCCCGTATGCTCCTCGTATTTCAAAGCTGTTCTTCAATGTTTAACTCTGCAAACCCGTTATAGACTTTTGTGCAGTCTCCGAATATTTCCGGACATTCTTATTGGCTCAGGCCGAGCTTATAATCCTCCTAAAAGTAATCAAGAGAATGCTCCTGAGTAATTTCCACCGTAGAACATCAGTGCACTACCACAAATGCTCAAATTAATTAGCGACCCATGAACGGCGACCAAAACAATTTGGTGCACTGTTACGATAGTTCTGCTCAGATTGCCAACACAGTACAGAAATAAAACTGTGATGCATCCGCCCTACATTTCCATGTTATGCGACCTCTTCCTTTTCTCCTATTGTAAATATGCAGCTGTTTGAATAGGATTCAAGTGAACGTCAGAGACGGTAAATGACAGTCGACGAACGCGGATCCACCACGCCGGAAACGGAGGGGCAGTCGGAAAAATAGAAGAAAGCAAAAACAATCCCCTCAACAGGAAATACGATGGCGATTATGTTTTGGGATTGCTACAGCGTAATTTTAACTTACTTTTGAGAAAGGATAAACCATAACAGGTGATCATTTCGCTATGATGCGAGATCAAATTAAACGCACAAGCCTGCGATTGCGTCCTGAAAATTATTATGGGCTTTAAGGTATGAAATCCTTTCCCATCCCCCATATTCTCCGAATGTGACTCCTTCGGGTTATTTCCTGAAAGAAAGTACATAAAGAAAGCGATAGCAAGAAAGAAATTGGCATTAAATAGATTACCGCCGAAAAAAAAAAAAACAGATATTTTACAGAACTGAAAACATCGCATTTTATGGATGGGGTAAGCTAATTAGAAAATAGCTGGGATAAGTAGAGAGATTTGAAAGGAGATAGTTATTGAGAAATAAATTACATTTTTACCTCAAAAAAGTTAGATACTTATTTTTGCACGGACTTATCGAACAGTCAAATTTTGGTAGAGAGCAAATATCTCCAGTGAATGTTAGCGGTCTGTAAAGGCGACAGTCATAGTAGGCCTATTAATTATTTAGTTGGACACCGAACCACATGCTTTATAGCCTCGCGTATGCAACTGTTGTAAAGACCTCGGAAAGAGACTGCCGCGGGTTGAAGGGAGGGTAAGGGAGTGGCTCAAGATCGATCAGCTCCCCCCAAGGTCGCCTTAGACAGACACAAGCTAA
Organism: Metallyticus violacea; assembly: GCA_030762175.1. Taxonomy (NCBI): domain Eukaryota; kingdom Metazoa; phylum Arthropoda; class Insecta; order Mantodea; family Metallyticidae; genus Metallyticus; species Metallyticus violacea. The sequence continues at coordinate 27,850,121 of CM060835.1, forward strand.
TATCTGCCCCTAGTGGTATTTTTATTAACACCATTCCTAGCATTCACTTTGAGGTTCATTCAGAACATATACAAAATATAATTGATCAACAGAAATACGAATATTAAAAATTTAATTTCGTTCATACGGGACTTTAGTTGCATAATAACAACTCTGCAATAAAGAAAACCACGAAAAACTCCAGTCAGATAGTCCTATACCGAAATCGGACCCAAAACTTTCAAAGGATCAGTTTAAAAAAATTGTCTCGTATGCCAGAAGCGTTGATCTATTCGTAAAAATAGACAAATTCACAAATCTTTAAAAAATTCGCGAGTGACACTTGGATTAGCTTGGTAGGGATGGAAACATATCAGTATTTCAGCCTTGCTCAACGGCTGGCCGTTTGTGCCTACGCCCCCTGTGCAGGAAGATGTGGGAGAATCCGAGCGATGAGTCACGAATATATACGCTGTCCCTAACATTGTTTCTAGAAAGAACCCCCCACACAAGGTGGAGCTTTCTTTCCAAGTAATTCGTAATTCGAGCCCCTCAATAGGGCTGCTTCCAACTGGACAGGTTCATTCCAATTTTTAAGAAGGAACTGTCGACACACAAACCTATATCCCGAGGGACTATTGTAGGTGACGACGTGTCTGAAATGAAAGAAGTGTTTTAGAAATTACAAAAGGATACCCACTTGGACAAATACTTGGGACATATTGACAATCGATTTTGGAAGAAATATACAATGTAATGAGAACAACAGAAATTATACGACTTGGATAATTATTTTTGAAGGCGAAAGCAGGAAGGAATTTGAAGAGAAATTCACTGTGGCCATTTAAATTGGAGGTACGTTGTAAAGAATCACAGATTGTAGCGGCAAAATTGGTATACATGATTAAAGGAATTTAAAACCAGTTCGATAATTAAAACAAACGAATTGAGAATATAAACAAAAAGAAATCACATATTTGGAAAGACTTGTTGAAAGACTTATGTAGAGTACATACAACGAGTTAGGAATAAGGCAGAAAAAATAATGATGAAATTAGCTTCTATAGGATAGAGAGTAGATTTAAATAGTATGAAAATATACCACACCAGTTTCCTGACATAAAATATACGACAAGTCGCAGGTGTATAAGGGTGATTTCATAAAGTGAAACATGGCAGATTTATTTGAATATTTGTATGTACAATTATTCTCTTTCCAACAGTCTTCAGTCAACTTATTAGTGTCATCAGATCACCAATTAAAAAAAATAAAATAAAAAGGGTAAGCATTATTAACTATTATAAATTATGATAATGAATGTTTTGATGTAATTCATTTTAGAGCTAATTAACTGTACTTTCAAACTATGTATTTATAAAAATTTCAGTAATATATTTGGAAAATACAGATATTCAATTAAAAAAACACATTTATAAAATTACTAAAAAGTATCATCTACGATCTTTCAAATGTTGTGTGGTAGTCAAGTTAAACCTCAACAATAAGTGTATAAAATTTATTTTGGGTGCGCCAGTAGTTCACATGATAACAATGTTTTTATTATCTTTGATAAAACTGTTCGTGATGCGTATAGGGTACTGTAAGTTGTTAATATTATTTCATTCAGGCTTATTCTGTAAACCTTTTGTTACCCCAACAAGCTTTTATTTGATATAAAAGTTTAATTTTCTCTTAGCTGATCCGCCCAGACATAAAAAATGCAGCTTAAGAAACTAAAGCGTTTCCCTTATTGAATCAATATTAATTATTTATGAAATGCGTTTGTTTTGTATTTATAATTTAAATCCTTAAGTCTCATAACAATTTGTTGATTAAACAAAACATTTGAAAACAGATCCGATCATATGAACAGTTCACAGTATTCATGAATAAGAGATTAATATCTTCCCCTGGGCTATTATTTTACGGGATATTTGACCATATGTATTTCTAGGTTGGCTATCATAGCTATACGTATACGTTGTCAACAAATTGTGCGAAAGCATATCGTTAAGCATGTAATCAAGGTAATCACACAATTAAAGCAATCAACCAAGTAAGCTAAATAAGTAAGGAAGTACACTTTTTTTAAGTACTGATGACCACTGTACATTTGTAGCTAAGCCTTCTCTTCAGGCCCTGCATCATAATCTTTGTGTGATGTTGTGGGGGGACAAATAAACAAATGAAAAATAAAACATTAAAGTGAAATATCTCCGACATTTATTGACAGAACCATTTTTAACTAATAAAGATATGTTTATTTGCAAAATTTGTGCATAATTTAAACAAATTTCAATATGATACTTTTTAGAAAAAAAAAGTTTGTGCATTTTGAGTTTTTGCATGATAAAAGGTCACAAAATGAATTTCAAGCATTATATTTATAATTGAAAGAAAGAAAATTTTGTGTACTTTAAAATAAGCAAACAAGTAGTTTTCTATCTTAAGTCTAAAAAGTTGTAATTAAAACAACCTTTCTCCTTGAAACACCGAAATAACTCTCTGGTTACTTTAAGACTCCATATATTTCGTTGTTACTATTAAAATAATATTTCAGTAAAGCGTTTTTCATATGAGGATAAATGTGCGGGATGTGTTCGTTTTCCATGGAATGACCCATAAGGCAGGCAGATTTAAGTAAAGCGATTACTTAGAAGGTCACATGATACTAAGATTTACACGCGCAATGTGCACGACATCCAGATGGAGGGATCAATGGGGCCACAAATTCCCTACAATAGAAAACACATTGTGAATTGCTCTCATGGAATTATTCGCAATGTGAGCAGTGACAGAGTCCTTTGAAAACATACATGATCACGCTCCATGTCGGGTAATTCTCTGAAAAAAAGAGGTTAGTATGGTATTCACATAAGTAATAGATCAACTGTATGCTCAAAAAATTGGTCCTATGATTCTTTTACAATCGCACACAAACACGCTCTGCCGTTATAAACACACGAGGCTTAATGCACTTTATGTATACCGTCGAATCAAGAACGAAGAAACACAACACACACCCAGGAACAGCTGTGCTACGACTGTGACAATCAGAAAGGTCAACAAGTAAGCAAACAGACTTACTACCCCCTCCACAGCGTGACAAACAAGTGGGAGCTGGCTCATAGGAAAACTCCGTGCCACGGGGAACAGCTAAGACACATAAATCCATTAAAGGGAATTTTACATTATGTAACAAGATATAGGACCGTACAAATCATATATTCAGAAACTTGGATAAGTGAAAAGTGATAACTGTGTAATGTGTGGGATGAAAGATACGCCTGAGTATATAAATGTCCTATAACACATTATGTCCATGAAGGAAAAAAAGTTCTAGCGGGAAAGAAGGTATGTGTTATATGAAGAAATAAAAATTGTTATAAACCTTTGGGGAAATTGCGGGTGAAGTATTTAAAGTTTCATTAGAATAAACTAAAACTATAATAAGACAGCAATGTAACGCAGAATACCAACATGAAGAACACGAATCAAGGAAATTTATATAAAGAAGACAACGCAGCTTAAAGACGATTTTTTAATCCAACAAGACGAGGACTTAGAGGATATGGCAGAAACGATACAAGTAGTAAGAGTAACAGAATAAAAACGAGGAAGCCAGTAGACATTCTGAAGAACCAACAACTCTTCCCAATGATGGTGATCAACACTTGTTCCCGGATGAAGAGAGGTTGGGATACCAGGATGCACAAGTTAGGGACAATTCCATATTTGTGGTCGAAGTAGAATCAATAGTTCAGTAAATTAGGGCAAAAATAAGATTTTAAAATAAAGTAAATAGTTGGTGAAGGGTGAGGGAACAGCTGTACTGTTGATATAGTTTTGGTTTTAGTCAAGCTGGTTACATGATCTGCAGAGTTAACTGTAGATATGAATTATCGTAAAAAGTTTATCAAAGGGATAATAACGAGCAATAAAGTAGACAGTAGGGAATACGACTTGATATAGCTGCTAGGTATCAGGATGTTACTACGGCAGATTTTATTTTATTTTATCTTTCATACTATCATCGACCAGAGAAATCATGAGAAAACCCAAGGTCACAATGGCCGACCCCGAAGGATTTGAACCAATTCCAAGAGTTACCGCCTGAGTCCTACTGCTCGGTTCAGCGACAGTGGCTTTACTAACAGAAGCTATTCTTGCGTCACAGAACAAAGTACGGTGAACAGATCCGATATGGTAGCATTCTCACACCATCTTTATTCAAAATGTCCACCGTTAAACGTTCCGTGGGGTATGCTTTTTTCATGTTTTGAAGATCACAAGCAGATCTTGCGAAATGTTGATCTTCAAGATGATGTGTTGTTATGTGTTCTATTTTGTATTTAAAATATGAAACAAAGGGTTTTCAACATTTCTGACTCCACTCTATTTTGTTTATTGTTCATCTTCAAAGCATTTGATTGACATCCACTATTTAGTTTCTGAGTTAAAATAATAATAATAATAATAATAATAATAATAATAATAATAATAATAATAATTTTGTTACCTATAACCATTGAGATGGAATTTATTAGCTTTCATCCCCCAAATAAATTAGAATGAACACATTAATTAATTTTATGCAACTTTTCTATTTTAATCAAGTTTTGCAGTGCTATATTTATTTCCTGTACATGTGTTGAAGTATTGTGGGTAAGATGCTATTCCCGTACCAGAGTGCAGAAATGCCCTAGCCATAAAAACCTGACCTGGAAATTTGGGACAGGGAAGACCGTTGCCTTTTTGTAAACAGTGTTTGTATAGATGAAAAGGAACAGGGAACTGACCGCCACTACTTGGAGAAATTCTAAAGCAGGGTCTTAGTAGAATATGTTTCTTTTTGTATACTGTCAGAGTTTTGCTTTTATCATATTAGGTAAGGGTAGGTGTAATAAATATATACCAGCTGCCAGCTATCATCTCATTTTTGGTTATTCAAGGAATGATTTACCTTCACATATAACTGTGACTGAACTGGGTAATACAACTGAGATGCCCCGAAAACTCTGCAAGGTCATATCACACCCAAAGGGCCACATCTCCGTGCAACAAGTAGGATGCTGCACTATGATAATACATGGCCGCACACGTAAATGTTGCTATAACTCACAAAAATTGGAAGGAATGCCTCTCACCCTCCTTATAGTCCATATTTAGCCCTATGTGACCGTTTTCTTTCCCCCAAATTGAGTAAACACCTTCGTGGGAGTCATTTTTCATTATAACATGAGAAGCAGGCGATTCTGAAGGGTCTGTCTAAAATGGTTTTCAGTATGTCTTTGAGGACTGAGAAACTCTGCAACAGATACATTGCATCCAACGGAGCTTTGAGAAATATAATCAAAATTATGAGTACTAATAAAGGTGTTGACAAAAAAGTATTAATTACTAAGTCCATAACTAAGCTGCTGTGACAGTTAAATTTATATTAATACTTATTTCCGGTATTATTGCACATTTTTCAATTTTATAGCTAATTTTAGGGCTGAAAACATTATTTGGAATCTTAAAATTCCTCTGTCTAATAATTACTTCTGTTGCAATAAACCCATCGTTGACTTTCATTGAGAAATACAATATTTTCTACAATTTTTTCGGCCAAAGTAAACAATTTCTCATGCAAAAAAATATGTACTGCAAAGGAACTAACTCTTTTCACACTTAGAATATAGTCAGCAAACCTTTACAGAGCTAAATAAGTGCTTGCTGTTCTTACGATGATTTTTATTAATCCTTACTGCCAATTTTTAAACGACTATATGACAATAATTTAATCAGATATGAAGATATTGATCGTCGCAGAGTATATAGTTTCTTCCGCAAACGAAGTTCGTTAGATATCGGTGAGGGGCGGCCTGCCTCTCATCCAGTTAACGGGACTAATTCTGCTTCCCATCTTACCCGATAATGAGCGGGCCAAAGTGCTGAAACAGATTTCTCGCGCTTAGTCGCCGAACGGAGTTATAGTAATAATTAAACCGACTCTGAATGAGAAATGTTCGTTCGCAGTCATCTACAGAGATGGAAGTGGTCAGAGATAAAAACTTAATGTGAAATCTGAATCGGTGGTTGATGTTTTAGTTTAAAAAGTCTACATAAATCAAAGGTATTAGCATAGGTAAACAAACCCAGAAGGATAAAGAAAAATATAAAATACCTGCTAATGAAAGTCTGCGGGCTGTAAAATCCTTGAGATTTGACAACTATATTTTATTAAAAACACCAAAAACAATTTTTTTTCATTTTCACTTTGTATTGACAGTGACAATGATGGATGTTCATTGTGATAATAACTATGACAATGGAGATAATCGGAGATATTAATTATAATGATGATGGTTTTGATGATTATAATTTTGCTGATTATTGAATACGAAGCGATTCAATGAACTATGAACCATCTTGCGGTGTTTTTTTACACTGAGTGTGTCCACATTGTTTACCGCCATTGAATGGAAGAAGGCCAAACTAGATCCGATTCTGATTGAGTTCAGTTTAGACAATATGAGAGGTGTGTTTTGTTTTGTATTTAACCGTGAAATGAATTATTGCTCAGTGTGTGTTTTCCATTGGACAATGCGTATTTATTATGATTCATATGTGTTAACTCAGCCAGCTCATCAAGTTCAAAGACGATTTGAAGAAATATTCCCTGGTATAATAGTTCCAGACCTACATCAATGTGTAATATTTACAATAAATTTCAGAACATGGGTAGTGTTCAGTATAAGAAGCCCAAAAGACATTGTAAGGTTCTCAACGAAGAAACATGATATCGGCCATATTTTTGAGAATTCTTTCCCAAAAATCACTCGACATCTTTAACAAAGAGCAGGCATTTCTTATGGCTCTGTGCAAAAAGCTACTAAATTGACTTAAAGCAATATAAAATAACTGTGGCATACATGAATACAGTTTTGTTCTTTCTCTCTCCCTTTTTAGAGGGTTAATGGACAGGGTTACAGAGAATATTTGATTAGAGAAATTGATAGTGTATCAGAAAAATAAAGTAATTAACACTCCACGCAATTTAAGTTGGCATATTTTCTACTGCCCTTGTCTTCCTCGGTTCGTAAAATCATTACGGACAACAACCGTCTTTTGTTATAGTTGTTGGAAATACCAGGCAGTTTGCACCACTTCCATTGTTGTTGATTTGTTTTTATTTAAGGACGCTTTTTAACATCTCAGGTCATCAGCGTCCCATTTTATTCAAGGCGTGAAACGGCCGACGAATTTTGCTTAGAGGCCTCTTCTTTCAGGATTGAGATTCTTTTTCGTGCCGTAAATGTACGACACGGGACCCAAGCTTTACTTCTCTTCCGAAGGAAGCCATACTTACTATTTTTACGCCCGAAAAAAAAATCCATCGATCCTGGCCGGATTTGAACCCACGACCTTGGGTTTAGAAGGGCTTCCATTGTATTACAGTCCTTTATATGGTTATTCAGGCGTCAGTGCTTGTGTTGAAATCAGCTTTCTTTTGGCTTGTGAATCGCCACTGTTTACTTTGTTGGTTTTGTTAAAAAGTCATAATAATGTTTGTGGAATTGCAGAACTATGCCTTTGCTCTAAATATTGTAATGAATGTCGCTATTTTTTATCAATAATACAGGAAAATTAAAAAAAAAAAAATTAAAGTCTCAGCCATGGAGATTGTTGTAAATGTTCATACATTTTTACGGATGAATATGACGGCTTAAAACACAGTAAGACAGCAATATCTGTGTCCTGAACCTCTGACCTTCGACCTAATACCGATGTGATGAAAATTTGGGGTAAAGGTAATTACAACCGCGGTTATCGTGCTGATGATTTATTTTGTGAACATTATAGATTTCCCAATTACAATGTTCGCTTATTCATATACAATCCTTACAATTATAACACAATGAAAAAATAAAACTTAAATAAAAGTAGAATACAATAAATCAAATGTGACAAAAAAGTTACAAAATCAAATGGAATAAAAAGAAAAACACACTAAAAACATTGGTAATGTTTGTGCATAAGTTAATCAATGTATATTTTGTAATAAATGATCGCAGGAAAAAGCGAAAGTATACAGAATCATATCGAATATATCAATAGTTAAATAATGTAATTTATTATAAAATGTTTGAATTCTAAGCACAGAAGAGTATTTACATGCATCAGTATCAACCATCGGAATAAAAAAAGATATTACGAAATTGATGTAGTATTTGGAATATAAAAGCTTATTGATTGTCTTAGGTTTTAATCATCAACCTTATTGTGTAATAAATAGTTTGTAAAGAAAAAGTAACAAGTGACGATTCCTTCTGTCAGATAAACTTTAGTGCTGAAATAATTGAAGTAAAGTGGCATAGGAAATTAAATTTTGTGAAAAGGAAAGAAAGAAAATTTGACAAATGTATACTTTAGAAATTTGTTTTGAATTATTTCAATAAGTTTAACATAATTATCAATGAAAGGACTCCATATAATAGAGTATAATCAAATTTAGATCTGACAAATGAATTGTATAAAATAAATAGAATTCTCAGATCATTAAAATAAGATGAGCTACGAATAATAAATCCCAGATTCTTATGTGCTGCACTGACAATACTATTAATATGTTTATTAAATGATAAGTCTTGTTGAAAATTACTCCGAGATCATTCTTTGTTTCGATACTAATTGTTATTTTGTTTCATCTATAGTATAAATAAAATCAACACTACTTTTGAGTCTAGAAAAAGACATAACCTGACATTTTGATGTGTCAATAGGAAGATTGTTTGCTTTACTACATTTATTGAAGACATTCATTTTGGAGCTCAACACAATCGGACACAGATTTTAGAGATTTAAGATTTTTAGACCGCCTGCAAATAGTAGGATATTAGAAGAATTAGCAAGTTATGAATTATCATTAATAAATAAAAAAATAATAGTGAACCTAAATTTGAGCCTTGAGGCACTCCAGAGTAAACTTTAAAACAGTATGATGTACAATTTTTATATTTAACAACTTGTGATCTCGACTTTAGAAATGATTTTATAAGAAATATCACAGGCTCAGAAAAATCATATTACGGTAATTTAATTTATCATGAACAATTTTATCAAAAGTTTTTTGAAAGTCTGTATAAATAACATCAACTTGAGATCTATTGTCTAATTCACCAGATATGTAGTGCACAAAATTACATAAATTGCTCACAGTAGATCTATTGGGCATAAATCCATGCTGAGTAATACTAATTCTGTTTTTAACATGCCAGAATCATATTTATAACATATGCTTTCAAACATTTTGGCTGGAGTTGACAAAATGCCCACTGGCCTGCAATTATGATGATAATGTTTAGATGATATAATAACAATCTAGTTATGGTGATTATAAAATGATGATGACGCTCATGATGATAATGTTTTGATAATAATTATGGTGATCGTTGTGATGGTAAATATAATGATCGTTGTGATGATGGATGATTATCATAGTAATGATTTTGGTGATATAAATTTAAATAAACATAAATGAAATTATTGCTGTGGCTTTAGTAATGATTATGCAAATGTTATGAGGGTGTTGTGTCTATTTTAGGTCAGAGTAACGTCTGACAATAACACAGCTGCAGTGTTTTGTCACTTTGCCTCACAAATACTACATATACTTCAGTAACACCATTTTCAAATCGCTAGACCTTCCAGATCATCAATAAACTCCATAACCTCATGCATTTCACAACTGATAGCTTAAGAACAATGGAATGGTGATGTTTTAGAACAGATTTACATCACAGTGTGGTCTGCAGGCTCCCCGTCGATAATTTCAGTGATGGCGTCAGTCATTCAAATGATTTACAGTGGGACATTCTGGGAGCGTGACCCCCGCAATGGACCATATGTCCTGATTACCGCTAGTTATTTCGTGCCCCCACCCTTACCGCCACGTCACCATTTATCTTCCCTCGCCGCAATATGCACTTCAGGGAGCCCGAGACATAGAGCGCGTGAAAAGTTTCCCGATAACGGTGAAATAAAGTGAGACTAACAGTGACGTCATACCTGACTTATCAAACGGTAACATCAAGCAACAACTTTTAATACGTGATTTTATCTTTCTGAAATGCCAAAATACCTAATTTTAAATATAATTAACGGTCAATTCTTAGTGCAACATGAAAAAAGTTTTGTATCTCAAAACAAAATTTATCTGATTCAGCGTGTTCACATTTTAACTTTATACATTTAGAACTATGCCCACAAATTAATTGAAAAACCTAGAAATTTAGTTTAAACATCCCAATGTGAATAACTTTCTTTTTAAGGGAGACTGGGAGTGAATTTTTAAAGTTGCACTTCATTGTATGACTTTTTCTGAAACTTTCACTGTTATTACATTGCTGTTTAATATGTATACCATTTTTTTTTCAACTTGGATAAACACTTCGGATCTATAAATTATTTCATAAATTTTATTATGTAAATGTGTCGCATAGTCAAAATGTCTCAAGCGGCTCATCAAGCGGTTGAGAAAATTGGTTGTTATTTTTTCAATTGGAACTTTAAACTATATACAAAAACTGTACAGATAGATATTTTAAATAAATTTCATGCATGCACCGTGATAGTTTTTAAAATCTATCAGAAATTTTAATCTTTAAAGTTAATTATTTTTTCAAAATTATTATTGGTGTTAGCAAGTATTTTGTACTATAAAAACATTAGAATGGGTACTTCTGCACATTCTGGGAAAGTTTAATTGGATTTAAACAAAAACTGCTAAGCGTGGGACATTTTGAATGTATAAAAATGAAGTTTTGAGAAAAACGCTGTTTTATATATAAAAAAAAATACGCTGGGAAAGAGTGCAATTTAAAGGACACGCGGAGCTCTTTAAATGGTTGCAGAGTCCGAAAGGACAGGAGGGGTCACGCAATTGTTGACTCTCTGTGGACGCCCAAAGGTTCAAGGACCCATTTACAGGGAGATAGAAAAAGAAACCGATTTTGGCCAAAAAACTTCCTCTGTGTTTCTTAACATAAATTCAAAAACATACTCCATTTAGACATCGAGGGAGAAGAGGATGCAACTGTTATAAAATATTTTGGAGACTTTTATCTCGTTCTCTGTAGGCTGGAACGATGTGGGGGGGGGGGGGTGCTGCACCCTTTCTCTCTTGAATTTCACCTCGGAATGTCAGTTACATTTATTATCAGAACCTGGTGAATGTTGAAAAATGATGTAAATGGTTATAAACCGGTACAAAGCTTACTCTGTTTGAGAGTAATTTGCTTGCTTAAACTTGTAGACAAGCCTTCAAAATTGAGGAAAACAAAATTCGTGTATTAATAGAACATTACTTTTTGAAAATGGCAATGCCCACAGAATCTTACGCAGCTTAACATTACGATGAAACTCCCCTGCACTTAGAATGGCGTATAAATGATTTGGTGAGAAGTTTGGCGAAAAGAACATAATATATATAATAGTAGTAACAGCATTATATTTATATTTATCATCATCTACTTTAATGAAAAGGACAAAGTATTAATGGGTGTACCTTTCTGGTCTTAACCTCACTTGCGAAGGAGTCAAAACTTAACATCTTGCTCTTCATCTCTCTCCAAAAGCCGTTTCATACGTTCTTCTGGATCTTTCCTTTCATTGTTATTACTCACTGTCACATATTATGCTAGAAAAGGGAAAATTGCATGAGGAAATATACTCCATAAACATAAATTTTGGTACGAAATGTTTAATACACATTACAATTTCATCATTAACTTCAAAATGTGCATTGTGTATACTGTTTATCCACTGCTCCCTTGGTTACTGCTATTTATGAAATGTAAATGTGATATTATGCGGTGCACAGTCATAATTAAGACATACAAAAGCACCCATGTTGTACTAAACACTCTATTACATAAGTTACTGGTGTGACATTAGTAAATCAATGTAAACGCAATACAAAACTAAAAAAACTAAAAAAACTAACACGCTGTTATTTATTTTACTTCCAACTATAAGCCACTGTAAATAAACTAGGTAACTGCAAACAAACACATGTGTTAATTGCAGCAACATGACCGGCTCCCCTATGAGAACTGACTTTGTATACCTTCAGTTGCAAACGCGTCGAAACATATTATAACATCACGCTCACAATATTCATTAAAACTCTCGTTTCCTTTCTTTGCTAACCCTACACCGATATAGATTACAGAAATTCGCACGCAAAATGTCCTTTCTAACCATAAATTTTGGTACGAAACGTTTAATACATCCCACAGTTCCAAATTTTGTACGATGTATATACTCTTTATTCACTCCTTCTTTAAGTACTGCTATATATGGTACTATGCGTTGCCCTGCCATAATTAAGATATACTAGAGCAACCCATGTTATACTAACACTTTCTATTAAACAAGTTCCTGGCATGATTTCACTAAATATAACTCAATGAAAAAAAAAAAGTAACACGTTTAGTTTTTACTTCCAACTATAAACCTCTTAATAAATCAGGTGACTGCAACAAACCAAATTAACAAAGCCTTGTAATTAACGCACGGACCACATTTTCCACCATTTTGTCTATTATCGATACTTACATTGGGGGCTGGTAAATATAATCGGTCTTGCTCAAACGTTGGACAACACCGAAGCATCGTTCTGTCCGCAACATCACATGAGCAAGGTTTTAACAGTCGTATCTCATAAAAGACTATATAGATCATTAGAAAAAAAAGTTTCCTGATCGTTAAAAATGTACCATTTTCAGGACAGCAATAATGCACTTACTCTAAACTTTCAGTAACTTTGATTTAACAACGTTCGTTTCTGCAATTTATTTTCTCATAAAAATCGTGGTTAACATTTTAAGGCAAGCAGGCAGGAAGTTAAAGGTATGGCATAGGAAAATCTGCTACATATTTTCATGATTTTTGAATTTATTTTCTTTACAGAACTGCATGCAAGTACAATCTGTCGTTACACCTTTCTTCTCTCGTTCCTTGCAACCTGTTAAAACCACTTCTCGTTGTGCGTTAGGACATAATATTTATTTTATATCCAATTATGTTTCTATAAAATTTGAATAAAATAAGAATATAATTTTATTTGTTTTTATTTTGATAAACATATGCAAGCCAGCTTATTCTGGTTCAAAATAAAGCAGATTTTGACGTTTTGCAGAAGAGGATCACTAGTGACTGCAATCATACCAAGAGCAAATTAGAAAAGGGATTTAACAGATTCAAGCTTTCGCATGTACTTTGTGTTCTATAATTGTAAAATATTTAAAACAGCATTAAATTTAATTTCTAGGCCTACTACAATATTACAATATAGACATAGTAGGCCATGGAAACGTTCTATGCAGTCACAAGTTACAAAGCCTCTTAGCACACGTCTTACAATTTTTTAGTATGCCAGCACCAGCTGTACAAAGCTCTAATCACTGAGCTACTCTACGAGGCAAATAACAGCGTATGATGGTCCAACACCATTCCCAAGCAAATTTAGTAGCCATTCTTAAAACTCCTTTTCAATCAGTCACACACAAACACAATAGTGCCGTTTCTTTATTAAAATGCCTAAACGCTACTATTGGAAGCCGACATTGTTTTTGATGTTTCTCATCAGAAAACATAAGTTTTGTAAAACAGACGAAAAATTAATTGTTAGTATACATGTTATTTCATTTGAACAGAATTCCACCTAAATCGAGTTGGTCCTTATGGTATAGTGGTAACCATACTTGTCTCTAGACCCAAGATTGCAGGTTCAGTCCCGGCCAGGGTCGATAGATTTCTTTTGAATTTATCGGACGTTTTCAGCCCGGAAATTGAATGGGACGCTGATGATATGAGATGTTAAAGAGCGTCCTCAAATAAAACAAATCAAAAATATCTAAATCGTTATTGGTTGCTACTCTGAAACGGTTTGGAACAAGATAATTATATATGCAATTAAAAACGAATAGACAACTAGCTTCATTTTTAATAGGAAAAAAAAAACTACATATAAATACGAAATCGTGCAATAAAAAGCTGTCCTTTTTTAGGGCATCACAGTATGAAAATTGGTTCTCTTTGAAGGGGCTGGAATTACTACTAAAAAAACATGTTTAATATATAAATTTTTCTTTATTTTAAAGTAAATTTTTGTAAATAGATGTTTAAAATGAACAATAAACTCTATTCTTCCGCATTATGACAAGACTCTTGGATTGCATTGTTTATTTATTTATTTCTTTATTCTGAGGGCTAATGCCATTAGGCCTTCTATTTCGCTCTACCAATCTAATAATAATTACATTACGTTATCTGCCTGTTATTCCTCAGTAGCAAAAAGAGTGTTAAACACTATTAAAAAAAGCATTACGTTATAGCGACAACATTACAATTATAACATTAATAGTAATGTAAACCAATGTAAAACATGACATAGATAAATTAATATATGCTAATACATAAATATGAATAGTTAAAAATATTAACTTAAGAGGAAAAAAATAAGAAAATAAAAGAACAATAATATTCAACAAACGCCAGCAATGGAAATTTATGCAATATGTAAAATTATGAAAATGAAAATAAATATACGACAAAACATAAAATAAAAACACTAACAATACTATGGAGATAACATGTATGATAGTAATAAAAATAATACAGTGCATAATTCTACAGCAGGATAAAATAAATAAATGCAATCTGAATCTAGGGTAATCGATTATTTCTAATAACATTAATCAATTTCTAAAGTTCGGCAGTCTCTGACATCCCGTGATAATGCATTCCAGAGACGGGCAGTGGTTACAGTGAATGATGATGAGTAAAGTGATGTTAGGTGCAGTGTAACGATAGTACCTGCCGGATTTCAGAACATGTGTTAAAGTTGAAGGTATTTCCATAATTCGGTATTGCTAAAGGGCTGACTGTGTCTACGACCCCAGTGGAGGAATGAGGTAAGCGACGGACACAGACGGGATCTGTAACAGTGTTACAGATAGACACCAGTCGCCGACGCAACTGAGCACTAGCCCTTGAAATCGCCACTTCCTTTCCCAAGAACAGCTCACCTTACCCTTTCGATCCTGTGACAGAACCATTGAAATGAAATGATATGAAATGGGAGAGCGAAAATCTGTGGAAAGTAAATGTCCACCTCGGTATTCGCCTAAGCAACCAGGGGAGACTATGAAAAAACTCAAAGTCAGGACGGCCCACCCCAAGAAATTTGTACCCGAATGCAATTCTCCAGCGTTACCGCCTGAGCATCCCCAATCGGTTACAACAAAACCCTTAACTTAATCGAAGGTGAAATCACATCCTTTAAAGCCCACTTTTTTAGCAGCCAAGTTACTTCATTTAAATTTATTGGCTAAAATATCCTATATATATTTTTTTTGAATGGTGTTTAACGCCCGTTTTTACTACTGAGGCACCACAGGCGAAGGACATTTATGATACATGAAATGATATATTGCGAAAGGATTTTTAAGGATGGAAACATTCCAGGCCTAGGTTTAGGGTACCTCCCCGGCATTTGCCATTTATGAGGACTGAGGAAAATCTCAGGAAAAAATCTGAGTCAGAGAGGACGGTCCTGGCGGGATTCGAACCCCAGACCTTCCGCTCATGAGTCCGCACCTTAACGACCTCGGCCACCCGTGACGGTCAGTATCCTATTTGATAATGCTTACATATACATGGCAACCAACCAATCACCGTTTGCTGATAGCCCCTGCTCTCTTCGCCTTAGCTTGCGGGTAATGTTGTCGCCGCGACTTGGCATATTTTTATAAGTAAATTGCGCCTATTTTTTTCCTTAATAGATAAGATGAAGGAAATCAGAATATTTATATTTTGAGATATTAAAATCTTAAAATGTGCAGTTTTAGAAACCATGTAAATGTCATTTTTGATACTAGTGCATACTGCTTAGTTTGTGCTTATAATACTTCTTAGGATTTCACAACCGGTGTTATAATTAAAAAAAGTTAAAAGTCAACCGGGCTGTTTTGCCATGGTCCATGGTTTAATAAGTACTGTAGCTTTCACCGACTTCTGCGGTTGCCATCATCAGTGAACGATGAATAGCAAATAACTGCTAAAAGACAACAATACCTAGCCTAGCTTTTAGCAGTCAGATGTTGTTCACTGTTCACTGATTATGCCAACTCCAGTAGTTGGTGAAAGCTATGGTAGTATATTAAACCATGGACCATGGCAAAATGCCCGTAAGATTTTATCTGCTGTAATTTAGTTTGCGCTTAAAATTAATATTTATGTATGAAACTGCAAACGAAACTAAATCGCATAGGTATATTGCAAAATTTATTTTTATCATAATGTTTATGTTGGGTGATTTCGTCAGGAGAAAGTGAAAAGTCCGGCAATACTATAAATATGTTATCCCAGCTGAAACCTACTTGTGCCTTAAAGTGAGTAATAGACTTAATTATATATATTCAACAGCGAAGATTACCAGGCGGTAAGGCTTGAGACTGACATTAGGGAAGTCCCGGATTTAGTTCCGTTAGGCCGAAACCTGAACTTGTTTTTTTTTTTTTTTTTTTTTTCGGTTTCCCCGGATTATTTAAGCGAATGTTAGGGTGAATATTTATTGTACATTCCACGAATTTTCCGCTCTCCAGTTTCATTCCATTGGTTCTGTTACAGGGCCGAAAGTGCCAGGGTGAGGTGGGCTGACGCGACATGTCTGAGAAACTGGAACTTCTTGGGGAAGGAGACTCCACGGCTTCGGGGTGTTCTAACTGGAAACATGTCAGCGATCAAGGATCCTGGTCGCCCGGTGTCTCCCTTACATCATCCCTTCCTCCCAAAGGTTTCCCTTTGAGGTGTAGGCACAAAGAGCCAGTCGTGAATAAGGCTCACGTCCCGAGGTACCGACACAAGTGACCGAAGTCATTAAAGCATTGACTCGTGAGGGGAACGTCTGTGGATATCCGCCGGACCGTCCCCTCGGACTAGGAATTTTTTCAGGTTTTCCTCAGTCCACATTAATGAAAATGCCGGAGAGGTCAGGATCAGAACTTAGATCTGACATGTGTCCTTCCTTAAAAAAATGGTTTCCCAAACTATGGATGTTATTCTCTGTATTCCATGGCCTTAAATTTTGCCTGTAACATCAGTGCCAACGCCTCAGTATTTAAAACGGGCGTTAAACACTATTAAAGACTTGAAGCATGCCTCTCCGCCTCAGACAATCCAATTCAAGTGCGAAGACTCGAAGACAAAGTTGACTGTATACATAATCACCACGTGCATCAGCTACAATGAACTATCTACGCACTGCTCCACTCTTCTGCATCTTGGATAGTACGAGGAAAAAAATTGCTTTACGACTGCACCAGCTGGGTTAATTATTGCATAAATCCTCTCAGGCATTTTTGGGATGGCTGAAAGCAAATCTATTTCACATTATTGGCCAGTGTAACAATAAATATTTGGATTAGATATAAAGCTGAAATTGCTTGTTGATCTTTGCATTCGACTAGGATGAAATCTACAGACATCTGTAGATGTGGAAATATATTTTTCTGTCTTCAAACTTATATTTACAGAAAAAAGCAGGGCATTTTTGGTGTAAATCTTGGAAAAAAAAAAATAATCGATAATAATTTTATGTGAGGGAAAGTTCAGGAAATAAACTAATGTTAAAGTCGGATCGTTATTTTTTTCTAGTTATCTAAAGCAGATAATGTTTTCATTTACATCTTATTTGGGAAAACGGTTTTTGTAAGTTACCTGAAAAATAAAACAAACTATAAAATCTATATTTTTTTTCAATATGCTGTGCTAATAAAATAGAGGTTATCTATGTGAAATTTAATGTCTTATGTCCATTACTAATCGGTTGTGAAAGTTAATTGAATGCCTGAAAATCTGATGTATAGTTCTGAGTGTGCTATGACCAGTTTCCTGTTGTTGCACTAAACCGGCAAGTCCCCTTTGAAAGTATATTTATTACTGCAGTGCTGTGAAACCTTCGTAGTGTCAAATTTACAATATTTCAGATATTGTGTGGGTTACTCCAGGACATAATCATCTCTCCTGGTTTCGATTCCGTACTCTGAATTTTATTTGCTTTGTCGGAAAACGGTCTCCAAATAGAAGGTTTATAATCGAACAATCTTTCTTTCGGTACTATATGTATGATAAACAAATACTATGAAGGGTACAGGGGAAAAAATCAAAGTCTACTTTTGGTGTCAATGGATTGTAAGGTATGTAGTACCACATTCCAACACATTCACACAGGGACAATACCACATGTAGTGCATAAAAAATTACTACCAAGGGGAAAAACAATCAGAGTCCTATGTAAAATATCTGCAGTGAGAGCTGTAGAAGTTGCATCCATGTTGTTTGACTCATGTTTCCATCACCTGGACCCATCAGTTCGAAATTGGCAAATTTTTGTGACTCGTGCTCCGGCCAAAATAAATATTTCCCCATTATTTGCATCATTCATGCAATGGTTCACAGGTACGAAATATTTGGGTCAGCAAAAGCGACTTTTCTCATCAGATGCCACAGTTATGTGGAACGTGACAAAGATACGGGTTTAATTAATCAAAAAAGCCATGCTGAAACACTCAGCGATTGGAATGAGCACATCAGAAGATGCCTGGTGAAACTATTTCCCTTCAATATCATTGAGTGTTCTCAGGATATTTCTAAATCGTGGTCTTCATTTCTTAATAAAGAATACAGAAAGATATGTCCAATGCTCTTCTAGAACCGGTCGAGCAACCTACATTGGGTCCTGAGTGTTCCATGTTATTGTTGACCAAATGTGCCGTAAACGGACTGATGAGCAGCCTGCCTGTTCCATTTCACTTTCCAAGGCTAAATATGATGAAGTACAATATCTGAAGAGACTGTTCTGAGCGCTACCTTTAATAGACAATGAATACTTTTGATTGATAATTTTCAATAGTGGTTCATTAATATTTACATTTTCCTCAGCACATATCTAGTATAAATTGGTACATTCCATAACATGGAACGTTAAGGATTTTGATTGTTTTTATGTTCAATTATGTGTACTTTGATTTAATATTGTTAATTAACATGAACAAATAACATGACACTAATTTCAAAAGAAGGGTCTGTTAGAAAACTATCTTAACTTCAAATTACATTCCTGTAAAAAGGTAAAAAGTGGACTTTGATTGTTTTTCCCTTTATATGTTTATAGTATAGAATAAAGGCAGGAAAATGGAGAGAGATCGAAAAGTTTACTGGTGTAATTAGCAGCTTTCTTTCTACAGAATGCTAATCTAACGAAAGTTATGACAAAATATTTTATTGAGCTGAGTATTTTAATGGCTAACGTTCTCTTCAAGGCTGTATATTGTTGAGAACGATTGTTAATAGTATCCTACACCAGCAGTGGCAGCTGGTTGGTAGCATTGGGCGTTGTAAATGAGGCATGACAGAAATATTAACTCGACAATAACGATATTCAACTTTAATTAAAACAATCAACAAAAAGACTGAGTTCTTATTTCTTGCAAATTAAAATTTTCAAGCAATTATCAGAACAAAATTAATCATAAAATCTATAAAAAGTATTGTAAATTCCCCTTTAAAACATATCCTGAAAGCAAATCAACCCAAGTCCCATTGCGACTGTAACAAAACGTTTCAATCTTTAAATCCAAAACGAACAGTACAGACTTGTAGTAGGTACGAAAAAACCTCGCGATAATTCAGGACATGTTATTTTAAGCCCATTTTCAGCAGGTAATTTCTCAGTAGTAGCCTCCTGACAGTTAAATGACATTATCTGTATAGCTACAGGTGGGTGTGGTTTAATAGTTCCAGGGATTCCTGGGAGCCAGGTCGTGTGGGAATATGGTACCAGGTTGATCAGATTACTTAAGTAGTATAACATCACGCACCAAACTAAAAATACGAATAAATACTGCTCTTTTATGCAAACAATTCAAGCAAGAGCACAAAATAATTTGCAGCGAAGACCGCTTTGGTGAGTACCCCTCTCATAGCGTAATAACAATTTTGCAGCACACAACTAGGAGGTTAGAAAACTACAATTTGCACTCATTAGCGATTCCTTACGTAAGTGAGCTTTTCTGTATATACATAAACTTTCTAATACGAACTTTTCACACATTTACTAGGATAATTATTTATAACGCAATTGCTTTTCAAAATAGAAACTTTTATTTCATACACACATATACAGTATGCTTCTGTATGCTTATTTTGATTTATTCCATACATATTGTGATTTGTGTATTTGAACTTCCAAAATTATATTTATTTTGATTTTACTAAATTAATAGTATTCTTTATTGTAAATACTTGACAAACGTACCAGTTCTGTGCGAAGTGTGTGACTGAATGCAAGGATACACTTCGTGACCACAGATTTCTTTGAACATTCTAAGAAACAAATTAAAACTTGAATATACCCAAATACATGAATAAAGATGGAATATAGAAAACTGACCAACACATCTCAAAAAGACAATATAGAGCCAAACAGTTTTAATAAAATGTTCTGCGTTAAATAGAGTAACCACAGATTAAATTAAAGATTTTTTTGTTTGAAAAAAACCACGTAGCATTTTTCCTTCTTTTTAAAATAAATTATTACTCAATATGATCAAATTGATATTGCAGTTTCTACTACTTATATACTGTTGTATAAATGAAATATGATGCTAACAAACAAGTTACTCATAAAATTTTATGCAAAGATTCTTCTTTCATGAGGTGGTTAGTCAGGTTTGAAAAATATTAAAAAAAATACATTTTTGTTATTTAAAAAATAAGAAGGTATATACTCTTTCTGATATAACAAATGTTAAATACACATTCCTAAAGACAATTAATGAAGCAAAATTAAGATACATATTTCCTAGCTTGTTTTATATATTTACCATGCCTTTCTAAAATAACTGTCCTATCTCTAACAATGTATAATATGCCAGAAACATGTTTTACGATCAAACCCTCTGGGCGCCAACTTTTTTTAAAAATAAAATTTAAAATAGTGCATTTTTAAAAATAATCTACATTTTATCACATACCAACTCTATGTAAAGCACGCCAAAATATGTTAATTAGCTATTTACAATCCAACAATACATAAATATATAAGAAACAATACATCTTTCAGACGTACAGAACACAAATCTGCCAGCAGAAGTTCTGTACCTCAACAATTCATTTCCGTCTTTGAACTTCCCTCTCTAAGTACAAAATACAACAATGACTCGCATTGTTTTTCTATAAAATTGAAATGAAAAATTTTCGTTAAAAAGGAAAAAGGGAAACTTTACTTAAGAAGCAAAGTTGTTCGTGTTCTGATTAACTCTCGCGTGTTTTGGAATAATTTCCTACAAGTAACCTACAGCTCCTAACAACTGCAGAAGCTGTTTGATTGTTGAGTTCACCTTTTACCTGTGAGAAGATTGTCTTTAAAACTGTTTTCTCCCACAGGCGATATCGGCGCAGTTTTGGACTATAAATGCAAAGGCCTACCTTCTTGTGTATATATTTGTTTTAAAATCGTACATTTCTTTTATTAAATCAATGTATGCAAGCTCAGATTAATAATTACATTACTTTATAACAATTTTAATATCACTGAATGTTTTGGGCAATATCTTAACACTGCTACAGAAAAAGTTATACACTTTAAACAGTGGTTTTCAACCATGTTTATGGTAAGATAAATTCAAGACCTTGGTTTTGGGAGGAGTCCGGCACTACTGTAGAGAACGCTGTTGCTTTTCTTCGTCCCACTTCAGCTAACACATTCGACTTCATCTCGTCTCTGTTTGCAAAAAGTCGACTTGTATATAATAAATTATTATTTTATCTTCAATAATCTTCTTAGTTTTAATTTTCTTTCACTATAGTCCTAGTTATGCAACATTATAACTCGTAATGTTTAGAGTCTCTCACTACAAAATTTCTTTCTGTATAGTTTATAAATTCGTTTACTTTAAAACTATATTAACTTTATTTTTTCTTTAACTTTATCTCACGCACAGCTCTTACCTTCTTCACAAATTGTTTATTGCTATATTTCAATAATATTTGGATAATTTATTAGCTATTATTTATATTTTTCGTTATATAACTATTTATTGGGTATTTATGTACATAAGGATCTGATTCATGTAACCACTATTTCTTTGTTTTTAAATAAAAGTTTCTATTGTATATGCTTGTTAACGTTTATTATTAAATATTATTTTGTCATATATATATTTGCTAATAGATTAAACCTAAAAGTATCAATTTTATAAACAGCCTTTAATGTCATTCTAGTTTTAAAGTAGTAAATTTCATTTTGAAGGCTAAATAACCCCGCATGCATAAACATATATATAAACGGCTTATATAAAAGTTCAAGAACATAACTGCTTTGAGTCTAATGTATTCAACGTTAATCCTTCTAAATTCTCCTAGTCCAATACAGGTTGAAAACCACTGCGTTTTATCATACAAGTTGTAGATAAAAAACACAGTTGGCAAAATTGCTACGCTTAATGAATATCATTAAAATCATAACAATAGACTATACAATATTGTCTTGTGCACTAGAAGTTAACGCCATCTTTATACTAATCATCTAAAATAATTATGTTTAACCATAGCAATTGTTATAATATGCACTTGTTTGTCCATATATTCACGTACAAAATAAGGAATGATTACACCTCCTCATCAAAAAATGGAAGGTTTTATCATTCTAACATTTTGCTAAATGTTTAAGATTACAAGCTTTCAGATCTTTTGTATATAAACACATGCTAAAACTCTAGTGGTTATGTACCGACTGCATTTTACTTACCATAAATACTGTTTAGCCTATGTTAGTGTATTTGATTATATTATGTTATGACAAAAATATAATTACTCTAGCACACTATAGGTTGGTCCATATGCAAATGATGGACAAAGGAATTTTAATGATATCGCAGCACAAAAATTTATTAATCTAATGTCGTCCTAAGGCTCCTTTATTGATCTTTGAGCTTTTAATAGGGATTTTAAGCAGAGAAGTGAAACAATGTTGGAATTAGCCCCAAAATGATGTACTGGGAGATAAGCTCATATTCCCGCAGCAAACTGGCAACTCTGTCTTCCCCTATCACCCCGCTACGTGCGTTTTCAATGTGTCAAATTCATTTATGCAGCGGGTCTTTTGGCGTATCAACATACCTCTTGTGGGTCATACACAGGCCACAAAAGGTTTTTATTTGTTTAGTTATTGCTTAATGCTGATCCATACTTACAGCTGAAGATGCACTAAAATATTTTAATGCAAGGAAAAGTAAAAGTTTGTTCAATACGATATATTAAAAATTGGTTAATTTCGTGTGGCACAAAATATTTGAATATATAGTAACGCAACCGTAATGGTACTGTAGAAATAGATAATAAAGTGTCTTCTGCGTTATTCAATGAACGAACGAATCCCATGTGACTTTTTATCTTTGGGGAACGTTAAAATAATCTACACACCATGCAATGATAAAAAACAACAACCAAGAAAATAGCGCCTTCATTTCTTATGGGAAATACAGCATGTAATGCGATTTTTTAAAATAGTGTTTAACGCCCGTTTTTACTACTGAGGAATCAGTGATGATACATGAGATGAAATGATATATTGGGAAAGGATTTTTGTAAGGAAGAAAACGTTCCAGGCCTAAGTTTAGGGTACCTCCCAGGTATTTGTCATTTATGAGGACTGAGGAAAACCTAGAAAAAACCTCAGTCAGGGAGGACGATTCCTGGCGGGATTCGAATCCCAGATCTCTCACTCACGAGTCCGCGCATTAATGACCTCGGCCACCCTTGGGGGGCACGAAAAATTTTAAACAGCTACCACATATATTTGGAACAATGCTTTTAGTATATCCTATGATAGTATTAATAACATTTTTATTAATTGTACGCGATTTCTGCTATCGGTAATCCTCCTTGTGACAACGCGCGCACCAGCTGTTGAATTACCGATATGCGGTGGGAATATACTTTAATCTCCCAGTAAATTATATTTTGTTTCGCTAAAGCTCAAAAATTTTAACCAGTGTGATGAATAACATTACCTGATCAACTTTTCTCTTAACAATGACAACAAGTACTGGTACAGAAAAGCTGTTGACAACGCCATTCTAACAATTTATTTTATTTCAAACCTATAGCGATCCATAAACAGACCATAATATGTTCTGAATTATAGATGAACAGAAACAGTACATCGTTTTCTGAGCACATTTGTGATGCAGAATGCCCGAAAATACATCAAGCATTGATCATGCCTTTAACGACCAGCCGAAGGGGGTGGATGTGAAGGGAGGGGTTACGATCGAACCTCGCGCTGTGCCTTAGGACGACCATAACGAGACTTGGCGTTGCATCCGGCAAAGCAAACCAACACAACAGCGTCAAAAAATGACGTACTCCCATTTCTGCGTTAACCACGCAGAAATTTTCAATTTATTGCGTTTTATTTTGTTTAAACCCGGCCTGGCTTTCACTTCTTTTGAGTTTACGTAACGTACTTTTTTTTGAGCACATGAGTGTAACAGAAAGTATGACCTTGACCTTAGTACGATGGTTCAGCTGGTAAGGCAAACTACTTATAATTACTTTAATTTAATGTTGTAGGTTATTAGTATTTAACACAATTTGTGACTGACGCAGGCATTGATCGAGTAACAGAACAGAAAATACACAAAAACATTACAGATATAGCCTGTAGACCTTTCAAAATAAACAATTTCTTAGTTTACATTAAGAATGCAATATTTATAATAAAAAGTATTACAGATTTATACCTTAACTATATGTAAGCACAACTGAAAAGAAATTACAAGGTAATCCAATTACCAGAAAAGAGCGCTTTTGATTAAGCAAATTTACTTATTATTATAATATAAAATTCGTTATAATTTCTCCTGAAACGTAGAATGGATCAAAAGCCATAACTAATTACATGCAAACTGGTCTTCACATGCCTTAAAATCATTTCTTGTCTACCAATCCACTTATAGTAAGAAGATTTGTTATAGCGTACAGAGCTTTGGAACCATTCTATACATTAATTACAACATAATACAACAATAAAACTCAGTAATTTGCATATTAAGATGAATTTACAGCCAAAACCTTGTACTTTCATAGTCTGATGCAACGCCTTCAAGTAATATATATGCAAATATATATTATATATTACTTACATATATAAGCCTTCAATCAAAACTCTGTGAATGTTTCAGTTATAAAAATGCCACCTTCTACTAGCCAAATGAAGAAAGTATTTTATATACATAAATGATGGGGAAGATTTGGGAGTGCACATAATTGCGTTTAAAATTAAAGAAAGATTGAAAAAATAACTTTCTCTACTGAGTAGACTTAACGGCATGTGTAAAACTTTCATAGTAGATTCTTGCGTCAAGTTTTAAAACTGGTATCTAAAACCAGAAATATCAAAAAATAATCGCATTATCAGCTACATTGTTTCCCATATGTATATGAATTTAAATTCCCATAAATCTTAACAAAATATTCCTATTTTTCCATAAGATGAAATTTCAATTTTCAAATTATTCCCACAGGTGTAAAATTTACATACAAATGCAAAGGTTATGAACAAATACTTTGGGAACAGATGTGCTTTATCATTTTAACATTAGACATTAAATTGTATTGTCATTAAGCAGCATGAATATTTACATCAAAGGCTTTAGGTTGGCTAACTATAAACTACACAGCTATTTGCTGCAGATTAGGGGAGCGTATCCAATATATTTTGTCATCACTTTGTCCATTACTTTGCTACCATAATACAACAAGCAAATATTTTGATCTATTGTCATAATGAGTAGAAAAGAAAGTGCAATAATTTCCCTACTGAAAGTAAGGAATCGTATTGAAACTGTAAAATAACAGCAGCACTGTCGTTAGTTGAGGTAATTTGATCAGTTGTGTGAAATGCTAGACGAATAAATCTCGGAAGTGGCAAGTGTAACCACACACCTTGTGCAAATGTTCGGAGATAAGATGAAATGAAGTTCATTTAATGGGTAACAAAGTTTTCTTGTGCAATGTGAGAAGTAGAAACAGGGAAGAAACAAAATGCCTACTTGCTTCTTTCTTGGTTGCAAGTTCGATTATAAAACTTTTAAGGCATTGGACTGAGCAAAATTGCAAAAGCTATTTCTTGGAGAGACAAGTATTACGCGCATGATTCGTGTTTCTCTGGTGGTTTCCTCCAAAGGAACGTAAAACTGCGCGATTATGAGGGAGGTGAATTACTATGAAGCTACGGTTAATAGTACAACAAGGGCTTGAACTAATGCAAGAAGACCAGTATACACTTCGCGGTAAATGTTATAGACACCAGATAAAGAATATAACACTAACTTTTTGGACTGCAGAGCTGAAAAGATAACTTTTTTTTTGATTGATTGATTTATTTATGGACGCTCTTTAATATCTGAGGTCATCAGCGTCCCATTCAATTCAGGGGGTGAAACGGCCGACAATATTTACTCAGAGGTCTCTGCTTTCAGGCTTGAGGTTCTTTTTCGTGCCGCAAATGTACGACACGGGACCCACGGCTTTACTTCCCTTCCGAAGAGAGGTCTCTGAGCAAAATTTGTCGGCCGTTTCACGCCCTGAGTTTCACGCTAATGACCTGAGATGTTAAAGAGCGTCCATAAATAAATCAATCGAAGGAAGTCATACTTAGAATTTTACGCCCGAAAAAATCCATCGGTCCTGGCCGGGTTTGAACCCGTGATCTTAGGTTTAGGAGGCAAGTATGATTACCATTACACCACCAGGACCGAAGGAAAGAGAACTGCATGAGTTCAATATTGCAACGAAGTAATAATACAAATGTATGGGAAAAGATTCAAACAAGGCTAGAGGATATCGGTAGGGGAAATCAAGGCAAAATGTAACACGAACGTTTCCTTGAGCCTATCGAATGAAATGAAATGAACCTGGGATAAAGAGGAATATATGCTCGTTCTAGAGAGAAAGGTGTGATCAAGTATGACCTGGTTTAGAATGGGAAGCTGGAAGGCTGAAAAAATAACGGAGAGTTCTGCCCATTTTGTGAAAGGGATGAGGAATGGGTACATATTCTGGCCAAATGTACCTACGGAACACTTGAGAAAAACGCTGTTCCCAGAAAACTTTTTAAGACAATTAGAGGACGACTGCCATATTGGGATCTGTTTGAGAACCACGCGTACTGATTGAATATGGGCATTTTCCTAGCCCAAGTGAGCGAAGACAGAAGCAATTTACATGTATTGGATATATTTATTTATTTACTTTGGCAAGAACTAAGGCCAAGGAGCCTTCACTTTCATGTTTATTCAAACGGAGAAAACATTTTCACCAGGGAACATTATGACTTTTGATTGTTTAAGTGCTATTTCTATTCAATTTGTGAAAGTCACGTTATGGACACTATTCTTGAACGCGTTTTGCACTACATCAAGTGCACCTTTTTGTGTGACAAGTCAGATTAAAAGGTAACTGAAACGTTCGAAGCAAGCAATATCTGCGGTCTAAAGTATCTGACAAAGGCAAGGGTAAACGGACAGAAATATAAACACATTTTTTATATTAACTATCTCAACTTACTTTGTTGAGCATGCCTTAACGACCTCGGCAACCGTAGCGGTTGTTGTTAGAATGGTTAACATTAAAAAAAGTCGATAGATTACAAGATTTCTATATGAATGATCTTTGTTATGTCATTGCATTTCTTATATAGTTATTTTACATAATTGTGATTTCTAGGTAGTTACGTACCGTGTTCATCAACGGAAAACTAAGCTGTACTAAATTTAATTTTTATTCTCATGACTTACTTGAGCCTGCAGTCTCTTCTATTGCCTCGTAAACCCAAGATCGCCGGTTGGATTTTTTCGGAGGTAAAAATCCTAAGTATGGCTTCCTTCGGAAGGGCAGTAAAGCTGTGGGTCCCATGTCGTAGATTTACGGTACGTAAAAGAAACTCGTGCCTGAAAGAAAAGGCCTCTGAGCAAAATTTGTCGGCCGTTTCACGCCCTGAATTGAATAGGATGCTGATGACGTGAGATATTAAAGAGCATCCGTAAATAAAACAAATCACTCTTCTAGCAGAGACAGTCCCATCTCACGGAAGAATCGTTGAACTAGGCTATGCTTGCACTTTCTCCTCTATTTGCTACCCTTTACTATGTGTAATAAACATTAAAACCAAATTATTAAAATTCTTGCTTCGATATTTTTACCTCCATTTTCCCATATTCAAAATTACTGCACAAAAGTTCCCACAAAATGAAAAATGTCGTACGAGTAATGATCAAACTAGTGTTTTCAAGAATTAGTGGTGTAAAAATGTTAGTAGGAGCTAGCCACCACCTACCTCTTTGGCCTAATGGATGAAGCAACATGTTTTAGAAAATCGATTACTACAGAGTAGGTTTATTTGTTTATTTATTCACTATATTTTTGTAAACATGTATAATTAAATAACTTTTAAATAAATTGAAAATTTAAAAGTTAACTGAATGATAGTTGATTTAAACATCATAAGTAAAAAGTAATTGTTACACATCTGTGTTAAAAAAAAGGATAAATTCCACAACAATAACAGACTTTTACTTGACGCCACATACCGACTACGTCAAAGAGCTTGGCTTCACAACTTCCGCCTGTTATTGTGAGGCTACATTTCAAATGGAAATTTCATTAGCCAGTGGCGTACTGATCCTTTAGAAACATAATGCCGTAGCTATGAAATTTAAACAGGCAGACCACAGATTCCCTGTGTTGAAATCGATAACTATGATCCCTCTATAACCTCTAGTGTAATTCATCAACATTCGGAATTTAATCTGTGAAATGAAATAAAAAAAATTACTATCATAGTTAAAAAATGCTCAGCTGTATTAGCCAAAAGGATGCAAGTAAGATAGCTTTAAGCATCTGTAATAGTAAACAAATAATTAATTAATTATCAACCTATCCCCAAAGGCGGTCGGAAGCAATCTTACTACTTGTCTGTGAATAACGATGAAAGAGGGTATGCTTTATACAACAGAACAAGAATCCAATTCCTGAAAAGAACGTTATTCTATAACTATAAATAGTGGCTGGAGCCGTGTGCTGTGAAATAACTTTGAAGGGCAGCAATTTACAAAAAGTAGAATATCGAAGGCGAAAGAAATACTTTTCGGCTCTAGAGAAAACGGTACGTTAACTGCAACGCCTTTTGCCCAGCAAGTGGACTCGTGGGAACGCTCTTGAATTACTTCTTACACGCTAGCAATTCTAATGTACTAAGACAGAAATGGAGGTGACCGCAGATAGAGCTGGTATTCTCTGGAAGGTTTTGAGTTGGTAATGCGAAAAGAGCGTTCAAACATAAATCACAAAATATTCTACGTTTTAAACCATAACAGTATTTACAATAGTGCATCCCTTCTTTATCCATATTTATTTTCTAACTTATGACCATCTCTGATTCTGGTAATAAAGACGACTCATGCATCAGATATTTTCTTCAAACAATTAATTTATTTTACTGTAGAAGAAGTAATTTTTAATTTAACAGAGTAAAAACAGAGTAAAAAGCAAAAATGGCCAAATAACCTCTTACAGAATGGCCGAGCCTTCAGTCACTCAACATTCATCTCTTGGGTTAAAGAATTATCTTTAACCCAGTTTGACCACGAAAGTCTTCATCTAGCGTTTTCCCAATATAAAAAAGTGTTACACTCGTTCTGAGCCGCACTTTTCCAACAGAAACGTCTTTGAATATCAGGGGCTAAGCTCAAACTGTTAACCTTGAAATCTTGAACATATGAGGGAAATCAATAAGTAAGCTATAAATTGATGTGAGATAACGGGTCATCGACAAGTTCCTCCGCACTGGGGTGATGTGCACCGCAAAAGAGAAAGTTGGTGCTCCTACATTACTGACATTCATTCCTTCCTTCGAAACCGGGTTTTAGCAGGTAATCCACTCATCATTGCTAAGTTTTGTGCTTTGGAGTGTGTCTTTACCTTAG
The DNA here is from genome assembly GCA_030762175.1 of Metallyticus violacea. Classification (NCBI taxonomy): domain Eukaryota; kingdom Metazoa; phylum Arthropoda; class Insecta; order Mantodea; family Metallyticidae; genus Metallyticus; species Metallyticus violacea. Next base: position 27,880,202 of record CM060835.1, read on the forward strand.
TGGTTAAGTGAACACAATAACTATACGCTCGGCGCGCAGTCTGAATGATGCAGCTTATGCTATTGCTACTAGATGCCAATATTAATCCGGAGACATTGGTGATACGAGACAATAGAGGTTTACAGTAGCGAAACAGCAGTTGCAAGATGGCAGCGCATCTGAATAAGTGTACAACCCTCTAGCAGCGCTCCGTTGTGCGATTTTTGTGGGCTAAAGGTATGCATTCAAAGAAATGCTTCTCATCTATGGTGAAGAAGTTCTGCCAAAACTGTTTACAATTGGATGCAGAAGTTCTCTGAAGACGGGACACGTATCGAAGACGAGCACCGCTAGGGCCGACCAACGGAGATTTCCACACAGGAATTTGCAACGAGTTGAAGACTTAATCCGAGCAGATAAACACTATAGTCGCTGCTATTGGTTGTTCAACAGCAAGGCCTACCTCACAATGCATGACAGGTTAGGTTTTCACAATGGGAGCCACAACACAAAATGCAAAGAATAGTTCTGGAATTTCAGCATCTCAATCGCTACCACGATGAAAATCATGATATGCTAACTCGAATTGTCACAAGTGATGGAGTCTTTGATTCACCATTACCAACCTGAGACAAAGCGAGCGACAATGGAATAGAAATATCCTCCGTCGCTTGCGGGAAAAATGAATAAAAAAAATTAGTACGCGGGAAAGTAAGGCTCACAGTCTTCTAGGTTCATGACCGCATACTGTTCACCGCATTCCAGCCTCAAGAACAAATTGTAAATGCCGACTTCTACTATAACATCCTGAGGAAACTTCGTAACACCATCCAACGGAAGCGATCAGAACCTCTCACCAAAGGCGTGTTGCTCTTGCATAACAATGCGCTTCCTCATACTGTCAACAAGACAAATGAAACACTGCGAAATTTTAAGAGGGAAGTTATCGAGCATCCTCCATATAACCCCAACGTGCTCCAAGCGACTTTCATTTGTTCGGCCCTCTTAAACTCATCTTTCTGCTGAACATTGTCCTGACGGGACGTCACCGCCTGTTTCCGATAGCAGCCCAAATTATTTAAGTGCTTTTATTTAGTCGTGGATTTGTGCAATTAGGTGTTTTATTTAGAAAATAAATTAAATAAATAAAAGCTTATCAACGATGGTGGTATCTAAGGAGTTGGTGCCTTAATTACCACCTTATGATTGTGATTGTTTCCTTGCGAAATTTATTTGAATGAAAGAAATAAAAACGGCTCTTGGTTAAAGCTATGAAAACCCATTGGATATCTTTCAGTGAAAATTTAATTTATTTTATCACTGTTTATTAATGTTTTTCACAAATATTTAACCGATAGTTTTCTTATTTGATCAAAATTAACTTGGGAGTTTCTACTAATGTATCATATCATACTGCCATAACCTAAAAGGTGTAAGCAAAAGCAGGTGCCAATAAAAATACTACACCGCCACAAAAACAGTATGATTATGAATTGATGTTTCAGCGATACCAAAGCTCCTTTACAAAAACACAAGGCAATGCAACTATAAACATTTGAATGGAAGTTTGGTCTGCCAATATTTACCACAGTGCTTTGGTAGTAAATGTGAAAGATTCATGACAAAAATGGGAAAACATACAATTGTTTCTTTCTTTTGCCTACATTTAACAAGTAAAGATGCAACTGTTTAAAATAGCGGGTAATGGTGAACTGCATTCCCCACTGTGGCCATAACATATTTTTCTCCATTACAGGCCCGTGATGTACTGAAGCGAAAGGCTTACTGTACTACAGGTATAACTTTATAACTAACTCATAAGCACTTTTGTCACAGCAGCATCACCTTATGTTCAATTGAAATTTAGCTTGAATCCAGATTTTGCAATATTGTGCATTCGACCAGCTTTTAAATGCTTCTCGTACAGAAAAAGATCATAACATATACACTTTATTTTTTTAAAAAAAACCAGGAATTTATGCCAAAAATGAATGAAAATAAGAAATGTTATTTTTTTTTTAAATCAGATTCTTTTTAAAATTTAATTTTGTCGTTAAATAGTGAAAAGAGTTATTACTAAAACTAAACTCTGCTTATCGGAAGTATTCAGAAATATATTTACAAATGTATAAAATACGCACCCTTTCAAAGATGGATTTTAAATAAATAAAGTTAACGAAAGCATGGGTGCATAGGTCGCTTGCGCCCAACAAGTTGTTAACTTCTTCAGAGAAGAAGCTCACAAAATGATGCAAGTGTCTACAGAATCTTCGTGCTGAATAATGCTAGATCCAACAGCAGCTCTAGACCTATTTGAGCTTAAAAACATTCTAAGATGATAGTAGAATGAGGCATTTTAAATTGAACTATTCACTTCTGTTGCAGCACCTGCCTGTCATAACCTAATATGTATTATTTACTACGATGCTGTGACTGTATTGTAGGAAAAATAACGGAAGCACCAGAAGTACGTTATTATCAGGCCTCGATATGTCAACATGAGCCATAATAACAATATCGGGGGTAGAGACAGTTCAGCCCCCTATTAAATTGTTTCAAGAAGCAGAGGTTATAGAATATAATAGCTCACTTCGGTAGTACAGGATATCTTATAAATACCACAGTTCATAGAAACTCTTCAACTACAGGCCTGTTATATCAACCTTTCTTTTAAAAATTTATTTTAAAAATATCCCCATTTTTGAGAATATGTGTCTTTACATAAATGCCATTGCTTAAAACAATAATCTCGACCTCCTCTCGGAAGCTTAAAATTGCATACGCACATGTAAAGTCGAATGCCTGCATACGACTTGCATTCCTTCGCTTAGTTCACCTTTTCGAGCACTAACCATTGCGCATGAGCTTGCCACGTCATCCCAAGCGACAAACATAGTAACCAATCGACAGCCGTGTCCTATTAAGAAGCCTTGCTTTTCCAAAGATACTGGAAGAATGAACGTTTTAGTCAGTCGGTTTTGACATCCTGATAAAAATGTCGGTGTGAATGTTGGTATTAATCTCAGCAGTTGACGTGGAGAGACAGTTTACAGGCCTTTACCACGATGATCGCTCCTGTAACTACAAATCGGATAGAATCAACTAATTACAATGCCTTTCCTTATCGTCCGTTCACAAAATGACGGTTTATGTTTGAGGTTATGGTCGTCACGAATACAAAGAGATTGAGTTTACACGAACGATCATCGATAATAAAGAACCAAAGACACGATTTCGGCGACACGTTTCTTCAGATTGTTACTAGAGATCGCTGGATTGTGACGTGGTCATCAGCTGACTCTCCACCGTCTCCTCCCTCTGTCAGAGTGGCCTGGTGACCTCCGCATGAGGGGTCAGGATGTCTACTCTGGTGCTGATAGAGCAGTCACTGAAACAAGACAGAAGAACACAAACTTAGTATGTATTATACGCGATAAGGATAAAATGCAGGATTGGAAGGGTTAAAGGGGATTTTTGGGGGTAATACATACAGGTCAAACAGGGCAGATCATTGTGAACTACACTGTACAACAATATTATGGGGCATACTTTTGGAATCTGTAAATGAGAAAGTAGAGGGCTATCGCATCAGCAGATGATTTACTAATAATATTAGAAGGAAATAGTAGAAGGGAAATAGAAGAGAGATCGCATATAATAATTGATAATGTAAAAAAGTTGTGTATAAAAGTAAAACTGGAAATAGCTCCTCACAAATCATCATATATGTTTTTTAAAAGGAAACTTAACATAAACCCGATTATTGGAATTTATAATTCTAATATAAAAAGGCAAGCAGTGAATAAATATCTATGCATCTATTTGAATGAAACATGTAGGAAATACAAGAACACATAGAGCAGAAAAAATTATGTTTATGTTGGCCAATATTGGACAGAGATATTTCAATATACAAACCGATGGAATAAACATCTTTTACAAAGCATCTTTGCAGCCGTATTAAACCATGGAAGAGGGATTTGGGGGAGGGGAAAGGCACGCGAGATATATTTTATAAGCACTTTAAGGAGCTCCCAAAGGAAAAAAAAAAGTATTGAGATGTACAGGAGCATTTTCCACATCTCTTACAATGGGACTATTAGAAATATTTGGTATATAGTCAATTGATTACTTAATTCTCTTATTGGCTTTAAAAATAAAATAATTGAAAAAGAATGGACGTTATTGGCAAGTTTGTAGAAATAAAAAAGAAATCAAAGATTCTTTATTACAAGCGTGGCAACATGAATGGGATGAAGTAAGGGAAGGTAGAAAAGAATCTTCCCATCCTTAAAGCAAAGAGCGCACATCAAACACATTCAACAAGAGTTTAGTGCATTATACAACAGCACACGGTCCGTATTGTTCATATTTACATTACAAGCAAACAATACATGTGCGGTTTGTAATGTGATCGATACACCGTGAAATGTTTCATTCGAATGCCCTAAATACCAGTAAATTGTAGAGGAGGAAAGACGGCTACTTGCAGTGAAATACATTTGGAACATCATGAGAGATCAAGATGATTTTAGAGTATTGAATGTTTTAACAAATAAAATATCGTGTAAAAAACAGAAGAGTATATAAATAACAAACATCAAATAAGAGAGAAAATCCAACGATCAGAAATCGTACATTCCCCTAGAAGATCTCAGAAAATCAGAGAATGGCAAGAAAGAAATATACACGAAGAGTCAGTTCAAACACAAGAAGATGAAGAAGATAACATCCAAAGTGATTCAGAAGAAGGGAGCAGAATGAACAGAAGAAGAGAATAATGGTAGACTTTGGGCGGAAAGGAAGCAGCTGAAAGAGGAAGAAGTAGACCGAGAACAAAAGGAGGAAACTATGGAAAAGTAGAAGAGGAAGAAAGAAGAAGCACAGAAGTAAAAGGCATCAACGACAAATCCAAATCTGTGGTGAAGGTACAGATAAAAGTTGAAAAGTAGAGGAAGATGAAGGAAAAAGAGAAGAGAAGGAAACTGAACTGCCAACACACCATGACCCAGTACATCTGCTGCTTGAGATCGGCAGCAACCTCGTTGATGTTCAGGTCCTGTTGCCTGGAATTCCAGCCCGGATACCGAGCGTCAGCAGAAATGAAGATTTTAGATAGTAAACCGTATAAAAATTGTAAATTAACCAATTGTAAATGTAATAAATTGTAAAAGTTAAGACATCTGAAAAATATGTTGTTTGAAATATAAATGAAGTGTATACATTATAGTTAAAATATACAGGTTTCCAGCATCGGTTTAGTTTTTTTTTTGAAGTTTTAGTTTGTTTAGTTATAGATGTTATAGTACTATGGATTTTAAAAATTGTAGAATTTAAATTGTAATTTAAATTGTATCTGGAGTATTATGTCTTGGTATACAATCAAGTTATCAAGAAATAAGCATTGCAGAACAAAATTACGAAAAAGAAAAAAAAAAAAATGGAGATGCTAAAGTAATAGTAGTTCTAGGGGTGCAGAGCGGTTTCATAAAATTTTATTGCTTTTTATGTGAGCGGTATAATAAAACTACGGAGAAACATTATGGAATTAAAAGCACAGTGAGGATAGTATGGAAGGAAAATTACGTTGAAGTAGCGTGTACAGATAACAAGTGTTGTGAGCAGGTACACCCCGCTTGCCATATACTCACTGCGTATCGAGCTAAACCTAGAACTTGAGAAAGTTAATTATTATGTGCTATTTTATCATTCCTTGTGGCCTGCAGGTGTTAAGAAAGAAAATGCTTTGTTGGTTACTTACAATAGTTAATGCATTTAACCTGTCTACGATTAGTGCACGGTCTCCATCATGTTGCGAAAGAAACTAGTGAGCTCGATCATTTTATTGTCAATGTAAAATAAATGTATTCGAAATTTCTTCCAAGCAGAAATTGGGCCATGGATAGAAACAAACGACAATCAAAAGGCGTAAGGTTAGGAAGAAGTTCCTGGATTTTTTCTCATAATTGTTTGAGCTGTATGGGGGGTCTCGCATTGTCCTGCTACAAGAGAACTTTATTTCGATTAATGGGGTATCTCTGTCCCAAAACTTTATGAACTTGTTCCAGTTGCAGAGAATAAAGATTCCCATTGAATGCATGCCCGTTTGGAACAAACTACCAAATGAAACACACCACCTGCTTGTAACGTTACTATGTATTATGAAGGAAACTAATAAAATGGAGGACATGTTTAAGAAATACACCACATGTTGGTAAACTTAGAATTAAAGCTATCCTAACCAGTAATTGTGTTCAGAGCCAGATAGAACCGTTTGAGATAATGGCCTCATTGATAGTTCATTCTCTGTTCACAGCACCAATGCTTATATACTTTGTTTATTTAATTAGCAAATTTATGGATGCTCTTTAACATCTTAGGCCATTAGCGGCCATATAATTCAGGGCTTAAAACGGCCGATAAATTTTGCTCATAGGTATCTTCACTCAGGCTTGAGGCCGTTTTACGTGCCGTAAATCTACAATACGGGGCCCATGGCTTTAATTCCGTCCTGAAGGAAGCCATACTTAGGATTTTTACGCCCGAAAAATCCATCGACCCTTGTCGGGATTGAACCCGCCATCTTGAGTCTACAAGACAAATATGGTTAGCACTAGACCACCAGGACCTACAGAATATCTGTCTTACGATATTCTTTCCGACCACAACCGCTATTTGTCCTTATTTGAACCTATGCCTATACCCTGGTGACCTTTAAGGTTGTCTAGTTGCATATTTTATCCCTAAGAGTCGAATCGAAAATTTTGAATACTTGTAGCTAGACTCTTTTTGAGGAGAAATCGTTATTACCATTTCACTATCAGCACCCCTATTTTTTATGTTAACCATACTATTAGGATTTATTTATATTAAATACGAACTATGAAGCCATATGTACTCGAAGGTACATTCATTATATTGTACCTTCCGTTCGCCGCTTTAACAGCAAAGTACCATAAAATATTTTTCTCCGGAAGTTATCTTCCTTTTCCTTTGTAAGTGATACATGTCAGTCACAGGAATCAGGCCCATTTAACTGTTTAACAAGTCCGTCAGCATTACAAGCAACACCTCTACCTGTCAGTTCCCTTCTATTACACTCGTCCAGCCCTTTCATCCGCAAGTGAATGACCCTGGAGGGGTGCATGCAAGGATCATCAACTGGACATTCGTTTGAAGCAAAAACGTAAGAGACCGGATTAAACACCTGAACTTTATTTACTTGTACCTAATTCCAACCATCTTTCACATTCCTTCTTTTGACGTGTACGCCCTTTCTGCAGCTTCTGTAGATAAAACAGAAGTAGGTGATTAAACGTTGCACAAGACATTCATAAATAAAAGCGAAACATATTATACAGAGTGCAGAAAAAATATGTACAAATAATTAACAAGCAAAATATGGATCGAAAAGCAGGATCTTAAGTGGTGGTGGTGGTAGTATCTTTATTGTTATTAATTCTATATACACATTACAAATATATTTTATGCATGTGTCGTAGGACAGTACATGCTTAAGTATGATACACAGTTTGAAAGAGGAACAAATAATAAAAAATAAGACAATATTAACAATAAATAAATTATTTTTAAACAGTTTAAAATATTAAGAACGGTATTTACAGATATAGGAATTGAAACATATTACACTAGTTATTGTGTTCTAACCAGCATATAAAATGCTTTTAGCTTCTCGCACTTTTGCCAGTAAAATGCCTATCTTCAACCAATTAGCGTGGTTCGCAAACATGCCAATCGACCTTTAATTGCCTTAAAAAGTTTTCTGGGAACCGCGTTTTTCTCAGGTTTTCCCAGTGGGTACATTCTACCAGAATATGTACCCATTCTCCTCCCCTCCACAAAATGGGCAAATTCTACCAGAACTATCCTTTATTTTTTGAGTCTTCCAACCCTCCAGTTTAAATCAGGTCATTCCTGGTCTTATCTTTCTCCCTACAACAAGCATATACACCTTCTTACCCCAGGTTACTTTATTTTCATTCGATAGGCTCAAGAAAACTTTCGTGTTACGTTCTCCCTCAATTTCCTGCCTGCTGATAGCCTCTAGCCTTGTTCTAATCTTCTTCCATACGTTTTTATTATTTTCTTTGCCTCTTTACCATAATGTACCCTGAGTCCTCTTTCACCTCTGCTGTCCAAAACGTTGGTGTTATATTTTGTGTCTATAGCATTTAGAGCGAAGTGTGGACTGGTCTCTCTGCATTAGTCTAAGCCAGTATTTCATCGTCCTTGTTTTATTATCTTCATAGCAACCCACCTCCTCATGAGCCCAAGGATTCAAGTTCCTTTAGAGAGTCTGAGAATATTTTTTTTAAAAAATCGACTTGAATGTTATTTACATTCAGCTCTCCCCACCCTCATATTTCACTTCCATATAACACAATGGACTTAATAGACATAGATCCTCTCTAGTGTATCTAGTAGTATATCTGGAACGCAAGTGAGAACACGTAGAAACTCATTTAGTTGACCTCGTGCTTATTCCATTTCCACTCATATTAAAAGTTACTCCTAAATAACAAACAAATTTTAACATTCTGTATTCCTTGTCCACTGTAGTACCATTTGTCATCTTTGCTATACACATGGCCATTTTTAAATGCCATTATTTTGGTTTTGTTAATATTTACTACATAAACCATTTCAGGCAATAGTCTTCTAGGGTGGGAATGCCTTTCTGCAAACCATTTCTTGTTAGAGATAAAAGAATTAGATCGTCAGCATGTAAAAGTAAGGGAGTGCATGTACCGTCGCTTCAGGGACATTCATTTTCTCCGCTAACAGGGCATCCGAGATATCTATAAATAGATAAACAATAACGGAGATAGAACACGTCTCTGGTGAACTCCTCTACTGGTTGATCTACATTGCGATATGTGTTTTAGTGCACCATCTTAACACCTAATTTCTCGTTACTGTATATCTGCATCAGAGCTTTTATTATTTTGTTGGAGACAGTCTGAGACGCTTCGTTGTGATGCTGTACGTGTTAACTCCAAAGCTACCAATGCGTCTATGGATGGTAAAGAGGGCTGAAAATACAGGAGCTTATACTAAACAAATCAATTGCTCTGTTAAATAATGCCATAATGTTATTTAATTGAAATTCAAGTACATTGAGTCACATTGCATGACTTGCAATTAAATGGAGGTGTAGCCTGTGTAAATGACAAAAGTTTACATATGACCAGCTATGAAAACACCTCAGATCGCAACTAGATATGACGTTGATCCACAGCGATGGCTGTAGCCCCTTGAAGTGTCTTAGACCATTCGTTTCCATGGTACGAAGCCTCCTTTCCACACGGACATTATTAGGTTGTCTCAAAAGAAACGCCGGTTTATAATTTTGCGTTTTGTAAGATTTTAATGATTTTCTTGGCAGTGTTATTTACAGGATGCCATGGTTATTATTGTGCATTTTGTGGGCATTTGCTCATCGTTATTGTTTATACACAATCATAAAATGGAGATAAAACAGTTTGAGCTTTGAGTGCTTATAAAACATCTGTGGAAATAACAGTAGCTGCTGTCGCGACTTGAAGAATATGTGAGGTCGAGGAAGAAAATGTCGTTAGTGAGCGCGTAGCACGAGGGTTTCAGAATTTCAATAATGGAGAAGAAAACACTGAAGATTTACCGCGTCCTGGTTAGCCTAATGCATAGAATATTAAACTTACGTGCAGCACTTTGTAAAGGAAAAAAAAAAAAATAAAATACAGATGCTGTCAGAAGTCAAGACATCACACATTATACTTAAAAGGAAGCTGTAGACCTGTACTTCATGAATTGAAACTTAAACAGGCCTAAGGCAGAGTTGATATCTGTCCTCAGCTTATCGCAAATCTCAAGAATGATAGACTTATTAGAATTGTCACTTGTGAATAAAAGTTTTTACACGAGTGTTACCGAAACCCCGACACGGGAACAGTGGCTCAATCTCCGTCAGCCTGTCAAAGTCCTCGCTAAACAAACCTAAAGCATCTGTTTGATAGAATTTTGAAGGTGTGGTTCACTGTCAATTTGTCATAAACGGGCGTGCAGTCGATGCGAATCTTTATAAACTGCTGGAACGAGTTCATCACGTTTTGAGACAGAGACACCCGCAATAATTAATCGAAAAACATTTCTCTTGCAGCAGGACAATGAGAGAGAGACCATAGAAAAAACCCAGAAATTTTTTTCAATAGTGTTTTAACGTCCATTTTTACTGCTGAGGCATCACAGACGGTGGACACTGATTGTACATGATTCATTGATTTATTTTTATTTATGGATGCTCTTTAACATCTCAGGTCATCAGCGTCCCATTCAAATCAGGGCGTGAAACGGCCACAAATTTTGTTCAGAGGCCTCTCTTTCAGGCTTGAGGTTCTTTTTCGTGCCGTAAATGTACGACACGGGACCCACGGCTTTACTTCCCTTCCGAAGGAAGTCATACATAGGATTTTTACGCCCGAAAAAATCCATCGGTCCTGGCCGGGTTCGAACCCGCGATCTTGGGTATAGGAGGCAAGTATGGTAACCACTACAGATTATACATGAGATTAAATGGTACATTGGGAAAGAATACTTTTTAAAGGAAGGAAACGTTCCAGGCATTAGTTTATGGCATTTGCCATTTATGAAAAATGAGGTAAATCTGGAAAAATTCTCAGACAGGGAGGACGGTCCTGGCAAGAACTGAGCCCCAGACCTCCCGCTCACGAGTCCGCACCTTGACGACTTTGACCACCTATGGTGGTAGCAGGAATTAGAAAGGGTCGAGCTGCTACCGCACCCAGCATATAGCCCTGATTATGCACCTTCAGATTATCAGATTACCAACTGTTTCGATCGATGACCCATTTCTTGCGTGGATGAAATTTTGAAATCATTGAAGCTGCAGAAGTGGATGTCACCTAATTCTTCGCATCAAAATCCTGACGCTGGTACTCTTGTGGAATGATAAACCTCGCCGAAAAGTGACTCAAGAAAATAGAATTTAACGACCTTTAACTTTGAAGATTGGTTTTATTTATTATTAGAACATATTTCAAATAAAGTTTAGAACATATACTTTCCAGGGAAGAATAATCGTTATATTGCTATGGGTCCAGAGATACTTTGTTTCGAAGCAAATTAAAGATATTCTCTTCATGTGAATGACTGACATTTTAAGTAGTGCTATGATAATAGAACAAGGATTTAGACGAGGAAAAACGCAATTGACAACCTTTATTATATTAAAAGAGAAAATGGCGCTACAACCCGGGGTGAGCCTTGACCTGCGGCAGTGACCTCTGTTTCCTCTACCTCCGTCTTAAGACTTCTTTGATAGAGGGCAGTATTGTTGGGGAGCATGCGATTAGCATGCGACATTTCGCAGGTCGTCTATCACGCGGCTTTCGTGATTGAAGAACGCCACCTCTCCATCAGGCTTTCCAATTGTCCTCACGAGGCAGGGTGGACACCGTTCTAGACCTCTATGACTTAGAAAATTCCTAAGTAGGTACCGGGAATCGAACCCGGGCCTCCTAACCACCAGTCAGAGACTCTAACCGCTAGTCCAAGGAGGTGGTTTAACGTACTCGGTGTTACCATAATAACGTTGAGGTTTTAGTAAAGTAATTTCAACATATTTGTTATATTTTTAGTTGCTTTTGACATCCTTTCTCTTATGTGTTTTAAAGGTATTTCTGAAAATTACTTTTTTTCCCCTCACATATGACCAAACTTTCTCTGGCAATTCATATGTAGCAGTATACACTACATATTGGGGAATACCTATTTGAACCTATGGGCTAACCTGTAGATACTACAGTTTTTTTTTTAATTTTACATGGGATAGCCGTACAGCGAAATTGTTATTTTATATTTAACCCAAACTCTCTGAACTTATACACACAGGAGATTGTTGATTTGGTTTTTTTTACGGACGCTCTGGAACACCTTAGGTCATTAACATCCCATACAATTCAATGCATGAAATGGCCGATAAATTTTGCTCAGAGGCCTCTTCTTTCAAACTTGAGGTTTTTTTACGTGCCGTAAATCTACGACACGGACCCACGGCTTTACTTCCCTTCCGAAGGAAGTCATACTTAGGATTTTTACGCCCGAAAAAATCCATCGATTCTGGTCCGCGATCTTGGGTTTAAAGCATGGTTACCACTAGACAGCCCGGACCAGATACAGCACAGAATGATCTTCATACTAAATATGAATTATTTATTACTAATAGTTTCTAGACTAGAACGGCACTAAGCGATGATAATTTTGAACTTTTAAAATAAATAATTAAATTTTCAAAATTTCAGAATATGAAATCAAATTACTATTAAGTGAAGGTTCTGTAAATAGATACTTATTAAATATTATTTTGTGCTAAGAGGTTGCTTTTGAAGTTACTTTGTTTCACCATTTTGCGGTAACTTTAAAAACAATCCATGTTAATTCCTTATTTATTTAGAATAAGATAACATTTCACAGATCAATGAAAACGAGAAAATAAATACGAAATGAAAAGGAGGTTGTTTCAAATCACTTTCGTATGCGCGTAGTTACTCCAGTGAACGCATAGTGTGTGTGGTACTGCAGAGGGAGCGTGCTAAATAGTTAAGTACCTTGTCAACAAGAAACGCTTCGCAGCGCTGTATGCCAATAACCTATACAGCGCTAAAATAATTCCTCATAAGTTCAGCTATTTCTGATACCGGAGTATGATTTTGAATACAGATAAATATTTCATTTTTAAACTAGAACAATTTAATGTGTATTTCAATATTGCCATAAACCCCAACTAAACACTTAAGTCACGACCACAAACATAGCTATTATTTTTTATTACCTGCACATTATTCCATCCCTAACGTCTCACTATCACATACTACGACTATTTCTTATTTAAATCGGCTATAATCACGGGGATGCTTAAGTAATTGAAAATAAGGGGACTAGCTTCAATTAAAACACATATTGGAGATTGAGGATATTATAACTCAGTTTATTCTGTCATTATATATTCATATGAATTTAGCCTGTACATTATGTACCCAAGATGACTTCCCCTAGGTGAATGCCGGGTTTACATCTTTTTACTTACACTGCTTTCACTCGACTGATACTGGTCTTACTTTTATCAAGCTATCTTAATGGGCCAAATTGTCCTTTTCTCCCCTGTCACTTCCCCTCTCTTACTCTAACGGACTGTTTGACCTTTCAAACAAACTCTATCTGTTGGTACCCATTATTGTAATAATGCTAATACAATGTTCTGCAACATTGTCATTGCATTATTACAGTTTACATGCGCCACAATATTTTAAAATGAGTGAGCTATTTAAAATACATTACAATAAAATACCAACCCCTTGGTTGAATAAATAAGTAATGCTTACAAAACATTAAGAAAACTTCACCAAGGATGTAATGTATATACTTTTAATTTGCGTGTCTGCAGGGCATAGTTCAACATATTTAATTTTCAGAGATGTATTTTTTCTTAAGCTGGTAAATAATTAACGTTTATCAGAACAAAATATATGGGTAACAGCGATTTCTTAATTTGCAGAAATTCTTACCTCTTCCTGTTTCATAAACGATGGGTCAAAAGTCAATTTTGTGAATAGATATTGATAAACATTGTTGTAATTTTCATCGATTTAAATTTACGCGTCTTTATTTGTATCCATTTAAATTACCCGTCTTTTGTTTGTATCTGATAGTTTCTTATGAAACCAGTAGAGTGCATTGTTGTTCAATCAAATAGCCTACAGTGTTGATAGTGTTGATTAACGATTGTAAAGATGTTTACAACAGATAAAGGAGTTTTTCTTTAAAAAAGCTATTACAAAGGCGGCTATAATTTAATAATTAGTGAGTGGAATAAACATTTCAACACAGTATAACCAACATGGATGACAGTCTACAATTTACGAAAACGTTTTGAGGATACTGGGTCTGTAATGGACTGTCCCAGGTCAGGTAGGACATTATTAAGCGAGCTGAACGCTTTACAACGCTTTACAAGCGATTACCTACAGTCATAAAACGTCTACTAGTAGACTACCTTGTGAAGAGGCTGTTTCAAGAACTTTTGTTCGGAGAGTTTTACATGTCATCAGATTCAAGTGTTAATTACTCGTCTTGTACATGATCATGACCTATTGGAAGATGATCCTGATCGTAGGATTCAATTTTCAAGGTTCTGTTAAATGAAATGAGGGTTAATGACTAGTTGTTTTCAAGATAATTTGGAATAATGAGTCATCTTTCAAATTAACAGGCCACGTCAACAGTCGCAATGCCATCTATTGGTATGCCGAGAACCACAGACTTGTCTTTGAGAAGCAGCTGAATCAACCTGGTGTTACTGTTTGGGGTGGAATTTCATGTCATGAAGTTTTTGATGGCACAGTCATTGGAGAGAAATGTTACCTAATTATGTCATTCTAGGGCTACAACTGCATTGCGATAATTTCAACTTTTTGTATTTTCAACTTCATGGCGCTCCACCACATTGTGCATTACCTGTGCAAAATAACGTTTATGAGTCTTTTCATGGTAATGTTATTGGAAGGTGAGGGTTAACAGACATGCCACCTAGATCGCCAGATCTCACACCAACAGATTTTTTTTCTTTTTTGACTACGTTAAAAATAAAGCCTATGCTACAAAATCACAAACACTTGAGGATTTAAAAAAGCTATTCAAAATGTCTTTTGAAGAAATGGATGCAAATACACGACTGTGCAAAGAAGTGAGCCTAAGCATTTCAAATCATCTGCAGAAATGTGTCGACAGAAATAGAAGGCAAATTGAGAAATATTTTATATGTAAAATCATGTCGCTTCAAAAAAGTGTTGAGTCCATTGTATTGTATTTTTCATTAAAATGGGTAGTGACTTTAGAACCATCCTATATGTTGAAAAAAATCATTGGTTTTCAAATATATGAGATCAGTTTTTTACACATCTTGTCAGATTTGATAAGGAAATTTGGATATATTAAAATAAAATACTTTGAGCTTTTGAGTAATATTGCATCATATCATTATAAACTCCATACATCCAGCACCTACTAAACTTTTATTTAATGCAATGCAATTGAATGCAGACTGCAAGAGAAAAGTTTGCTGCATTCCTAAAATTATTCAATCGTTAGTGCATAGGGCCGGGGCCCGTGTAGGGGTGAGTCATTCATATCTGCGGTTTCGTGGGCTATTCTGCGTTCATTCATGTCTCGCACGTCCTGCAGTATAAATTCAGCACTTGTGATAAATTTTGTTACATTTGCACGAAAGTGACATTTATAAGCCAGGCAAAGGTCATCACTGCGATAGTGAAAACGGTGTAATGTCTTTATTCCGCATGCAAGACCAGGTTTGGATCCCACTCAATGCTGCAGTAAGTGTGCAACAAACCTTCCGCAATGGGCGAATGCCAAAAGACAGCGATGCCTTCTGTGTTTCCATGATTTGGCAGCAACCCAATAATCACTCAATAAACTACTACCTCAACGTGGTGCCATCTGTTTCTGGAGGCATTGCCAGGCGAAAAACGGCCAATGGTGCATCTGAAAATACCACCTGTTCCTCAACCAAATCACATTTTTCGTTCTCGAATCTCCGAGATAGGCCTTTCCACTAATCCGAACAAATGGGAAAGAAACCAAGTAAATTCGTATTTGTCTGAAGCGTAAGTGTACGCATATAATTAAAAGATAGAAAATAAATACGTGTCAGCTTCCCCAGAACCAGATTTATCACCAACTATTCAACGATGACGAAATGTCAGTCGTGAAAGTATCTGTCAAGTTTGTCATACTAAAGAAGTATTTATAAAACTAACCAACATGATGTTTTCCCCACAAAACAACTCAACAGTGACTGTTAATGGAGTTTTCTTAATTCTGAATTCAAATATTTCATTAAATTTTTTGTATTGCCACCGCCACGGGTGGCCGAGGTCGTTAAGGCGCGGACTCGTGGGCGGGAAGTTTGGCGTTCGATTCCCACCAGGGATGTCCTCCCTGAGATGTTTTTCCAGGTTTTCCTCATTCCTCATAAATTATAAATGCTGAGGTGGTTCCATGTTCTGGATGTTTATATTAAGTCAATATTGGGATTATTATTGTTATTATTATTATTATTATTATTATTATTATTATTATTATTATTATTAATTCAGTCAGTCAAGATTGAAGCTACAGTGAATCCGTATGATTTTTCCACACCTCAGTGCTGCTACAGTTCACTATGGTGTGCAACTATTTCCTCTTTACATAATGGACAAATTTTGACCTGAGATTCTGATCTGCCGCCATGCTGCAAGTCTAAACCACGTGAGTTCCTGTTTAATGAGTCTGGCCCCTGTTTTGACGTGCAGTTGCATTCCCCCACTCTGGTTTTAACCTGTTTGTACTTCTAACGACATCTCACCACATTGCGCGATTGCATGCTGCCAGTCTATATCCTTCAGACTGTTTCTGACCTTTCTCCATGCAGTTTTCCTGTTACCTTGGCGATTAACCCGTTATCCAAATATTGTCCAAGCTACGCAGTAGCAATACGGAAACCAATACAATTCTACTGAGGTTAGCCAACTGCTGGTTGAAAACTGATAGCAATATTGACTGGCCGCTAAAATCAGCGAAAAAAGAAAAAAAGAAAAAAAAAAAAAAAAGAAAAAAAAAAAACTTACCCAGAGAGTTTGACCACAGGAATTCGAATAGGAATTAGTAGTCGCAAACGCCACCACTTTACCATATAGGCGGTCTATAATTATTGTTATTTATAAAAATTACTTACAAATGTGACATATTTTTTTGCTCACACATATGGGAATTTTATTCAGAATGGGTTAGTAGCATCGTGCAGATTTATTCGTGTTCAGATGTGTCCTAACACGTTTAGATAAAGCATAGCAACGACTAGATACAGCTGAGAAAATTTAAAAGAAATCTCAGACGAAGCTAAAAGCACTCTCCAAAAAAAACTTCTAGATTGCATTTTCTATTTGCGGTAGGAAACTGTACACTTTAAAAGTGTTCTTGGTCGTGGTACATCTCCTTTAGCACAAAGTAGGCCACAAGATATCTTATGGAACATAAAAGGAATAGCAAAGAGAGTTTAATATCATTATCCAGGGACGTAATGATTTTTATTTCCCGGCGGGAACGGATCCGGAGATTACGAAGCCCTTCCGGTGCAGTCTGGGTCGCGCACTTGACATATAAGTGCTGACATCTGCTGAAGCCCCAGTAAAAGCATGTCGTTTAGTTTACTAATTATACAGGTGGCTTCCGTACTATAAGTGCTAATGAATTGTGAGACAAAACATTTTTACCCCAAGGATGAAATAGTAACCAACATATCAAAATGAACACTCAATATTAGTATCGTTAGTGACTTATTACAGACGGCCACACCAGCAATATTATTTGACTAACGAAAGTGGGGAGAAAACTAATTGATAATTAAAATGTATTTAAGTTTTATTTATAAAACATTATTCTTGGCATTAAGTGCTTGTACACAATTTAAGATGAACTACAAAGTGTTCTTTGTTGGCAAAACACGATTTAGAATTTAAAGTTATGTTAGCATTTATAATTGAAACATAATTTTAAACTTCCGCATAACTATATAATTAAGCTTAACAATATTGTGAAATTGCATATTTCATTTTTCCTTATAATTAGCTATAAAGGAACAGTTTCGACACAGTTACTTTTTAAAATTTCCTAAATCTAAACAAGTAGTGTTGCATTGTAAAAAGGATATATAATTATATGAATGAAGGTGGTGTTTTTTTAAGTACATTATTATTTTTCGTTTAATGCAATAACTAAATCGTATATTTGTGAAAATCAACGATTTCGAACGACATAAACCCAAAAAGATTATTTATGTTGGGCACTTAAAATAATGATATTAATCCCATAACGCATATTTTATAACCTGTATGCCATAACATTTGAACAGTAACATAAATCAATTAATTTACCGTAATGTCGGCTGATTGGTCTCTCTCTCTCTCTCTCTTTTGGCAAAATGTTTTTCAATATTATTTTGATATTCCATTAAGAACTCTCACAAAAAACAAGTTACTAAAATTACATTTGGAACGCATGGATTTTGCAAGCTGCATCCACTCATGTTCCTGTGAGGCCAAGAGAGAAGTTAGTCATACTATTCTGACTTGACAGTGCCGACTGTGAGACAACTCTGTCGATGTACAAGAAATATATGACTTTTTTCTACACTCCTTTACCTTGAAACATAAATCTGAAAACTACACTGCTGGCCATTAAAATGGCAACGTGTTTTACTGTTAATAATAGCATTAATCTCTCTCTTCTCACGGTTCTTTTACGGGGCCGTTGGGACCCTTCACGTCTGCGTGTTTGTCCTACCTCGATTCACTGATCTCAACTCATTTCACTGTGGACACATTTTATTCAACACGAGCATCAACTTCTGGGAATGACATATCGCACTCTCGGTATATCATAATTCTACCCTGATCATATTCAGACACTTGCAGTCGATTTTCGACCAGTCATACTCTTTCCTTTTGAGGTGTTGAGTCGTTTATTGCATACTTTATGGGCATTGCAATTTTAATGACCAGCAGCGCACATCTATTAACGTATGTATCTTAATAGTTTGCGAAATTCATTTTTTTTTTTTTTGCGTTTGTGAAAAATCGTTATTGTTCGGGATTTCGATAGCATTTGCATAAAAATTATATTATAAGAACTACGACAGCTAGGCAAAAGAAGTGAGAATGTTTTTTTTTTTTTTTTTGGTTTATTTGTTTTGTTGTTGTTGTTGTTGTTGTTTTTTTTTTTTACGCACGGAATACACTAGGCTGGGTTTAGATAGGTGTAGTGTTTTTTCAAAGTATTCTCCGTTGAGTTGAATGCACTTTTCCCAACGTGTCTGCCAGTTCTGGAACACGTGCAAGAAGTCATCTTTTGACTTCTTCTTCAAAACTGTCTCAGTCTTTTTTTACGACGGCCTCGGAAGTACCAAAATACTCCCCTTTAGCTCCATTTTCAGACAGGGAAAGAGAGAAAGGCTAAGTTTGGGGAGTATGGAGGATGGCGGACACATTGGAAGTTCTCTACACACTTCCACTCGCACCATTTTCTCCTCAGGAGTCTTGGGGCCCACATCGCACAAACATGTCTCATGTTCAAGTGACCATGCAGAATCGAAAATGTGTAACATGTCTGCAAGTTTGTCAATTGTCGGTCTTAACGAACAATGACGCCAGCTGTGTTCGTTTATTGTTGTTGCTGAAGCAGCTGGATAGCCTTGCTTCGTTGTTGAAACACGACCCTCCCTAAATTCCTTAAACCATCAAAGTGCTGTGGATTGTGACGGAACATCATCACCACATACCTGCTGCAACAATCTGTAAGCTCCATGCCGGATTTCTACAAAGGAATGCAAAACTTCAACGCAGCAAGTTGCTCTTCACGAATCAACTCTATTTTGCATGTAGGCGGCTGGCCAACTGATGTAGATTGCTCGTCCACTGCGTACAGACGCATACGCGAGGAACTTCTGTTTTTATCCACCAGTAAGGGCTGATCCGTTTTCAACGTACCACATTGTTTCAAAAACGTTTCTTTGCTGTACGTGATAAAAAACATAACTCTCGTCAATTGACTTGTCCTCGTAGTTTGCAAAATTTGCGTATTTTTTAATTTTTTTGCGTTTGTGGCAAATAGTTATTGTTCGCGGTTCCGGGAAACAAATATTTATAAATTATATACGGAAACTTTGGTAAAATTTATGTGAAAACTATTTTATAGGAACCAGATATGAAACACTTCACTTTTTATGTGGCGGTGGCGGTATCAAGATATACTAAAACTTATTTGGTGTACAGGACCTCATCGCAACGTGAATGATTCACTCTCAGATGTCGATATGTGATATATGATTGTTGTGACATTTTTATTTCGTCCGAAATGACAGGGTACTGCTTCAATTTTGGCCTCAAGCTTAAAAAGTTGAGATTTACTGAAAGATTTACTGCCTCAAAGATGACGAATAGGAATGAACATTCCGGGAGGTAATCAACAAACAAAAATGCACGTGTTCAGAAAGTATCCGGTTTGATTATCCTGATTAATAATAAATTCCTGACAAACAGAAAATATTGCTCGTATTGATAAAACGTAATGGGAATGTGTGACAACATAACTGTCACATGCTATCAGCAAATTCTCTACATACTCAAATTACTAAGGAGAATTTGGATGTTGCAGAGTGGCCGAGAGATTTATGTTCAAGAAAGATTTGGATGTTCCTGCCTAGAATTAGCAAAGGACACACGGGAGTGTATCAATGAAGATCACAGGATAAATGCGTGCATCTGCTGTGAAAGGATTAGGAATTGATTACTTCAGGAACCAACCGTTTTTCCTCGCCTAAGATCGGATGCTTTTTAATGTAGGTATGTTTTTGGAGGGAGCAACGCAAGTGTATGGCTGAATTTCTATTTTCAATAGTCAAGATAAAAACATATTCATACAGTATTTTTGTTATTCAGTTATACTAAGAAGTAATGCTTTTAGTTGTTTTTATGTCCTACAACGAAACCCAGTTTATTTGTTTTTAGCATTACAAATTTAGTTTAGAGGTTTCGTACCAGCGGTCAGCCGTTGGAATACCCATAGATAAATTTTCAGTAACGCTAAAACATCCAAATGGCGGTCAATTGACTGATTTTAATTATTAAACGCTCATATTTACATTGTTTTTGGAAGAATTTTCCTATGGTTTCTTTCAATGACGTTTAGTTCTCTCTTTCTGGCATTTCAGGCGTAACTTTTTAAAATAATAGCAAATTTACCATCGATTTCCCGAGACGGTTACTCACGGTTTTTTCTTTTCCTTACATTTATTATGTAGTGGTAAGCGACAATAATCATTACTACACAACAAACATGTTTCAAACTCTATGTAGCGTAGTGCGTGAGTTGTTTGTTTATCAGCTCTTGTATTCGTGTCTAAAATTTCGCTTAGCTTTACATTTTCACTTAGCTTTCATCACCACTGTCACCATCACTCATGGCTGATTATAGGAATAAACATTTAAGACCGCTAAACGCAAGACATATCAAATAGAGGTATGTAGAAAAACAAAACCAAAGACAATTGTTAGACATGTAAAATTTTTGTATGTGGTTCGTTTATAACCAAAAACTCTGCAAAAAATGCCATACCAATATCTCTGAAAATGTTTCAATGTTACAGCTTTCTTTATAGATATAACCCGTATTTGTATACCTATTATCTTTTTTGTACAAATAATTTGTTACTACACAGCATAGAGCAAACCCAATTCGTACAATAATATATTTCTTCGAGAAAACATGCACTTACTCTTGAAATATAAAAGAAATAAGTTTGTTTATTTATTAAAAAAAAAGCATTTAGCCTGAGATGACCTTGTAAAGATGAACAAAAGAATGTACGAATAAATGCGTGAATGCACTTGGAATTAACAACAAATTAAACGCATAGGCACAGGAGCCTGGGTACATAAAGCGCTAAATATGTGATACGAGTACGTGAGCATAAAACATGAACATAAAACATCTGAAACCAGAAGTTCCCTTCAAACTGGATTCGAAGCTCTGAAGCCACCCACATTGTTTCCTCTATATGGCAGTCATCGGTAAGTAAGACATTTGTTCGGCCTGAGTCAGAGGAGCACTTAAATATGACATGATACTAAGCAGACACCAAGTATGTACAAACTCACTCCGGAAGATAATGCAAATTGGATTTGAGCCTGGCTTGCAATTAAGTAAAGTCGTTCTCTCTGTACCATCACAGAAGGCGATAAACAAGAAATTCCATAGTTTACCGTGAGAAAAAATTATTAAAAATGTTTTCAAACAAAGTTGCACTCGGCACTTGTGCTTTAACATGAGAAAACATCATCATCGCTGCTGTCATTGTGAGAGATGATCGTCGAATAACATTAAGAACACTTCCAGAAATTCTCAAGATTTCAATGGGTGCCACTCATAGGCTCATAACTGAAAAGTTGCACATGAGAGGTGTTTGTGCACGGAGGGTTCCCAAACTGCTGATTCCCGAGCAAAAGAACGTTCGCGTGCAGGTTTGTGCAATTGAAGATGATGAAGGTGCGAAGTTTCTTTCAAAGGTAATCACTGCTGATGAAACTTGGTTACATCATTTCGATCCTGAAAGCAAACAGCAAAGCTCTATGTGGAAATCTCCATTATAAATAAATAAATAAATAAATAAATAAATAAATAAATAAATAAATAAAATAATAATAATAAAATAAATAAAAATTAAAAAGTACAAAAGTTCTGCTGAGAAAGTTATGGTTAACTCGTTTTTCTATATTCAAGGAATAATTTGCCACTATCTCGTGCTTGTAGACGCAATTGTAACCGGGCAATACTACAGAGATGTTTTGAAAACTCTGCAAGGTCATATCACAATACTAGACAATCAGCTGGATGTCGTACCATGATAATGCACAGTCGCACATAGCAAATTTTGTTGAATAACTCCTAAAAATCAACGTAATGTGTGTTCCTCGCTCTCCTTTTATTCCACATTTAGCCTCGTGTTACTTTTTCCTTTTTCCCAATGAAACAAACAACTTCGTGGGGGGTATTTTCTATGATCAGCAGCAGTGGTGAAGGCTGCGGAGGCGATTCTGAAGGACTTGTCAAAAAATATCCAGCATGTCTTTGACTGGCAGAAACACTGAGAAAGGTGCATTGCATCCAACGGGAACTATTCCATATTGAGCAGCCTTCGTGCAAACAAAATACTCATCGGGCCTTGCGGAATTAAATAAGGTAGTTTTGTTATACCGAAACAGACTTTTAAAAAAAGTGTCCATAAAAAATGTTGAATAGTGATTTAAAGTTTGAATCGGTGTATTTCGTCAACGGGAGAGCATTTTGAAGATTATAAGCGAATTTGAATGAAACAAAGACATTATGTTAGATATTAATTATAAAATCATAAGTTATTTTTCATTTCCCTCGTACATATGAGTTACAGTTACAGTTTAATACTGGCAATCATTTAATTATTAGATATACACTGTTTATAAGTGTAACGTAAAAACTGTTGTCACCGATGTGTAATTCACGGATGACGCTGACAGTGCATTTTCTACCGATAACTTAATAAGAACAAGCCTAAAGTATTTCTTGAACAATTCTAAAGCGAACGTTATGAAATTCTTCCTTTATCATAGGAATCAAGCTGAGCTCACAGCAGCCTGAGTGAGAGATGGTAGAACAATTCCCAACCTCATGTGAACAAATCAGCTAAAAATTTAAATGTTTATTCACTGAACCTAGCTGTTTAAAGACATGAAATATTTATTTATAAAACGCAGTTTATAACCAATTACAACGACTCTCAAACCGGTAGTTTCTAAATAAATGTTCTGTAAGACAAAAGCAACGTTAATGGAAGTATTAACCCAAAGCTGAGTTTGTGGCACTCGCATATAGTCAGATATTCCCCACAACACAGTAAAAAAGAACGCGAAACTTTTGTTATTTCTCGTTGCGGACAAGTCTGGTTTGTTTGTCAGCTAAAAGTTTTCGGCGCCTTGTAAAATGAGGAATGGCCGGTGTGAGCAGTTCGCAGGAACAATAACCACTTTGCGAAATGTTCTGGGGTCATGGAGGTTTCCAGTAATCTCTTTTGTGAGGTTGAAACTAGACTGCGTCACTTGCTAGTCTTCCCCTATTCACCTGTTTCTTTCTTTTCATCTACTCGTTCCTTTCCTGCATTTCCTTTGCTTTTTTCTCGCGTTGTACATCAAAGACCTTATATGTCTACTTACATTTATTCTTTCCTCATCTTTGTGTATAATACATTTTATTTTTTCTGTTGCCTCTGTACAGCCTGTTGTACCTGAGTTGCAATTCTCGATATTACCATATTTCTTAATCTTACTCACAAAGAAAAACATAAAAGTGATTTATAAAATAATTATTTTACTTAAGCAAAATGGATTGACATAGTTTTTTACAACAGTCACTAGCATTTTAATAATGCTGTTAAAGGCAAGAAATCTCCTGATATTCTTTTTAGAACACATAAATAAACCTTAAATTCTTGGAGTCAAAGAAAAATAAGAAAAATTCCAGTTCGTGGCCGGGACTAGGATCTTTGCTTACAGTGCCGATGCTCTTACAAGCGAGCTATCGTGTTCTGACCGATCATATCCCAGAATATGCACCATTTGAGTCTAATACACTCTGGGGATTTCTAAAATTTTCTCATTATAGTCCAGGTTTCAAAATTGAGCATTCTAATACGATTAAATTGTTGATTTTTTTATTTTAAAATTTTCCTATCTGATTCTGATTCAAAACCTGTAACAGAAACCCAGAGCTACATTTTATTCAGGTTATTGTATTTACTCTCATGTTCTGTAAACCTTTGAAAAGAGAAAGAGCTATTCTATATATGTACCAAAGGGCTGTTCACCAGGAGGAAGTACAAGACAATAGGGGCTAGCAGATTGTCGTGGAAACAAAAGAAGAAGACTTTTCTTTGTTCAGGTCACGAGTTCTTCACTACATGTGAATATTTCGGAAAGAGATTTGCCGACAGAAGAATACAAAAGCTTAATATCATTTTAGTTGGGCAAAGTTAGGAAAATTATTTGTATACGGCGCGTAGGAAAATAAAATAAAATAAAATAAAACATCTCTTTCAGGAGACAAAATTCTTGAGAAACTAAAATGTCAGCAGGAGACAAATGTTTTATGGCTGGCAGACTGGAAGGGCGAGACAAAGGACAGATTCTGCCCCTTTGGCTATATAAATAGATGTCGATGTTATGTGAATAAGACGTGCTCTATCTCAAATTTATAGTTTGTTGATCTAAAATAGTGAAGGGGGAAAAGTAATTGGAAATGCAAGTTATAAAAGACAAGGCCAAAATATATGACAGAAGTTTCCGCCTTTGGAAAGACCATACCGTGAGTATATGAAAGTTGTAGGAAGGGAATTATTTTAATCAATAAACGTCCTTTAAAAATGACAAAATGAAAATCAATCCGTACTATAATAAATATTTTGTGATAGCCAATGGAGAATTTAACAGTCGAACAAAAGGTCGTGATAGTAAAAAGGTTTTATTTCGCGAGGACGGAGCTTGAGGATAGAAAACGGGATGTCAGGTATAGCAAGGAAGACAATGAGAAGAATAACCAGAGAAATGAGAAGTTATCAAATGGTCGCAAAATTGTTACGCTGAGGGCAAAAGTAGAAGATGTTTGTTGTAGGAAGAGAACAGAAACTTTGTCAAATCGTGGCGGACAGTCCTATCTAGTGAAAAGACATAACACATAAAGTGAACTAGCAATTAATACACGCAGCGAGACACAGGCAGTTCACAGAGGCAGTTGTATATTCGACGTTGCAGAGTCACGCAGTTATAATATCTACTTGCGGCTTGAGACAAGCAATTTTTTATTTGAACTCATTCCTCAGTTAAAAGTTTGCAGTTTGAAGTTTTACACGTGGCGAGACGCAAGTAGTCTAAGTTTCAAACCGGGCATGCAGTTCTGATACATCAGTTAAACAATTTTCAGTTTCAGACGTCGCGGCTCTAATCTGTAAGTTTCATTGCGGCAATTAAGTTTGTATCGGAATAGCTAAGTTTATCGTGCGCAAAATACCAGAGGACGCGGAGGATTTGGATATAAAATGCCAATATATATAATGTCGCTTCGCGCACCTATTTACGCAAATGAAATCCTCTCTCTGTCCTGCTAAGCACGGGTCAACAAAACAGCAGAATTCACCCTTGTGATTGAAGCATGGGGCAGCAAAACCGAAGCTATCAATCTACAAAACCACTTCACAAAGTGCATCACAAAGTTAGACCACTCGACATCGATAACAAATCGCTTCAAAATGTGCGCAACCTAGCACACATAGCCGGAGCCTAGTTAAAGCTTCAAATTTGGAGCTCAAGTGGGGCCACAATTAAACAATCTCATAATTTGGATCAAATTGTTAGGGCCATACAGAGCCACTTCAAAATGCTGGAAGAAAAACTCAAGAGTATGACCATGAAAAGGTACCTCTACAGTACGGGTGAAAATGAAGAGTTTATCAACTCTAACAATGAATTATTCAATATAATTTGTAGAACATAACGCATGTAAAATAACTTTGAATTTGGAATAATAAGAACAATGTAATAGAAGATCAAACAGTTTTAACATATAATTCAAGCAATTAACATCAGTGAAATATTTATGAAGCGATTAAACATTAACATGCTAACTTTGGACATACCAAACTAAACGCACAAACATTGTAAAACCTTATGATTTACGAAAGATTAAAAGACTTTAATGTTGTGTCGAAACTATCATGATTTAATACATTGACTTACAAATATACTTTCCTTGACTATCAACATTATACATTCAACGTGGGTCATTCAGTATAGACAGCAAAGAAGACCTAAGAATTTGGAATTGAAGAACCAAAAAGGTCTGCAACCCAGTCAAAACCTCAGTCTCCTGCTCTGTCTCGGAGTGGTAGAGCCCCTACTTTCGTCAACTTACGATTTGCTTCCACCAATGACTAAACAGCCTTATAAGTGTTATGCCTTATGAGCAATACATTATGAACCAGTACACAGTAAAATAGTGCATGTTTATAGTCCGTAAATACCGAAAAACTGCTCCGATGAACAAGTGTCAAACACAATTTTATTTCTCAGTCTGGGGTCGGAAACCAATGGCAAAATCCTCCATTCAGTGTCTGATCAAGAACCTGGAAACTGAGAGGATATTGTCCACGAAGGAAGATATCCGAAACTTGTACATGAAGTGAAAAACAGACTGTAGGTCTCCCCACAGAACGTCCGCATAATCGCAGGAGATGGAGGCTTCCATTAGCAACGAGCTGCAAAAAAATAAAGCTGCATATATTGCATAATGCTATTGCTGTATCAGAATTGAACCCTATAGAAGAACAGAAGAAATTCCTTTACTACCATTCAGTTCATAAATTTGTCAATTAGTGAAATATGCTGGTTTCACATAAGTGGGCACATCAATTCCTTGAACGCCGTATTTGGTTTGGCGAGAATCCCACATGAGACACCTATTCATGATGAAAATTTGCGGTGTAGTATGCTCTAACAGCAGAGCATTATCGATCCCATCGGATAGATACTCGAGTTTACATGAAAATCATCCATGAATTTGTGAATTAGTTGAAAGACAAGCATCTTCGTATTGGCTGCTTTCAGAGGCAAACCTGGCATGACGGCAAAGCTGAATATATTTTTAAAGATGGTGTCATTTCTATAGGGATATGACCTATCAAAATGACCTAACATTACTCAACAACATTTCTTTTTATGAGGTATACTCAAAGGAAAAGCATATCGCAGCAAGACACAGACTACCTTAGAACTGCAAGAAAATTGAGGCTGCGATTCCCGGCTTGTTGATCATTACTTTCCGCAACTTGGAGAAGAGTATGCAGGCAACCACTTTAAACACTTGTTAAAGGATCATGTTTCTCATAAATGAAGGTATGTCTGTGTCGAATTTCATTGAATTAAGCTTTTTAGCTTGAAAGTTTTAAGTGAAAGTTAGGGGCCGAGAGCTAGCGAGATATCCCATAATACCGCATTTGTATTATGTAAGGGTTTGGAACTGAAACTATTTATTTATTTGGAAACTACTGTGACTTGCCAAGGGAAATATTAATTGAGCTCTCTTAAGTAAGGATGACATACTTGTAAAACTAATGTACTTAGAAGATTCTAATTTTTTTCCCTTAGACTATTTGAAATAAGTTAGATCAGCTTAGTTTACATCAGAGGCGGCTCCTTTCCTTGGAGGTTGCTTGTTTACGATGCCCCCCAAAATGTTAACAATTAATGTCCTAATAATTTCTATTTTCTCCGTTTTTATGAGTGAAAAAAAGTAAGTGCCTTTTATCTTGCGCCTGAAGTTTGTATTTGCAGTTTTTATCTGCATGGGAATTGATTTGTAGTAGCAAAATATTAGATAATTGTAGAGAAACAATATATTAATGACAACACAGCCATACATGTTAAATATGGGAAAATTTGCAGTTATTTATATA
Organism: Metallyticus violacea; assembly: GCA_030762175.1. Taxonomy (NCBI): domain Eukaryota; kingdom Metazoa; phylum Arthropoda; class Insecta; order Mantodea; family Metallyticidae; genus Metallyticus; species Metallyticus violacea. The sequence goes on from CM060835.1 coordinate 27,908,346, forward strand.
CAATATTATTACCTTTAAAATAACATTGCTCTCGTGTACTCTCCAGTGACGATAATCAGTCGTTTCGCTAGTAATCAGCTGTTGCTGAAAAGCTGCTAGCAAAGTCATGTGAATTTGAGAAATATTTGCTTTATTTCGTTTTATGTCAACTGAACGTAAAGATACAAAGATCATATTCTAAGATTTTTTCTTTACGACCACTGGAGAGCATTTAAATTAAAAACATTGGGTATGTAGCTCCTAGTATTAATTATGAGAATCATAGAATAAAACATAGGATTTGTACAATGCTTTCTGTAGATAGATTTCATCCTGTAGATTCCAGACTTTAATCAAAGGGCTGGACCCGTTTGCTACCATGAAAAACAGAATGCATTCTTGTGTTTGCTTAAGTAGATGAATTTATATGATATGTATATTTAGCCAGTCATGTATAAGATGTGTAGTATTAAGATTCTAGAAGCTTCCGATCTAGAGAGCTTTAACGTAAAACTATCCCGCACGCGCGGTGTTTTGAATCCCGTCGGCTGCGAGCAGCTCTCCCCATTCTATCCCCTACAACTCTCCCGTCCTGTCCTTAATGTCGCTTCGAAGTGGTGCCGTAGTTGAACTTCACCAAGAAGCGACTGTTGGCTCTAGAGCGGCATATTTTTGTGTGTAAATGTTATCACAAATATTAGTCAGTACGTCGTGTTAGCGCAAAATTTCGTTTGCGGTTCCTTGATAAGGCACAGAAGGGGCATTTAGACCCCATTTTTTTCAGTGGCCCTATAGAAGAAGAGAAATCATGTGGGTGGTTTCAGCAGAATTCTTCATTTGCCCATAAAGAGTTCATAATAAAATTAAGGAAGTGAATTAAGCATGCCCCTCTCGCTCACCAGAGTTAAGAGTGCGTGGTTTTTATCTGTGGGGTTGCCTGAAGGACAGTGTTTATAAAACAATCCCTTGTACATTTGGAAAAACTAAAGGAAAATGTCACGATGAAGTGAAAGCTTACAGTGGCCAAATTAAAACGTGTCAATAAGAAGGTGTTTCCCCGATGCAATCCCCGTTTAGCCGAAGGGGGACCACATTTCACAGCATCTTCTTTCAGGTAAAATTTTAGAAGCGAAGTTAAAGAACATTCTCGGGCCGCCGCGACATGCCCAGCTGCCGAGAATTAAAGCACGGCGCGGAAGGGATAGATTTTACGTTAAAGTCCGCTACATTCAACAACAATAGTAGTTGTAGTAATGTCCACCTGGGGCTTCATGCTGTTATGAACAGCCACTGGTTAACATTACAGCAGTTAACCCTGTAACAAGTTGTAATGTCACAGAAACCTTGTGGGTGCGCAAGGCTAACAGCTGATCACACAGCTGCTAGAAAGAGCAGGAGTCACGTAATTTAGTTCATGTTACGTAGTGGTCACATCTTCGGCACCTTGAAATGTGCAGAAATTGTTATTATTGTGTTTTAATTGTTGCTCTACCGACAGTTTAAAATACATAAAATATTTTATATGAAAAAACAATTTTCTCTGAAAATGGAAATGTTGATTTTTGAAAGAATAGGATTATTTGGTTTCATCTCTTTTGCTTTCCCCCTCTGGCCTTCTGTTTTTATTATCTCTCTCTCTCTCTCTTTTGTTGGTATTATTCTTTAAAATATGCCTTTCTTCGTCTATTTTTTACTCTTAGTGTTCTGCATTATTACTCTATCTCTTCCTTTTCCGTTTTGCTCATATTCACTGTTATTCGGCTTTCTCGTATTTGATACTGTTTGTTCTATATTTTACTGTATGTTTTTGCCCCCTCTGCTGTTCTATTTCCATTATTATCCCCCCTTTATTCATTCAGTCAGTTCTCGCTTTCTGGTCTCCCTATCTTCTCTATTTCAGCGAAAAAGAAAGTTCAACAATTTTATTTTAAACACAAGTAAAATGTATTTTTCATGAAAGACTATGTACTTGTACCAGTAAAGTTCTGCCATACTTTATAACGATGTCGCTGACACTGGCACCTTCATTTGACGCCAAGTTTCTTCCCTAATTTTTAAATAAGAAGACAGGACCCAGCTTGGGACTCGATGGTGGGGGTACGGTTAATGAGAAATCAAGTCGAAGCCCATTTTGTGCAGTGGAAATTTCGATCGTTGAAACGTTTTACCCTGCAATTTTGGCCGCTATCCTGCAATTCATTTTAGCGATCCAACAAAGTTGCAAACAAGCTTATATAATAATTTTAAACGTTTTCAAGAATTATTATTATTTAACAGAATTATTCCTTGTAAATCCCAAATAAGAGTGGTCATCAACTTCGTAGTCGAAAATGTGTCTTCGCTCTGGGGTCATTTTACGTCACTGCTTTAACTGCTGTTTCGATTCAAAAGTGTAAAGTGTATCGGATGCAAAATGTCCTGCAGATTGACATTAAACACTGCCAAACATTATCCGAATGCTCTTTAGCGAGAAATAAACATTTTCAAAAACAGAAGAGAGAGAGAGAGAGAGAGAGAGAGAGAGAGAGAGAGAGAGAAAGTTCATGGATAAATAAGGAAGAAAATAAATAAAGAGAAACGCTATTTTAAGAAGACTATATCAAAACTGCTGCTACTTTTAGATGATTGTAATTCTGCTAGAAGTATACATTCATCAAGAAATTTTAATGCAGTCCTATCGCAAGTTTGAACGATATTTTCATTATAAAGAAATACAGTCCTTTTCACAAGGCCTGCCGTTTGTGGTAAAATATTAACTTTTCGTTTTTCTAGATGTATCTTTTTTTTCCGGAACGAAATCCCGGAGGAAAGTCATCTCTCCCGCTAACCCTGGGATGTACGACATATGCTCTAAAAATGCTTCACTTATTCCAGCGGCTAGTGGAATCACTGGACCAAACGCACACATCCGTTTCCAGCAGTTCATGCAGACTACAGGGTGGGCTCCGGATAAAGTTTCCTACTGTTTAACTTTATAATAGAAATTTTGCTTTGTTGTTGATTTGATACATTTATGGACGCTCTTTAACTCCTCAGGTCATCAACGTCCCATTCAATTCAGAGTGTGAAACGGCCGATTAATTGTGCTCAGAGACCTCTTCTTTCATGTTTGAGGTTCTTTTATGTGCCGTAAATCTACGACACGAGACCCACGGATTTACTTCCCTTCCGAAGGAAGCCATACTTAGCATTTTTACGGCCGCAAAAACCCATCGATTGTGGTCGGATCGAACCCGAGATCTTGGGTATATGAGTTGTTGCTGAATATCTCACAAAAAAGCATGTCAAGTGTGTCTCTCACCCGCCCTAAGGTCCAGATTTAGCTCCGTTTAACATTTTGCCTTTTCCCCAAATTAAAGAAGCAGCTTTGTGCGAGGCATTTTCCATCATCAGAAGCAGTAGTGAAGGCTGCGGAGGCGATTCTCAAGTTTCTATCAAAAAGGTTTCCAGCATGTTTTTAAAGACTGGTAGAAATGATAGGACAGGTGAATTGCATCCAATGGAACCATCTTTGAGAATGATCATCAAAATTATGGGATGAGTAGAGGTGCGTTGTAAAACAAATTATGACCAGTCTTTATGGAACAGCCCTCGTACAGCTGTTGGCTACTGGCTGCCCCAGACTATCAGGAGATGACGATGGGAGTTCATTTCATGTGCTGTCTTACTTTATCATAAGGTAAAACTTGACGTGACACATACAACGATGGATTGTCGTCGCCTGTCTGTACAGTCCGAATTACTACACCTTTGAGCTGCTGAAAAACACTTTAAAATCCAAACAAAGGTAAAACATGTTTCGACATAAGCAAGTCGTATCGCTACCGACGAAGCATTTGGAGTGAATACAGCAGAGTGCTACAACGTTTGTCTAGACTGTACACACATTATGGGTGCAATATGTTGCTTATACAATTAACGAACTATTGGATCATTAAATGGGGGAGAGCAGCGCCATTACGGGGAAACAATTGCCTGTCGCAGCCCTCTAGCACACTGTTTTTTCGTACTGCATGTGCACTTTCCATCAGCGGACTTGTATACAATCAATTTTACTGATCCGTTGCACCTCAACGTTCCAAACAGTTTAATGAAATAAAATTAATTACATGCAACGGGATGCATATAGCTCCACATCAAAGTACCTTTGGAATGAGTGGCGCTGTCGAATTTCCAGGTCAAAGTTAAATAATCTCCCAAAAAGCCCTTGTCCCGTTACCCATTGCACAAGTTTAAACTGCCTCGTGAACTAATTTCAGATTTGCGTTTTCGCCTTGGACATACTGCTGTAGGAAGAATAAACACAGCCCCGTAAGTGAGTTGAGTAGTTTAGAAGTAGGTAATAAATTCAAAGGGCACATTCCTATCAACTGGATAAATTTTACCGCAAGTTTTCTGAATCATAAATAGTAGTCTTAATAGTCATCGACCATCTGAAGCTTTTTATAAAAATAAGCCAACTTTTGTTGTGATTGAAATATGATAGTGTCCAGCCGCATACAGCATACAGAAATTTCGTCCGCCATCTTACCAGTTCTGGCAATCAACGATTATCACACTTAGCTATTAAAGGGAGTACGAAAAGTCTATTCTTGAAAATTTACCAAATTCAATTTCCATTTTCTCAATGACTATTAAAGCTAATAAAATGAAACTTTCACAGCATGCAGATGAACATAATTGGAATGTGTTGATCTATTTCCACTACTAATATGATGACATCTGCAAATTATAAATTATTTTCAATGGTTTGCTTTTTCCCATTTTGCCCCCATTTTATTTATTTATTTTTTTTTATTTTGTCACATTTTGTCCTAGTTCTACCATAATACATCCACATCATCACAATAATATCATGAATAAGTGGTAAATATTTCAAAGCGATAGCTTATACAGATGTTAAAAAAATAGGAAACTTAGGCAAAAAATAAAAGTGAAGTTTTTTTTATTAATTTTAGCCAAAAACGTTGTTATATTGATTGGTTTGTTTTATTTACGGACGCTCTTAAACATCTCAGGTCACCAGCGTCCCATTTATTCAGAGCGAGAAACGGCCGACAAATTTTGTTCAGAGGCCTCTTTCAGCCTTGAGGTTCTTTATCGTGCCGTAAATCTATGACGGGGGACCCACGACTTTACTTCCTTTCCGAAGAAAGCCACACTTAGGATTTTTATGCCTGAAAAAAATCCATCGATCCTGGCCGGGTTTGAACCCGCGATCTTGGTTTTAGGAAGCACAAGTATGGTTACTACTACATCACCAGGACCGAAATTGTTTTTATAGAAAAACTAGAATTTTAAGTGAAACACCAGCTAAAACCTTCCAACATTGCAAAACAACAAATGATGTCATGGAAACAAACACTGCCAATTTAATACACTTAAGACAAACCACAACCTTCCTGAGATATACGAGCAAATAGTTCCTAAGATATGCGAGAATTTTAACTGAACAAGTGTTTGTGGGACGGAAAAATAAGGGGCCTTTACAGTGGCATAATTTAAAATGTATTAAAATTACTTATAACAAAGTAACATTAATGAAAATCATATCAAAATAAACAAAAATGCCAAATATTAAAAATAGTACAAAAGCAAAAATATTATTTTGAACTCCCTCCTTCCTAGTCATGATCGATGGATTTTTAGGCGTAAAAATCCTAAGTATGGCTTCCTTCGGAAGGGAAGTAAAGCCGTGGGTTCCGTGTCGTACATTTACGGCACGATAAAAAACCTCAAGCCTGAAAGAAGAGGCTTTTGAGCAAAATTTGTCGGCCGTTTTACGTCCTTATTTGAGTGGGGCGCTGATGACTTGTGATGTTAAAGAGCGTCCGTAAATAAATCAAATAAAAACAAAACAAAACCTCCCTCCTTCCATTTATATTTCCCTGTTTATTTCTGTGCCACTTAGAACCAAATGAAGGGGCATCCCTACTGGAAGCAATGTAAAAGAACAGTTGGGCCTGAACTTTAACTTTTTATCCATTTTATTCCTTAACATAAACCTTTTGAAACATTTACGCAGCAGAACGTGTTGATTTTATTGATTTGAAATATTGCTATGCTTAAACTGTTTCTTGGGTGAATTTTTACGTAAATTACAAATAATGCCTGCATTTACTTTGAAAATGTTTTATTAGAAAAAATATACTTCCACACACACACACACACACACACACACATATACATACATACACACACATACATACATTCTTTTCCTATTATACTCCATAAATATTTCTTTGAAGTGTGCAGAGGAATTGACGTCACAGTGCGAAAAGGTAAAAGCGAGCAAATGAAATCAGAGCAATTAAACTCTTTTCCGGTGGATAATACATTTATTTTTGTCAACGTTGTCAAAATGTAAGTAGGATTCTCTATTAGATGATAAAGTTATTTATGTAACAAGAGAGCAAGGTAAGGTTTTATTCACGAGTGAATAATGGAAAGAGTAGGTCTCGAAAGATAATTTCTATGATTGAATAAAATCGATTTACTGTTTCAAATAATATTTTTTCCACTTCTAGCACAAAAGTGAAAGTAATATTTAACTTCAAGTTTCCGTTGCTTAATCACAGCCGAATGTTGTCCATGACAATAATGTTGGTTTTAATAAAGAATAAATAACTTGAAATATTCTGGAATATTTTGTGAATTTTGATTTATATATACGTATACAAAATGTTTCGGAAATACTTTTACAAACTTTGGTGGCGGGTTCCTCACATCAAAACAAGAAAAACTGTCCATATAAACAGATGTCCAGTAATTTTTAATTTTTGAGCTATTAATGGAAATTTACTAAAACAAGAAAAAATATACATAAACTTATGTCTGGAAATCCTTAGTTTTACGAGTTATTAGTGAAAGTTTATACTACAGTTAAAATGACCATTTCTATCATATTTTAATATTTTTTAAATCTTCTTTATTTACTGTATGCTCTATTACCGTAACAATTCTTATTCCTACATGCATTGCTATCACTTCACTGTTAAATGTTATCCTTAATACCATTTACTTACACTGTTACATTCTTATTCTAACCTAATCTTATATTTTGAAGATTGTCGAAATTGGTACTATATTGACACTATCCTTAATAAAGTAAGCAGTTATGTTATTTAAAAAATTCCAATAGTGATATTATTGACAATAATATCACTACTGGAACTTTATATATTTCTTTTATTCTTATTCTATTCATCAAAGATAATCAAATATAATTCCCGTAATCTTGGCTTACAAATGTTCAGTAATTAGTTTTGTAATCCTAGTTTACGGTAATTATATTTAAATTCTTATTTTCTTCGTGAAATAGTCCTTATAAATATTACTCGAGAGTCTGAGCCTTCCAAATAAATTCACTCACTAGCAATCTCAGACCTCCTTGAGATAATTTCATTGTTACTTTAATCGCATGACTGTGTTATTAAATTAAAGGTTGAAGTCATAGCGAACTACTGTGATCGGCATTAATATTTCTTCGTCCAGGTGACATTTTGGATGTTACTGGAAAATACAGCGCAGAGACAACCTGTCTTATTAACGTTAAGAAATTAAAGCAGAGGCGACCTCAAGTGACGGTATTAAATTCTGTTGTCTCGAAGAGACAAGGAGGTGAAGACTACAGAATGTGAGGCTTGGCATTCAGTGCAGTGGAAATGTCAGGTCAGTTCTCTCCAGTCACGTGACGAGAGGAAAGGCTGCAAACAAGAAGGTCGGTGGGGGGGTCATATCTTGCAGAAAAAAAAAAAAAACATCTGTTTCACATGGAGGCAGGCGCACGTTGACCGGCCGAATGGGGTAAACTCATATAATGTGTTCAGGGCCATTTCCAAGTCTGGGAAAATGCTGTTAATGAACCGTTTTCATTACCAAACAAGGCTATGCAATAACAACGTAGCTGCAAATGGAAACATTTGCTCGTTACCGTATTGGGGGCAAGAAGAGCCTATAGACCAACTAAACACAATGTTTATAAACTAATGTAATTACAGTTCAAATGTTGCGAGTAAATAATTGTATTTATTTATTCACCAGTAATTTTCAAAGCCTATTTATCTTGACTGTGGTGGCGTTGCCTTTAAAAAATGGATAACTTTCGCACTGCGGGGTAATGTAAGTTAGAGGTGTATATCATTTTGCAAACACCCGGAACCAATACGGGGGACTGAGTTAGTTAACGCATGGACTAAAAAAATAAAATAAAAATAAAACAAAATCTGCCATACTCCGTCCCGGCACCTTGTTACCTATACCGGAAGGTGCATTTCCCAATTTTATCATTTATTAAATTTTCTTTCTCCCACAATAAATACTTTTACAGATTAAAGGTATAATTATATATACAAAGCAAAATATAAGTGAAATAAAAATTAGAAATTTAACTACTAGAAAAAAAGTTAAATGAAATTACAAATCTACTAGAAGTCAGATCTCCGACGGAGCCTTTTTAATTTAACAAGTTTAGTCTTTAACGTACTTTATTTTTCTAAGTTTAGCGCACTTAATCCAACGTTTATCCAGGTTCGTGATTCCGTGGAAGTTTCATCGAAGTCCTCAACTCCTATATGACCTCAGTTGACTTAAGTTTCTGTCCACCAGGTTGATTTTCAATTTTGAAAACAGTAATTCAAGAAAACAAGATTAGATGAATAGAGTAGATGCGGAAGCATTTCTAATCGTAGTTTGGTGAGTGACGCGACTTGAATGGTGATAACACCTTTTTTTGCCATTATCGGACACTGTTTCCTCTCCTGTCTCTGCAAAAGTGGTGCTTAGTAATGACTTTCCACTTCTTGAATTAGTAAAGAGATTTCTTTTTGCGTTCCAAAAAATGGAGCCATCAACTTTCAAGCGAATGAAACGCATTTCGCCTTTTTCGGAGCCGATTCGCCTCGTGAGAGCCATTGTTTAGACTGCTGTTTCGTTTCCGGTGTATTGTAATGACTCCATGTTTTGTCCATAGTCACGAAGGGCCGTAAAAATAGGTTGGAATCTTCTTAAACATTTCCAAACAGTCGGGCAATGTTTGCATGCGATTTCGCTTTTATTCCGGAGTGAGCAGAGGCGGCACATTGCATACATTTTTTTCATGTCTAATTCATTATATAAATAAAACGAACTCTTTCAGCTGAGATGCCCGCGATCCCTGCTAACTTGCTCACTTTCACTTGTCTGTCAGTAAAAACAGTCTTTTTAGCCTTACAGCTGATTTTGGAGCTCCAGGCCGTGGTGCGTCTTCGATGCTTATTCTGCCAGAGTTGAACTCGTTTACCCAAAAGTTGAACAATTCATAGAAAGGAAATGCGTCACCCAGAGTAGGAAAACTCCACTCATGAATTTTCTTTTCTGTTTCCCTTCCAGAAAAAAGAACTGAATGACATTACGAACTTAAATCTTATCCATTAAAAGGCTTATGTTTAAACAACTGCCATACAGTAAATTACCATCAGAATGACTTGTAACCATAGAATATTGATACACAGGAAGAAAACGTTATGATCACATTAGAGATGTTACTATTTCCCTCTATTAGTTGCTTATGAAAATTGCCATTCTGTTTATTTTATTTCTTATGCTGAATTTCACTGTAAAGAAAATGAAAACTATAAAAAGTTTACTTTATAAGCCTTTTTCGTTGTGACCATTGGAAGAGACCATTTACATTAAAAAACTGATTACATCAATCCTAAGTAAATTTGTGGTTTCAAAACGGGAAAAATACAATGTTTTCTGATGAGACTTCAGCTTGAAAATTTCAGAGTTTAATCAAAAGTCATCGACAAGTCTGTTGCCATGAAAACCCGAAGAATTTACTTTTGTGTCAATAGATGCGGTAATAGGATATTTTTTTACATTTTTCTTTCTGTTACATATATCGAACCACACATACATGAATGTTAATTCTAGTTAAGATTCTATTGCAATCTATAATCACCAGTAGTTGCAGTTAAGTTGTGCATCCCGAGCTGCTTTAAGCGAATTCTGAGGGGATGTAGCTATATACAGGATGAGGCATTTATAGTGTTGCGGCCATTTTCCTCCGAAACCAAGGTATAAATCAAAACATTCTTCAGAAAATATTTGAGTACTCTTAAAGGGAAATGAGATAACGACCTTAACTAACCATTAAAATCCCATTCTTAATGTCACTTCAAGATCAAAATGATTTTTTTAATTAGAATGGTGTATTTTCTTTACCGGGAATAGAAAGAGCTTTCAGTTTTCAGTATAAACGTTCTAGTTATCTATCAGTTAGGGGTGATATATGATGTGATATTGGACAAATAAGACAGCAGATGTTTTCCACTCTCTTTCACTTTACTGGCATCAATTTACGTACGTTGGAAAAGTTACCGTTTTGAATTTGTAGTAGAGCCGTTGGGAAAATTCACTTCACTTTTTTCTGAAGCTTTATTTGATTTCCCCTTCGTTTCGGAGGAAAATGGCCGCGGCAGTAAAATTCCTCACCCTGTGTGTGTGTGTGTGTGTGTGTGTGTGTGTTAAAGTTCTAGCGGCCGCAATTTTTTGTTTTTTTATCAACGAAACTCGGCATATAATCATCAGGTAACAAATTATTTATCGAGCAGCAGCAAATCAGCAAAACTGAACCATTGGGATGGGCGTTAACCTAAAATGAAACTTTTTTTAATCATTTAAAAATATATCAAGTGGCAGCAATTTTAGCTTTTTATAAACTAACTTTGTTTAAAATACGTTGATAAAAGTGGTTTCCGAAAATCATGACAATTGTGTCATTAGGAGTGGGGGTATACCTGAAAAAACAAGAAGGATTTAAAGCGAAATTCAAAATCGCTCTTGCGGCCGCAATTTTACATATTTTTAAAAGAAGCTGGCTGGGTATATGCCATTGAAATAAAATGAGAAAAAAAGTTTCTGAAAATCGGTGCAATGGGACTATTAGGAGGGGAAAGGTTATCTGAAACCTAAAATTTTAAAAATTGCTCGTGGCATTAATATATATATTGCAACGAAACCCCTCTATATACCGTTTAAATAAAATAAGAAAAAATAGTTTCTGAAAATGAGGGAATTCGGGCTATTAGGAGGGGGGAGGTTACCTGAAATCCCTTGCTTTATTGCAACAAAAAACTGCATATATCATTTAAATAAAATAGAATTGAATGAATGATGTTAAACGCCCGTTTTTGCTACAGAGGCAGCACAGGCGATGGACATTGATGATACGTGAAATGATATAATTGGGAAAGGATTTATGTTTTTAAGGAAGGAAACGTTCCAGGCCTAAGTTTTGGGTACCTCCCCAGCATTTGCCATTTATGAGGACTGAGGAAAACCTGGAAAAAGCCTCAGTCAGGAAGGACGGTCCTGACGGTATTCGAACCCAGACTTCGCGCTCAGAGTCCGCGTCTTAACGACCTCGACCACCCGTGGCGGTAAATAAAATAAGAAAAATAGTTTCTGAAAATGAGGGAATTCGGACTATTAGGAGGGGGGAGGTTACCTGAAACCCCTTGCTTTATTGCAACAAAAAACTGCATATATCATTTAAATAAAATAGAATTGAATGAATGATGTTAAACGCCCGTTTTTGCTACAGAGGCAGCACAGGCGATGGACATTGATGATACGTGAAATGATATAATTGGGAAAGGATTTATGTTTTTAAGGAAGGAAACGTTCCAGGCCTAAGTTTTGGGTACCTCCCCAGCATTTGCCATTTATGAGGACTGAGGAAAACCTGGAAAAAGCCTCAGTCAGGAAGGACGGTCCTGACGGTATTCGAACCCAGACTTCGCGCTCAGAGTCCGCGTCTTAACGACCTCGACCACCCGTGGCGGTAAATAAAATAAGAAAAATAGTTTCTGAAAATGAGGGAAAACGGCCATTACGTCCATTATTCCTGTAACAACATATTCAACTGCATGCAAGCCTGTAAGCGAACGTCTTTTAGTCCTTTTGGAGCCCATACATATTATGTGCAGCTTTTCAGCTATTAATGTTATTTTTACAATGACAGCAGTGTTAATGTTTTCTTCCGTTAGAGAGTTAATTGCAGTTCGCGTCACTTTCCTTTGACATTGATTGCACCCCCTTTCTAAATATTTTAAAACATCTTCGAGCTGTGCTATAGGGAAGAACGAATTCTCCATAGGCCTACTGTAACATGCATAGGTCTGAAAATTTGTTGGAACAAAGGCAGAAATGCAGAGCAGCATATTGTTCATCTGGTGTCACTTCCATGAGCAGGGTTCAATTAGTCTCAACTTCCCACCTCTCGCAGGCGGAAACCGGAAGTGGCTATAATAAAGTTAGAACTATGTATACATCACTCATTAAGTTGACAAAATATTATCAATTTGAATTCTAGCGTGGGAATTCTGCCTGTATAAAACTTATCATTCTTTATTGAACAGCCCTCGTATAAAAATGTATGAGGCAGTGGCTGCTCGTGATGGGTGGACCAGGGGCATAACTACATGACACTCAAAAGGCGTGGGTGAAGGTCTATTATCAAGACTTACACTCCTCCCCGACCATTCTCTCCTGCAACGTCATCGTGCGTTTGTGCTATAAACTTCTGGTTTATGTGGAACTCTTGTTAAAGTACGTCTTAAGCCTTCTACGTCAATTCAGAAACAGCAATGAATTTTATGAATCGATCAACCGTTTTACCCCTAACGATGTATCGTAACATCACAATAAATTTTAACATGCATATAATATCTGTCGTTTGGTCGGCTACAGAAAGGAAAGTTGCCCTATTTCCTTTCTAATCTAATTCCTTTTAATAAGTTTCTAACTTCAGACGCTGTCAGCTAATATGTTTTTTTCAAGTCATAAAAAAATCAAACTTAATTTAGTGCCGTATTGCTGTGTAATTTCTAATAGCTTTCGATTGATGAGGTCCAAATCGTTTCACTTCCAACTTAACAGTTAAACTTTCACGCAAAAATCGAGTCTTTAATAAAACGCCTACTTTATTCATTCCCAAAATACAGATACGCTTTTTCGAACCTTAATAGTTAACATTATGAAAGTCAACTTTCCACTGAAAACAGAGAGGAAACCACTCAATTTCAAATAAAGTGCGACAACAACTTCCGTAATTAGTTATGTATGGTGTCAGTAACCCCTAACATTTGGTTCCTAAGAAAAGAGAGAATATTGAGTGCTGGATAAAGAGAACGCAGAAATAAGCAGTAAAAAGGCTAACCCATCTTAGAGGAAGACAAATATTCGGAGCGGGTAGTGGCAGTGCTGGACTTTGCTGGCAGATAGGAGGATAGGAGGGAGGAAGAGGGAGTAGGCAACATTTTAAATAAAGTGTCCAGCTCAGATTGGAAGAGGCATACAACCGGGAAGGGGGACAGGGAAGCATGAGTCACAATATTTTTGGAATTATTTGTACATATATGTGTGAAACTGTAAGTTATTTACTTTTGTCCTGTTCTCTTTTCTGTTTATTTTATTTATGTATTTCGATTTTTCTATTATATATATATATATTCATTTCTTTATTATATATATACTGGTTTTCCCTTAAGAGTTAAATATTAGTTTGCATAATTTCATGTACCTTTTACTGCATTGGGAAAGCACGTATGGTCCCAGAACCCGTGCGACATGGATGAGCTAGATTTGTAAACAATATTTCTCTAACTGACTGACTGACTAACACCACTCCACTACCACTACTACCGCTACCACCACTACCGCTACTATTACTACTACCACCACCACCACCACCACCACCATGACTACACACCACTAACACCACCACCACTACTATTACTACTACATTGTCTATATTAAAAAGTGCATATAATAAATAAGCAAAGGTGTTCCATTCGTTTGGAATATCCCTGTACATTCACATATACTGTTTTTAAACCCTTAGGTTACAAAAAAGAATTCTTTCTTCCCCAGTTAAGTATTTGTAGAGATGTACAAGAGAACCGACATATTTAACGTACTTTGAAAAACTCGCCTCTAAGCTTTCAAGTTTATAAGTTCTTTTTCTCAGACGGAGAGGCGACATTCCCTCTGTCAGGTTGGCAGCACTTTCTTATTCCCGGCATGTAGGTGGAACAATAACTCATGTCCAGGGGCGCCACTTTCCCTGAGTTATCGCGGACCTAGAAAAATAAATTGAAAAAAAGGGATTAAACGTAGGTGCATTGTCTCCGCATTGAGGGCAAAAGAATAACCGCGCAGAGAATTTATTTGTTAGAATATGCAAAGTGTAGGCTAAAGACGGAAAATATGAGGTAAAAGAAAGGTTTTAGAAGCAACTTGCAGTTTTCGCTTATTGTTGATTTAATGAGCACAATAGGATATAAGGCGAAAAGAATGCGTGTATTCAAAGTGGTTGCTCTATATGTAAAATGGACTGATAAACGAACAAATGACCTAAATGCACTTTTAGAGCCAGTATACTATTATATACTTCTTTCATATAACACAATGCCATACTTCTGCAAGGCAGTGTATTGCTTTCGTTGATGTCAATGAATTAGGCCTTACTGTTCGAAGAAATTATTCTCTTGTGTGATTACATTCTTCTGAGTTTTGGAAAGAGATCGAGGGAACTTATGTCTGGTGCATATGGAAGATGTTCGAGTACCTCTCATCCCCACTATACCAGTAAGTACTTGCTTATTACTGAATTAAGTATTGCTTGAATATTAAATTTTGGTAGTTGAAATCATGTATATTATTTGGAATGTATATATAATAGAAGTAAATTGGGGATTATTATGCTTTTGATTGTTTTAGAGAGGGTATGAGAATCTGTCCGATATATGTGGAGAAAGAATCGTATTCTGGCGTACTACAAGGGGAAGGAAGAATGGAGAAAGAGATATCTACCGGTCCGTATGAACGGGAGGAGAGGGCCGTGGCAATGCTGGCAGATAGGAAGGTGGAGGGCATAGGTAAATTTTTAAACAGAAAGAGACAGCTCAAATCGAAAGAGGCAGATAACCGGGAAAGCGGAAAGGGGAATATGAGTAACAATATATTTTTGTTTTTAATTACTTGTACATATATATGAGAGTACAAGCTATTTACTTTTGTATTGTTTTCTTTTCTGTTTATTTTATTTAGGTATTTAAAATTCTATGATATACATATATATTTCCTTTTCCATTTATTTATATCATTAATGTATATATTGTTTTTCTCTTAAAAGATAAATACTGGTTTGTGCAATTTTATTTATTTCCTAATGTACGGGTAAAGCACTTATGGTCCCAGGACTCCTGGGATATGAATGAGTTAGATTTGTAATAATATATTTTGTAAATAAATACACTACTACTACCATTACTACTGCTACTGCTACTACTACCATTACTACTATTACTACTACTACTACTATTACTACTACTACTACCACCATTACTACTATTACTATTACTACTACTACTACTACCACCATTACTACTACTATTACTATTACTACTACTACTATTACTACTACTACTACCATTACTACTATTACTACTACTACTACCACCATTACTACTACTACTACTACTACCACCATTACTACTATTACTATTACTACTACTACTACCACCATTACTACTACTATTACTACTACTACTACTACCATCATTACTACTACTACTACTATTACTACTACTACCACCACCATTACTACTACTACTACTATTACTACTACTACTACTACTACTACTACTACTACCACCATTACTACTACTACTACTACTACCACCATTACTACTACTACTACTACTACCACCACCACCACCACTACCACCATTACCACTACTACTACTACTACTACTACTACTACTACTACCACCATTACTACTACTACCACCATTACTACTACTACTACTACTACTACTACTATTACTACTACTACTATTACTACTACTACTATTACTGCTACTATTATTATTACTACTACTACCACCATTACCACTACTACTACTACTACTACTACTACTACTACTACCACCATTACTACTACTACTACTACCACCACCACTACCACCATTACCACTACTATTACTACTACTACTACTACTACCACCCCATTACCACTACCACTACTACCACTACCACCATTATCACTACTACTACCAATACTACTACCACCACCACTACCACCATTACCACTACTACTACCACCACCACCACTACCACCATTAACACTACTACTACCACCATTACTACTACTATTACTACTATTACTACCACTACTACTACTACTACTACTACCACCATTACTATCACCTATTACTACTATTACTACAATAACAACAACAACTACTACTACTATTACTACTACTACCACTACTGCTACTACTACCACCATTACTATCACCTACTACTACCATTACTATTACTACTACCATTACTACTACTACTACTACTACCACTACTACTACTGCTACCACTACTACTACTACTACTACCATTACTATCACCTACTACTACCATTACTACTACTACTACATACTTCACAAACCAATCACGAATTTTCCGCTCTCCCAATTCATATAATTTTATGCCGTTAGTTCTGTCAGAGACGAAAGCAGCAGGCGAGGTGAGCTGGTGCTGTGTGCAGTGTGACGATTGCTTGAGCTTTGGAAAGGTTTTGACTGCATCCGGGATGTTCACTCTGCAAGGAGGTAGGCAGAAACGGCCAGTCCTTGATCGAGGCTGAGATCTTGTAATATTTTCAGACCGGAACAATCCAATTGAATCTAATCCCAGTACTTAACAGCTGTAGCAATGACACCGGGCATTGTCATAGAAGACAGTGGGCACACAGGTTTGAAAACGCAGCGGAATGGGGGAGGAATTATTTCAGATACATGATGCTAAACGTCTGGCCATGAGGAACTGCATGATTATCCCATTTTGGACATCGTTTTCCATTGCAAGTATCATTGCAACATTACAGGATGCCTCGATTAATTGCTGCCATTCGCCGGATTGTATTAGATCTATCTCGTAAGTTCGCACCATGTTTCATCAGTCAATAATTGCAACATGTCAAAATGTTTCCGTCATGGGCGTAGCAGTGCCATTTTTTAATGTTCTTAAAGTGACGAGCTATCCAAAGGGATGCGATGTTGCAATATCTAAGCAATCCATTCGATGTGGCAAGGTACCACTGCGCCATGCTTTCCTCAAACCCACACGACATTTATTATTCTTCCCACGCGACACCTAAATGTTGATGCATGCGCGTTGTTAAAAGATAGAAAAAATGACTTTAGGGCGTAGATCTTCAACATCACTACTTCAGATCTTTGTATGCTCCATATGTAATTTCTGCAATAGTGAAAATGGGATATGGCAGTGCAGGTATGCATTTGTGGAATTAGAACAGCAAACAGAAATGATGGCAAAAACAGTGCCGCATTTTAAGGCAGAACCTAAACGTACGGAAAAGTGTGCACAGTGGTTGCTACGCCAATTAAGAGTGGTACAGAAATGAACTCGCTACGAAACTGTCGCATCACTCTGGCGAGATTTCAGGAGGAGTCATGTTGAATTGCATTATTGCAACTGATGAAACGTGGGCATGAACCAAAATTCAAGCGACAATCCAGTGAAAGTCGTCACCCTGGGTCACCTGTCAAAAACACATTTCGCCAAACTCCTTCATCAAAAAAACCGTGGTTATTTTGGAGTATGACAGTCAAGGTGTGCTTGTATCATGCAGTGAGTGAGGGAACTGTGAATGCCCAATATTACAGGTCTTTTTGTGTCATCATTGCGCCGTGCCGTACGCGCCAAAAGGCGAAACTTTTGAACAACGCCATTTTTCTCCACGATAACGTGACAGCTCACACAGCTAACAGTGTCAAGTGTCTTTCACAGCAGTGGGGATGGGAAATTCTTCCACATCCGCCATATTCACCCGATCTGAGCCACTGTGATTATGATCTCATCCCCAAAGTGAAGTACCTCTACGTAAGACACTTTGACAGTCATTTCGAAGCAAGGTGGCTCACGTTATCAACTCACATACAACAGAAGATATTCAGCGCCTTCCCCATCGCTGGCAACGAATCGTTGATAAACTTGGAGTGTACTTTAAAGGCTGTTAAACCCCATGGATTGCCTGGGAGACCCGCTCAATCACGAATTTGTAACCCAATGTAAATGCAGTTGTGTAACGTTTGCTCATGTCATAATCAACCAATGTTGTTCGGTTGCGTGTGTTTTGCTTCTTTCCTACGAGGGCTGCCTACATCCAGCCTTCCATTGGTGGCACCACTGGGCAGTAAATGTCATATGCTTTTAATTGTATATCTTACATATCTTATGTTTTACCCTTTTCGCGAGAAAAAATATCTCATGACTTATGACATATCTCTCTACTTGTATATTAAAGAGCAATATTGTTTTCTTATTTTCTGTTACAAATTTCTCTATTTGGCTATTTGGAGGGGTTTATTTTTCATGGTGTGCTTACGATCTCAAACGTTCAGTGATACGGAGCGTTTGCGAGGGAGTGCACAAGAAAAAGCACTGCCTTCCAACTATGTCATAATATGATTATTAAGCAATACCATATATGGAACTCATGGGAGTAATCCGGTACTCGAAACCACAAACCTTTGGTTTTCCATGCGATACTGAAACTGCACATCTGCTGCGTTTGACTTTATTTCAAACACGTGTTTAGTTTGAAAACTAGATCAAAATATGAAACATGAAGTTATAAAAGAAAAATGCAGGGCGCTTTCATCTTGCGACTGAAAGGTTCTTAGTTTTGCTAACACAGTTAGCTAAAAAATGTCGAGTCTGTTTATGTTTATATATCCACAAAACTTTACCAAAGGTGCCTTTGAACATTTCTAACAAGTCACATCACAGGAATATTAACGAAACCTGGCTACAGCCGAGAGGCGAGAGATGTTCAGTTCGCTGGGACGGTTTGTATCCGAACAAGCAGTCTGTGTGCCAGATTTACTCTCCCCTTTCTTTCTCTATCTCTTTCGGCACTTAGGCCCTCTCTCAACTTTATGTGAAGTTAAAATCAAGAACAGATGGGAGATGCTTTGCACAAAACTTCGTAAGTTACTTCAGAGCTTTTTTATATTTATTTCTCCCGTTGCTAGACCAGTTTTCCAGAAGAGCGAAAACCATCGGAAGTTCTAATCCTCTTTGACGACAAGTAAGTTATTATTTCTTCACGAATCCAGAGGCTACTCTCTAGATTGGGTTTCACTGCTATAATTCTCTTGGCCTAATTTTTTTATTCATAAATATGAGCACCATGGTGAAATAATTAACGGTAGCTAATAAAAGCATGCCATAATTGAAGCTAATCTACAAAAATATCATCTCATCTGTTTGTATTATCAAGCTGATAACAGTTTTGATGATCCTGTTGGTCCCAGTGATCTAGTGGTTAGCATACTCGCCTCGTAGACTCGAGGTCGTGGGTTCAAATTCGACCAGAGTTGTTGGAAATTTTGGGACGTGTTAAACTTATCCTTATGTTATGCGCGCTGTTTGGTAGCTCGGGTCTGCCCTTTTTGACTTTATGCCTAAATTTATTTATTTCAACTCCTTTTCATTTTCCTCGTTTTTTTTTGGTTTATCCTTATTAAATTAAAAATACCCTTTTAGAGTTATTTCATTATACTTATACAAAAACTACCAACATAATACGGGAATAGTAACTACTCAAATAAATGTAAGCAAAACTCAATGAAATTTACAGGCATATAGTTTCTATCAATTACCAATGAATTACCAATTATGAATTATTAGAAATTATATGAACAAGGTGTTTCCGTTCCATTTTTTTCTATAAATGAAAACTGAATTCATTAATAATAATAATATCATAATGACATAATGGTTTATGTTCTCACCTATAAAATACATTTCGTCATCAATCTGTTTTTCAGGTTCTCTGAATCTGAAGTTTTCATTCATCCAAACCAGAATCATCAGTTTCATAGAAATTGGAAGGATATCATCATAGAAAAGCAGACGATGAACTTCTTTCAAAGTTTCGGGGTTCTATAGATCGTAGCTCTTGTTGATGCTTATGGCAAAGCAATTGTGCACATGTACAAGGTAAAGCAATACTCTAGTGACATCAACAGTACGATACGAGAGCCGGGTCAGATTCTCCCTGCGGACACAAACTGCTCAGTGTTGGTATTCATTCTTGCAACTCAACAAACAGATAAGGTATGCAATTAGATGTCCAAATAAACCAATTATGTAGGTGCGTTCGTTAGAAAATTATAGCATCTAAATCACGCTACTGGTTCCTGTTAGTGACTAACGGAAGTAGTCACTAAGGAACATATACTTATGTCCCTTCCTAAGGGACATAACCATGACGTAGGTTTACGGCACGTAAAAGAATCTCAAGTATAAAAGAAGGGAGCTCTAGCCGTTTAATGCCTGAATTAAATGGGACGCTAATGACCATAGCTTTTTAAAGAGGGTTCTTAAATATTATTAATATTAATAATAATAATAATAATAATAATAATAATACATTATAGAGTCAATTAGTTATAAGATTTAAGAAATTATGGCGAGCATATAGGAACAGGACTACAAGTGAAATACTTGTTAAATTTAAATAACTATGTTGTCTGTTACAACTCTATTTTCTGTATGGCCTCAAGTTGTAGTTCAGTTCGGTCAATGAGCCCCCCCCCCCCAAAGATCAGTTTAAATGAACTGCCATGAATATACAATCCCTGAAATTTTTGATATGAGATAACAACAATGCTTGACGTATTTCGAATATTTGTGACAGCATAGTGACGTGAGCGTGTCGTGAACTATTGCTTAATCTATCTATGATCGTATTACGTTCTTTTCACAGTGTTTTGAAGTTTCTATGATAAATGCCGATAAAAATTGTTAAAACTAAAAGGATTCTTAAAAAGAAATATAGTTCTTTTACCCTAGTCATGTATAGGGCATTAGTTGGAAAGGAAGAATCAGACATAAAACATTCGGGTCACGGCATGGGTTCGAACTACTGTAAGTGTGAAAAAACTCTGTATTGTTTTTTTTTTGAGTAGTGTTTAACGCCCGTTTTCACTACTGAAGCACCACAGGCGGTACTCTGTATTGTGTATGTATATAAACCCCTATATGAATGGTGGTTAATCTAGAAAATTGGAATAAATACTCATAGCATTACCAGTTGCTTATTAAGGAATAAATCTTTACAGCAAAGAAAATCTTGGGGATGTCTAGAGGATATATAAAATCAAATGAGAGACCTTTGTGGTTTTATGCTTTGTGGAGGATATGGTAAAAGGCTTCTAGAATATGTTGTATAGCTCGCAAGGGATTTTGCTTCTGGACATTCCATAGTCAGCCACGCCTGTACTCTTAGCCTCTTAAATATTTGCAAAACGTTACCTTGGAGCAAATTCCGGAAATTCCATCCTCCCTCATCTAAACAAACATTCTACGGGCAAAACACCAGTTAGTTCGACCTTATCATGTTTCTGATTTCGTTTAGTACTTTTCCTTGAGTTCTTTTAATGTGTGACGATTTATTTTACACACTTTGTTCTTTAGGCTAGCTCACAAATAAAAATTACAAACTGTTAGATCTGGAGGCAAGAGGACCATACACCAGCACTAATCATTCTTTCTTAAACACTTCTCTAATTTTACCCACGAACTGTTCAGCTGCATGGCATAATATTGTTGAAACCTATCAAATGATTTCTCATTCTCAGTTTGCTGATTAAGAAAAAGGGACAGAATGAAATTTTGGACTGATTATGCTTCTTGAGCTAATCGAAAACGAAACTCCAATTTTGCTATCATAAAGAGAGGTCTTGTGTTGGGTTTTTAGAACAAAAATAGCAAGTGTTGTGTTTTATTTTGTTGGAAACACGCCTCGCCTAAAAACAAACAAACAAACAAAAAAAGATTTGGATCAATTAACCTTTCAATCACTGATGATAGAAACCACACACAATACCACAGGTGCTACGGGAATATCTGATCGTAACAACGAATACTTATAAGATTTGAGTTTTAACAACTTTGTTGCTCTGAAAACCCAACTTGTGTTAATTTCGATAGTGTTTTTGTTTGCGAACGTTCTTGTTTACGCTAATTTAACATTATTTGTCTTCTATTAAAACTGTATGTCTGCGTGTTTCTTGCTTTGCACTGAACCAGCAATATCAAATTTATTCGCAAGATCGTGAATTGCAGTTCTAGAAGAAGGCAATTCTCGTGAGAAATTCCGAATAAATTTTTTCACAAAAGTGACGATCTGATTCGTATTTATAACAACATTTACAGATAAAAATAGTAAGGCTCTTCTTTTGAAGCAAAACGAAATTTACGCACCTACAGGCTACACGAGCTGAACTTGGAGGTATATGATCCATTACAGGCACATCACCACAGAAATTTAATTGCCTGGAAATTTACTATATATTTGACATATTTTCCTATTTTGAAGAAATGCTCTCAACCAGTTCTACGTGAATTTTGAACTTTTGAAATCTGTAGAAGACGGTGGAAATCACCGTGCTGCTAAACCATATTTGGCGAATATGGTAAAAAGTCGCACTAATCAGTCTCTTTCAAGGCTCTAATAGATCTATTATAATGCAAAAGAGACGGAAGAATTAAAATTTATTTTTTTAGAAACCGGCAACAAAAACGATAGCTTTCAGATTTATAAATATATCGAAATACAGAGGATAATTTCAAGACCTACATACAATAAAAATACTATAGTAGAAAAGTAATCCACTAGCATTACACCTGCAAAGGGAAGCAAATGTATGTGTTATGGAGGAAACTCAGGTCAATTCTATATAAATGCATTTAAAGGATTAAACTTCACAATACTATGATTTTCTTTGAATGAAATTCTACCTCCCGATTATTCAGACACTTCTTTGCTGTAGCCGTGCTGGGTGTATGTGGAGAATTCCCAGGTGGCGTAAAGAAGTGATCACTATATTTTTAAGCATTCCTTGTTTTCTCGGAACTACTTCACACTAGCTATTGACTCAGCCTAACATATTCCGGGCTCCCCGTGCTTATGCGGCAACTTCTCTTGCTGTACCGTTCTGCGGGAAGTACCCAATATAACCCAAGGCGCTAACTTCCATACAACTCCTTTCTCCTTTCAATCTTTTCTCCCGTACTTATAATCCAGACCCCGCGCTGCCTTCCCTTTTCCCCAGTGTGTTCTTCGTTCTCTTTATTTCCTTTTATTGCCGGATCTTTCATTATTTTCTCTTCTTCACCTAGCTTTGACTGCACTGTTCGATTTTCCGGTTATTTCATTCCACTTTTCTCCCAGTTTTCTACCTTCCTCTTTCGTAATTTGAAGGCTAAAAATGAAGGTAGCCTCCAATTTTACTAGCGTATAAAATTCCATTCGTCTAGAACTTTGGATCGAGCTTCAGGCATGCTGATGGGTCGAGAACTAAGAAATACGGAATAGCCCATGCATAAGAGAAGTGCTGATGAAAATGTAAAAATTTACATGAAATGCACACATCATGTTTATGGGCACATTATTTTTATATACTTTCTAAATATAGTCGGATGGTGTTCTCGGCAGGCGTGCGGGCAACTATTATCGAAGACGAAATAACCAATCCCATAATATGTTATTAAATATAAATATATAAAAACATTGCACAGCACTTTTAAAAATTAAACCAAACTAATAAAACACTAAAAGTAAAGTTGATAAATTACTAAATTTGTTCATTAATTTCTCAACTGTCCACTTTACTGTGCCTTCTCTTCAAAAAGGGCCTCAGCACGAAATATTTTATGCTTTAGTGTGTTTTATTAGTTTAAGTTTCTTTTAAAAAGTGCTGAACAGTTTGTTCATTATATTTTAATATTACTCTTTAATGTTTTTCAATTTTTCTAAACGTTATAAATGTAAACAGTTTATTGGCTATTTCTGATGTAATTATCACGCGCTTCAATTTCCTGGTACCGATACGGAAGACCAGGATCGTTAAGGCACGAATTCGTGAGGAGAGGTCTGGGGTTCTATTCACGCCCAGGTTGTTCCAGGTTTTCCTCAGTACTCATAATTAGTAAATGCCAGGGAGGTACTCTTAAACTTAGGCCTGGGAAGCTTCCTTCCTTAATAAAGAATCCTTTACCAAAGTAGCATTTCATCTCATGTATTACCAAAGCTCACCCATTTGTGGTGCCTTAGAAGTAAAAATAGACGTTAAAGAGCATTCAATTTTTTCCTGATAGAAGTAGATGTTAGTTTGGGGAGGATGTTAGTTTTCAGTTCTCGGGTGCGAGGATTTAAATACATCGTATATTTTACATGGCTGCCATGGAGTTCAATACATGAATTCAAGAATGAATAAATACAAGACATGAAAAGAGTAAAATATAAAAGCTAAAAAATAGAAAAAAGACTTCGGAATTACCAGAAATATGAACCAAAGATGTCAACAGCCAAAGCTAAAATTAGCTCATGTTTCCTAATTCCTAATAATATTCAGAAAATGTCACAATTAATTTAATTTGAATATTCTACTTTAGACGAATTACTGAGATGTATATACGGTATATATTTGTGCAAGTTTATCAAAGATTTTGTTCTTAACACAGTGCTTTCAAATGGACATTTAACTGCTAGAGCGCGGGCCATGAAGACGGAGAATACATGCTATTAACCGGTTTCTTTAACTTTCAGTGCCCCGGAGATGGATCTTTATCTTTGTACCCTTTTATGCCTGCTTAAGGCAATGCATCGTGAGGGAAGAAAAAGATTTATGTTCTTTACTTCCTTTTCTTTCTGCTCCTTGTGGTTTGTTCTTTTCTTTTTCCATTCTTTTTCCCTCCTGTTTCTTCATGTTTCTTCTTTGGGTTATTTTACTTTGCCTTATTTATTTTTAGTCTCTTCCTTTTCAATGACTTAATATTTAAGAAGTCGGTCCTAGTGGTGTAGTGGTTACCATACTTGCCTCATAAACCCAAGATCGCGGGTTCCAACCCGGCCAGGATCGATGGATTTTTTCCGGGCGTAAAAATCCTAAGTATGGCTTCCTTCAGGAGGGAAGTAAAGCCGTGGTTCCCGTGTCGTACATTTATGGCACGAAAAAGAACCTCAAGCCTGAAGGAGAGGCCTCTGAGCAAAATTTGTCGGCCGTTTCACGCCCTGAGTTGAATGGGACGCTGATGAC
This sequence comes from Metallyticus violacea, assembly GCA_030762175.1. Lineage (NCBI taxonomy): Eukaryota > Metazoa > Arthropoda > Insecta > Mantodea > Metallyticidae > Metallyticus > Metallyticus violacea. Next base: position 27,933,503 of record CM060835.1, read on the forward strand.
CTGAGATGTTTAAGAGCGTCCATAAATAAATCAATCAAAAAAAATATTTAAGAAGAAATAATACGAAAAAAGAAAATAAAAGAGAACGGCAATGTAAAAAGAGAAGAGAATTTTGTATTTTCTGCTAATAATTTTCTCCCTCTCTCTAAATACAAGGAAAATAAGAAAAAAAAAAAAAAGAAGAAAAAAAACCAAACCAAACAGAATCACCTATTAATGTTTTCAGACCTTGCGCGTTTCCTGTGTTTCTATTGGGTAAAGAAGTAAGAATACAGTCCTTCAGTACTTTATATTTTTAAATTTAAAAAAAAACATATTTATTAATAATGCCACAATATCTCAAAACTCTGTTAATACACAGTCAATAGATCTAACTTTTTAATAATAAATATATTTTTGCGATTGCGGCTCCAATTCATTTGCCACGGTAAAAAATAAAGAATATTATTTTAGTGCAACACGGATACACATTCCAGAGTTGGTGGGTTATCCCATCTTCTCTTTCCCCGCACCACATCAGCAGAAGCAACGGGTCTCCCATTGCACTTGTCGGCTCAAGGCTGGGGTTTGTTGTGTTATGGCGGTAGCTTAAAGGCAAAAATCAAAGTATTTTGTGTACTGATCTAATACAGTGTAGTATAGGTTATTCATGTGCCTTATATTGCCAGAGAAGAAGACAATGAATATGTGCAGTTCAATAACACTAGGGAACAAAAACCTTTAGTTATATTTCCAGAGTAAAAATAGCTGCTTTTCGTGCAAAACGAAAATGACTGAATTTGTCCCATCCGGTACAGTCCAAAAGATATCCAACAAAAACCAAATTTAAATGTCAATTGAATATGTAATTTTTAGGACAATGAAAGGTGCCTCTTTGTCAAAACCGCAATAAAACACATTTATATAAACCAATTAAATATTAACAATATAAATAACAAAACACATGTTTATACACCCTAACATGCTTGCTACCTGGTGCCTTTCTCCTGTAGTCAGAGCACTGTCCCCCTTCAGAAACCAGCAATAATTCCCCAACATTGCAGGATCCCAACGCCCTTAATAATGTTTTTCCATTGTGTCTATATTCTGATGAAAACGCTCTCCCTGTTCATAACTTACAGCACCCACATTTTTTTAAAAAAAAATCTAAGAAACTTTTAGTGATATATTGACAGCCCATTTCTTCATTATTTTGTTGTAATACGTTCACTAAAGATTCATATTTTTCCTTTTTATTGTCAAGAAAACCTTCTATCACTGCTTTGAAAGCACACCAGGCCATTATTTCTACATTTGTTAGCTTACTTTCAAAAGGTTGTCTTTTAAAAGCTTCGTTAACTGTGAGCCAACGAAAACATCTTCTTTTATTTTTCATAAATCATGCTCTTTACTGTAATTCTAGTAGTTTCAGCAAGCATAGCCTGCTGTTGCAACTTTATCTCATAATTTAAATCCCACACTAAACCATCTAAGTCTGAATGACCGAACAACCGTACCACTTTTCTAGTGGTGGAGGGTTCGTAAGATGAACCATTTGATGAAGGGCTTATTTGAATCATCACTGCTGTTAGTTAATTAAAAATGTCTTTGGGAAAACTGGAATGAATAAAGTTTCGTAATGAGGGACTGATCTAATTGCTAATGACACATTGAATTAATAACATAGGATTTTGTTCTTTTAGTCAAACCTGATGTTATTGCCGTCAAATCTTAGGTACGGTGAATGGTAAGGAGTTTAATTTCCCACATAACCATTTCAACAAATGAGTTGTACACGTACAAATAATGCCACCATAATTTGGGGCCCAGTTTTTATCTTGATCACCAATTTTGTAACCAAAGCGGTGGAACTAAGTTGTTTTTGTTATTGATTCTTTTCCTTTCGGGTTTTGGTGTGAATGTTCCACAAACACAACAAAAAGTATCTGGATGATTACAACACTGAGTCTCTCGCCTTTATCCATGCGAACACAGAAATGAATTCACTACACCGATCAACAATAACACAACTATCTTACTTCATAGAACTATAGCATTTGACTGAATCATCAAATCAAAACTCCAAACGAAAAGTTTCATTTAGAATGATTTTAATATAATCAATAACACGTTTATCAGTACATTTATCTCTTCAGATTTACACTTCTATTTAATACAAACATTCGCTCAGGTGGTCTCATCCTAGCAAGTGACTAGGTAATAAAGTTATTCGTGATATGCAATAAGCTTACGAATTAGGAAACTCATCAAGTACAATCATTATCACGCAAAATAATTATGTTCTAAACTGCATATAATGATAAATTTAGTACTACAAAATGTACAGATGTAACAACGCCTTGCATAGTCGGGAATCAAATAAAAGTAAAAACCAAGATCTGATAAACTTATTTACAGGCTAATTCAGTTTCTACGTGTTGACAAAAACAGTCAGTATTGTAAATAGAAATCGTGTTTCCTTGTGCAATGTGATATACAGTCAAAGAAAAACAGGAAAGAGAGAGAGAGAGAAAAAAAGGAGAGAGAATATTTAGGTATATTAAAAGAGTGGAAAGTTACCGTATACCACAATTGACTTTCCACTCAAATCAAAAGGCCCCAAACATATTCAAATACCATGCAGTAGGTGACTGGATAGTTTGTGCTGAAATCGGAACAGACTACAAGGTTAATCCTTAAAGTACAAGAAGAATAACAGTTAAAGCAAAGGTTTTTATTTGTTGTACGTTTATTAAGAGGACCGATAATTAATAAGTATAAAATTTCTAGATTTTTCCAGTTGGCTATAAGAGAAGATAAAGTAAAAGCGATATCTATCAATGGTGGAAAAATTCGGTGAAATTGGTGCTTGTCTAGAGACTGCACCAAGAGCGACTTTGGAGCGCTTAGCACAACAGGTGGGAGTGTCAAAATCGTTCGCTCATAATGCCAACAAACTTCTGAAGTTTAAGTACTGTAAAATTCGTGTAGTCCCCAAGCACTGCTAGACGGGAAATTAAGAATTAATTTTTGTACGTGGTTTCAACAGACTGTTATTGACGGAATAATCGATCACTTATAAATTTTCTATAGCAATGAGAGTTGTGTTCACTTCGGTTAATAGAGATCGGTTCTGGTGGTGTAGTGGTAACCATACTTGCCTCCTAAACCCAATATTGGGGCGTCAAATCCGGCCAGGATCGATGGATTTTTTCGGGCGTAAAAATCCTAAACATGGCTTCCTGCGAAAGGGGCACGAAAAATAACCTCAAGCCTGAAAAAAGAGACATCTGAGCAAAATTTGTCCGCCGTTTCAGGCCCTGAATTGAATGGGATGCTGATGGGAAGAGAAGTCAAAGAGCGTTTGTAAATAAACCAAATCAATAAACTTCGGTTAGTGTATTAACAGTCAAAAGAGCTGTAATTTGAGTGCGAAATAGCCGCAGAAAATATCAAAGTCCCTTTCCATAGCTTAAAAATATATACACAAAGAATTTGGGACTGTTTTTCTTTCGTGATATAAGAAACTCAGAGTCAAGCCTAGCCCATCCAAAGAAATACATGTAAACTTGTAGGTTCACCATGAAGTATGAAGTTTATTCAAGTTGAAGCATGATGAAATCATTTTCCATTATGAAAACTAAATTGATTTGAAATAAATTTGAGATAGTTTTAGCAATTTAGATGAAAGATTGTGAGCTAGTTATAGAAAGTGTGTAACTGGAAGAAAAAGCTCCCCTAGGAAATTCGTGTTAGTTCCAAAATTTCAATGTTTAGTTAACACATAAATAAATTTTCATACGTAAAAATGTCCATAGCGGAATTTTATATTTCTGATGTTTGCATTTTAGGTAATTATCAGTTGCGGTGCAAACCAATGACTCTACAAGCATATGGAGTGCTCTGGAGAAGGTTTTTTTTTTATTAGTGTTTAACGTAGTTTTTGGCATCACAAGCGGTGAACACTGATGATACGTGAGATGAAATGATAAACTGGGAGTTTATCATTTAAAACTCCATTTAAAAGGAGTTTTTTTTAAGGAAGGAAATATTCCAGGCCTAAGTTTAGGGTACCTCCTCGGCACTTGTCATTTATGAGGAATAAGGGAAATCTGGAAAAAACCTCCGTCAGGGAGGACGACTCTGGTGGGAATCGAACCCAACATCCCGTTTACTGGTCCGTGCGCTTTAAACACCTCTGCCACCCGTGGCTGTTCTGGGGAGGTGAGAGTCTTCCAACCTCCCATTCTTCCTGATCTCGACTTTCTCCCTAGAACGAGCATATATTTTACCCCATTTTAATTTAATTGCGTTCTATAGGCTCAAGAATACTTTCATGTTACATTCTGCCTCAATTTCCTGCCTGCTGATACCTCTAGCAATGTTTTAACCTTTTTTCATACACTTTTATTATTTTCATTGCCTCTTTGCCATATTGGACCCACGACAATTCCTTTGAATCCTCTTTCCACCTGTGCAGCCCAAAACGTTGGTGCGTTGTTTACATGTGCAGAAGCATGTTGAACTGAATACGTTCAAAACATGGATTTGTCCAAACGAGCCAAGCGAGCAATAATTCAATTTTCGAAGGCAGAAGGTGTTAGTGAAGCCGAAATTTATCGTCGTATGACCAATGTGTATGAGAATGCGTGTCTGTCACGCAGCACAGTGTTTAGATGGTGTGGTAGTTTTGTAAACCACATGTGTACTGAGGTTAAGCTCACCGAGGAATCAATTGCAGCGGCGAATCGCCATCAGAGAGATTGCACAAACATTGTCAATGAGCAAGAAAACTCACTCCTTTCTCCATCGGATGCCACAAGGTTGGCGCGCAGTGGGTCCCCAAGCATCTTTCTAAGGAGCAGAAGACTCCGCAGGTGTTTGCATGGAGCATCTATTACACTACCAAGCAGAGAGGAGTCCGTTTCTTTGAACATTGGTTCTACAGTCAATCACGGATATTCTTCGCTCAGGGTGGTGACGCGCTGGGACACTTGCTTGAACAGACAATTTAGCGGCTATGTCACCCTGTATCACTGTTTCTTCCTGTATATTCCAACCAATAAATCGTTGTTACAGAAAAAAGATCACTTTCATTTGGGGGAAAACATATATAAAAATGAATTCATGGTTATAAAAATCATCATTTCATTATTTTGCATTAAAATCCGAGTTTAGAAAGCGAATTCTAGATAAATATCTTAATTTAGCAGACGTAAGCAAGGCTTTCATATTTGCAAGGCAACACTCCAAACATTAATTTGTTTTTCATGACCTACATTGGCAAGATTATGAGGGGCGGCGAGAATTTAATGAGTAAACTTTGCTGATAGAAAATTAAGTAAGTCAGCTGGATGCTAGGATGCGAATTTGCTGATCAGAAGGAATTCGCTTATTAAAACCTGCAAGGGAACGCGCAAGCAAAGCAGACAGTTTTGCAATTATTTGACTAAGTGACAGTTTTGAAGGAAATATAATGTTGGAGAAGTTGTACAAGTTCGCCTCATTACTTATTTATGGAGTTTCTAGATTACGCCTTCTGGTGCAAAATAAGCATATCACATTCGCCATCATCTCCATAAGGACAAGATAGTGGCGCCCTATGGGCGTCCCGGCCTCAGAAGTCAGCTACATCATGGGAAATGCAAGTTCATGAGAACAATGGGCCATAATTTTATAAAACCATTGTCCAGGAAATAATCTTTTATTTACAAATATCCATTTAGCCGATTTTAATCGGAACACTATATAAACGTGGCAGCACGTTCTAAAAGGCATTCTATCAAAAGTACTGTCTTTGTGGATTTGTAGTACAAAGTTAAAGCACGCATTCTTCTGTAAGAGAGATATCGACCTTTTCCTCAAACAAATTCCGTTAGCAACCACTTTATAAAAACTACTTAACATAAGTTCATGTTTTTTGCATTCATTCAGCCGGACTAAATTGCCTTTCCGTGCACCTCCTTAGCCCTGTAATTACTACAGACCAAAGCTTAAAGCACAGCCTTCGTGGCCTGGCACGAGGAAGCCTTCATGACTCTCAACTATTAATTTAATTTCCTGTTTTTAACCAGGTTCACACATTATATCGGACATAATTTATTCCGCAATCTCAGCACGCCAGCAATATTCAAAAGAGTTGACAAAAAATTAAAAAAGGACCGCCGTATGTTTTTTTGCATATTTGTTATTTTTTGACGTCTAGCGCATTTTAAAGAAGGAATAAATTTTACCATTACCAATTAATAGCACTGGGCCACAATATGAGCAAATTTATTATTATTTATTAGTTATTTATATTCAGGAATTTGTGAATATTCCATTTAAATCATATTTTCTTGATATAATTAATTAAACTTGATAACTGAAGGCAACTTTTTAGGTCACAATATTCAATATTCTAGTTATTTTACATGTAAAATAAGCCTGGAGATTTCAGAGACTTATATATACATAATAAGTATTTATAATCGAGCTGGGTGACTCAGACCTGTGTCTTTTCATGGTTTACCCTCGCCTCTTAGGCGAATGCGATGAATGTTTTCTTTCCGCGAATTTTCCTTTCTCCCAAGTAGTATAGGGTACGGATATATTTCGCGCCCGAGGGTATTTTGTATTTTAACAAATGAAAAAATTACACCTAAAAATTAAATAATAAACTTAAAATTGAAAAAAATTATTTTAAAGTTAAAAGAGAAGTTTAAAAAACCTTTTCCTGGTTCCGGCCACAACCTTGCTTTTACCCCGCCACACCCTTTGCCTTTTTGGGTAACAGCTAGATTGCAGTAAGGATAGCATTTGAGGCCATCCCCTATTTATTGGGGTTGAAAAAACTACCCAAAAATAAAAACTACCCCTATTTCAAGGTCAAGCGAGTGGTACTAAAACCCTTTGCCAACCCTAGTCCCACCCCATTCCCACCCCCAGCCGTTTTGGCAATATAATATTTTTATGAATATTATATAAGGTTTAGAAAGACTAGCTTAATAATTGTAAGTTGAGTTTATTACTTATAAATTATTTATTTTCGATGAATATTGCATTGTTATATAAGGATATGGACTGTAGTAAGTTGATTAATATATATTATTTTTGATGAGTATAATACTCATATAATACACAGAATAAGAAAAATAGTGGCTAAAATTAGGGAAATCAGATAATTAGGAGTGGGGGATCTACCTAAAATCAAATTTAAAACTTATCTAGCGGCACCATTTTCCTTTTCGCAACAATACTCCGCGTATACCATGTAAATAAAATTAGAAAAATAATTCGTGAAAATGAGAGAAGTCAGGCCATTAGAGTGAGGGTATAATTTAAAAAACGCTCTAGCGACACCAATACTTGTTTCTTCAAAACAAAATGCGGTATATACCATTTTAATAAATAAGAAAAATAGTTTCTGAAAATTAGAAAAATTAAACTATTAGGACTATAGGATTTCTTGAATGCCGAAATTTAAAAAGTGCTCCTGCGATACATAAACTGTATCTATAACGATACATATGTTTTATATTTAACCAAAAAGTCGATTCAAAGATAGCAAATGTGAAATATTAACCTAATATGTATTTGAGAAATTTATTTGTATGCAAGAGCGTTCTGAAATAACCTCCCGAAAACGTTTGCGTTACATGTTTTAATACAATAGCATTTAAATTAAATTTCACAACCAATGAAAACCGATTAAACTTTCGATTGTTTATTGTTGATTGTATTTATTTGCTTAGTACATTGTAATTGTTTTTGGATAGTGAAATGTTTTTGTTTTATTGAAACACATGAACATAATTTTCTTAAATAACCATTGTAGCTCGAAACTTTCTGTTATTTCTCTATTTTAGTGAATGTAAAGATATCAAGGGCTCAGTTCATAAACTTGGTTACATTTAAAAATGTTTAAAAACACTCACACAGTAGGTATAGCTTTGTCTATGAGTGGTCATATATTTTATATAATTAATAATATACCATTAATTGTTGTGGTTTAATCTCAGTAATAATAATGATGATAATAATAATATTTCAAAAATATGTTTTCTCTTTTGTGATACTTATAGATTACAAATTCTAATTCTGTTCCCCTACCACACAGTACTGTTATAACTTCTTATTTTATTTCGTTAATTATTAAGGCCTAATTTGGATTTTATATTTATTTTTAGCCTAATTTGGAATTTATATTTATTTTTATTAAAAGTTATTCAATTCGGCGAGGAAGGATTCGCCTAGTTTACGCAGTTCCTACGTGACGGACTTTTGGTGTTGGTGATGATGGAGATTTGCACACAGAACTTTCATGTTGCTCTCAGATCGAAATGATATAGTCAAGTTTCATCAACATGATTACAGAAACTCTCCATCTTCCTGTACGCAATCCTGCAGGCGAACACCCTTTTATTCGGAAATCATCAGCAGTCTTGCAACCCATACGTGGCATGTGCAACTTTTAAATTATCAGGACTTTTTGAAAGTGTTCTTAATGTTATTCTATGATCCTCTCTCACAATGGCAGTAGTTTTGTTAATGTTTTCTTCCGTTAGAGCACAAACTGAAACGTAAGGAGTGCCTTTTTTTGAGATAGTTTCCTCCCCTCTTTAAATATTTTACACCATCATCGAGTTGTGCTGTAGGGATGAACCAACCCTCTATGGGCCTTAATTGAACATTTGTTGAGACTAACGCAGAATTTCAAACCAGCATAATGTTCGTTGCATGTTACCTCCATTTTGCCTTAGACAGAACTGAACATGTCTCAACTTGCATATCGCTCACAGGCGGATACGGCAATGACGTGTACATTACGCATTAAGCTAAGCCTCAATCTTCGGTCGCTCTATTTATTTCTGCAACCAATTTTGTACAATCACCATCCCTTAGTACTTTTTTGAAATTGCCTGTGTGTTATTCATAGCATAGTCTTTATTAAAGTTCAATAAAGTTAAAAGCGCTTTGCGCAAGGATGTTACGCGCACAGATTCTATGCACGTCCAAACACACAGCAACCTGAGCGCACGAGTCCTTTGATGCGACGAGTAAAAACCGCACTGTACGTATACAGTAGGGATGATTCGTGTCTGCACCCTTGATGCTGTTGCTCTTAACTGCGGCTTTGAATTGGGTGCACTTCTCAATGAACCCATCTGAGATCGTGGCTAACACTTCAGTTAACACACTTGTTTAATGAACTGCTGTTAAATGTAGCCGTTGCAGATTCATTAATTAAAACGTTAATTGTAATGCAAATGTACTTATTCTTTTCAAAACAGACATCAACCTTCTTTACTTTTCACTGAAATAAAAGATAATTAGTATTTAAGATGGGTAAAACTGTTTTTTTTAATTCGAATTTCGGGTTTATTACTTATTGGTGGTTTCTGAACGACTTTTGTTTCTAAATTCCTACTTAATATTTAGCTGAAAAAATTGAACGATGTTCTTTCATTATAACGTTCCTGATATATAAAAAAAAAAATGAAGACGAGCTGGAGAGTGTACCTTAGTTTTATAATTGCATAAAATTACACAGTATCTCTTGAAAGCTTATGTTGTGTTTTCCGCACTTTACAATTACTCGATAATTATGTAGGGGAAGGTGAGCAGAACATCGTAAAAAGAGATATGAGTGATGTATAAAATAAGCAGTTAACCAAGAGCAAATTTCATTGCAAAATACCACCTGAGTTGTTCATTTTTCAGTATTCTTTTCCTTGGCAGCATTTTAGCATATAAGAACAGTTTAACGTAACCTGAAATAATAATAATAACAACAACCAAGAAACGATCACGCGATTATTGGGCGGAACAACTTTCAGTGTTATTTGCCAGAAGTGAAAAAGTATGAACAAGAGCTCCTAAGGTAATTTAGCCAGAATTGTTCAGAGGAATTCGATTTAGCATCAACCTTTTATACTATTGCTGTAACCTGTGCAAGGTGCAACAAGAAAATTTTCGCCGTAGATCGGGTAGTGCCAACATATCGCCAATCGCCATCAACTAACTTAAACTTTAGCGTCAATAGTAAATAAATATTTCGGAATGCTTACAATAAGTAATAATTATTATTCCGATTTCGATTGCACATGACTGAATATCTATTTACTAGCAACAAATGTTCTCGGCTTGTACTTAATTATGCTATCCCTTTATTAATGTACAGCCCTTTTAACAGAATACAGAATTCGATCTCGCGAAATATCCAAGCCGTCCTTATTGCATGCTCGCACTGTGGTAAAAATCGACAAGCGATGGACGCAGCTGTGCATGTTGCTATGTGCTGTCCAGATTGAACGTTACGGTGTTCGGCACTCACTTAACAATGAGTTATTCTTATTTCATTATTAATATAGGTCGGTTACCTATACCTTACCTGCATACCTTCGATATCAATATGTATCGATGTCACACGATACTTTGTTAATGTAATTTATAAATATATTTTCACAAGTAGCCCATTTTAAAGTGGTCAGCAGAAAAACGTGTATCATTCATGTTTCTAAATAGCAGGTAGCAGGTCAAAAGAAATTGGGTGCACTTCTAAGCCAGGCCGCCGATACCATAATAAAATCGGTTCCTTTTCTTATAATTGTTTCTGCAAATGGCCTGTCGGCAGTATGTCCCAGTTACAAATTTCTTTAAACACCACGTATCTACCAGTGTTGAATTACAGATTAAGTACATTTTTTTCAAATTGCTACTGCATTAACTTCTAGCATGTTTTTAACTTTTCATGGATATGGAACAATCACCCTCTGTGTACAAAACAACTTCATTCCTGACTTTGACTATTAAAAAAATAACCTTTGGTTAATATATCGCGTGATCTGTTAAACTATCTAACCCCCAGAGCACGGAAGTAAGGCAAAATGTCTTTTCTATATGGTTAGATATATTTAAGAGTAAAATATAAATGAACATATTTCTATATATTTCGGGTAGGTAGGGTAAGTTTTTATTTTGCCTTTTTTGGCTTATTTTGTTTCTATTACCTATTTTAAGGTTTACAATCTTGTTTTGCCTGTTTCGGATCATTGTGAATTTTATCTACGATTATTTGCGCAATTTAAAAAGCGCATAAAGAATTTCAATATATTGAAAAGAAAAAAGTTATGAACATTAAATGGCATATTCGCCTCACAAAAATAACAGTTGATACCTTGAAAAAACATCTTGTTGTAACTCAGAAAAGTAAGTTTAAGTACTTTAATTATTTGATAAAGAATTATTAAGTATCTTAAATACTATTTTCATTAATAATGAGTAATATCACTTTTAATAAAATCCTATTTTAATTATATTCCTGCCTATTATCTGTACGTTAAGTGTCTTTTTGTCTGCCTTTTTAACCAAAATAAATGCCTGAATTTCCCGGCTCTGCTAATCACATGTAACTTATTGTCACAATATTGTACCTCAGGGTCTTTAGCATGAAATGTAACTTTATATTAATACTTAATTGTTATTTTCAAGTCTGTAATAAAGGGGTGACTTGATTTAGGTGGATAACCAAAGTAACATAGAGGGTACGAGAATCTGTCCTATAGGTGAGGAGAAAGATTCTTGTTAACATATTCTGATGTACTGCAAGGGGACGGAAGAATGGAGTGCTGTACTTTGCTGGCAGATAGGAAGGAGAAGGAGGGAGTAGATAAAATGTTATACAAAGTAAAACAGGTCAGATCGGAAAAGGCAAAAAACCGAGAAGGGTTATGGGAACATTGTACCTATTTTGAGGATATTTATACTTATATCGTATGTGCAGGGGTGTAGGGTACTATTTGTGTATTTCTTTTCTATTCTATCATTTTATTTGTTTATTTTATATTTTAGTATATATTGTTTGTCCCTTAAGAGTTACATATCGACTTGTGCAATTTCCTGTACTTCTTAGCGTATTGTAAAAGCACGTACGTTCCCAAGACCCGTGCGACAAGGTTGTAACAAACACACGCTGTAAATACATTATTACTACTACTGTATTTTCAAAGTCAGTGGTTATTTTGAAGCGCGAGAAGACAGTGCAATTTGCCGCATTTGTAATAAGAGCTTTTCACGTGGTGGAAAATCTCATAAGAAACATAAATTTGTTTTACTGAACAACCCAATAAAAATTATTGACAGTAAAAGTGTAACAAGTTAAGGAGTTGCAGTGGACGAATCTGTGTCCATTATTTCAAAGCCATCGTCTTCGTTATCGTCGTCTTGTACATTGCTGGCGTACAGGTCAATCAACACTTACATATATTTTGAAAGTAAATCCAGATTTAAACATAATCGATCAAAGCTAATTACCAGAAAAATAGCATACATGTATGTATGTAAAGACAATTAGCCATTTAGCATTGTCGAAGATGATGGATTTAACAAGTTCATTCAGCATCTTGAATCGCTGTAGGGGCTCTTTATTTTGTTTTTTGAATGATTTATTTATGGACGCTCTTTAACATCTCAGGTCATCAGCGTCCCATTCAACTCTGGGCGTGAAACGGTCGACAAATTTTGCTCAGAGGCCTCTCTTTCAGGCTTGAGGTTCTTTTTCGTGCCGTAAATGTACGACACGGGACCCACAGCTTCACGGCTTTACTTCCCTTCCGAAGGAAGCCATACTTAGGATTTTTACGCCCGAAAAAAATCCATCGGTTCTGGCCGGGTTCGAACCTGCGATCTTGGGTATAGGAGGCAAGTATGGTAACCATTACACCACCAGGACCGACAACTGTAGGGGTTCGTTAATATATTTATAAAGGTGTTAAATGTCACATAATCAAAATACACTTGATGCGTATGAAAATTCAGATCTATTTGTTTCTAGAATATGTCCTCACTGTATGTACGGGGTTGTGCGCCTGCCTGCCAGCCTGTCTATTCTTGAACTTTCGAGAGTCACCATTCTATGTGTTCGTGAAGATGGGGACAGTTGTCTTTAGTGCAACGTATTTTTGTGTGTAAATGTTATTATAAATACGAATAAGCTCGTAGTGTTCCTGTGGAGTTTATTTGAAAGTTACATGGAAAATTGAATCCTTGCAGAACTGCAATTCACGATCTCTATACTACTGGATCAATGAAAAACAAGAAACACACGCAGGATTTCAGTGTCTTCCGTACATAGAGTAACAATAAAACTTAAACTTTACAAGTATACGCGCGTACATTGTCTAATAAGGTGATCCCGTAGCATGTGTAAGTTACTGTGAGTGGTTTCTTTCATCAGTGACTGAAGGGTTAGGAGTGTTTTTTACAGGCGTGAATCCAGCAAAATGGTCATGTGAACACTCACAATACCATCTATTGGTGTTCTGAAATCAAAATTGTATACAAGAAAGCTCTCTTTATGACAGGAAAACTGCAGTTTGGTGTGCGATTAGCGCAAGGCGTATAATCGCTCAGCAGACAGTAAATAGGGAGAGGAACCGAAATAATGTTCCGATCCCATTTTTTAATCTTCTGACGTAAGAAGAGAAATCACTTAGTAGTTTTCAATTCCACCACTATTCATATAGCAGCGTGGTCTATAAGTAAAATTAAGGAAATGTTTGAAGAGGGTGATCAGTACTTGGTTATGGCCACCTCGCTCCCCAGATCTAACAGTCTGTGAGGTAACCTGAAGGACAAAGTGTACAAAAGACTTGCACTTCTTCATCACATTGGAAGAACTCAAGGAAAACATACGAAATTAATTCAGAAACATTACAGGGATCGAACTAAGTCGTGTTAATCGGAAATTGTTTACCCGGTACAATGCCTGTTTAGGTGATGGAGGACAACATTTCCAGCATTTGCTATAAGGTAAGGTTTTATATACAGTTTTAAGAAGCGAAGTCAGAGTACAGGCGCGGCCGACTATGACACATCCAGCTGCGAGCTACAAAAGCCCGTGCGAGTGGTATGGACATGTTCTGGAGCCCCTGTATTAACACTCTGTAAGTAACAAAATGATATTTCTTATTTAAATGAATATAAACATGAAAGTACAGACTATCGAGAACTTGGTATAAACTATCCCTAATAATTAGTGTAAAACTGTTTCTTCCAAAACACAAATACTTAACCAAAAACACTAATTTTCCCTGTTGTTGTCTCTTTATTGTCCCTATATTGCTACAATTATTAATACGTTTCATGTAGACAAGAAACTGGTAATAAATTTAACGGGATTTGTACCAAACAAATTGCTTTGAGTTATTATGGAAAGAAATATCTCATCTTTTCACTCTGGAAAGCATATGCCGGTCGTAGCAGCTGTTCTTTCCTACACATGTTATGAAGAAAAGCATAATTAAAAGTATGCCAAGCAAGAAGAATATAGAAGAAAAAAAGAAAGCACAACAAGTTTCAACGAGAGGCAGCTGTATAAAATGAAATACCTCAGGTTCAGAGGAAGAAAGATTGAAAGGAGTCACGTGTAAGTTAGCGCCTGTCGGGTATATTGGATACCACCCGTCTGACAGCGGTGCAGAAGAAAGTGCCGCACATACTAGGCGAGGAATCTCGTGCAGTCTAGTTGAACAAAAATTTACTGCTCGATTCCAGGGCGAGTCGAACGATGTTTAACGTTTGCGTGAAATACTGTGTTCCTTAAATTTTAAAATTTGATTAGTTTCTAATTAAATTAGACCCAAAACAAAAGTACATTACTGGTACTTTAATTGTTTTAAATGATATAACAAGAGTAAAATACTACGTAGCACTAGACTGGCTGGTATGCAAGCGGAGATTTCCAACATTTCCTTCCTAAAGTATGAGCTTATTCTCATTGTAGCTGTGTAATACTAAAAGGGGGAGAAATATAACAAGTTGGGGAAATGTTACATCCGATATGCTGGGAGCTACCTCTGTGATTGCCCGGCTCGCCTGTCGCCGTGAAGCGGACGATTCGACTATAAAATACCCTGTAGTATTTAAATTTAATGTAACAAACTATTTAAATTATCAAACTCATATTTTAATATTTTTTTTAAGTTGGAAGTATCTTCCTTCGCCATTATCAAATCAATTACCCAATGAAGATGGGAGTTATTGCGTTGAATGATTTAAGAACGCGATACCTAAGGCATCATTAGCTGCCTATATAACAGCAAAATGCAATAAACACTGTGAATGGTTTCATAATTGAATGATATGTTAATATGGTAAGCATACTGCCCGAGGAAACGGCGTCTCCAATATCATAATCGATATATGATCAATACTGACATTGGAATAATGAACAGGTGGTGGTAACATACACGAAAACAAAGTACAGCAGATTGATTCTGCCCTGCTCAACATCTCCCGTGGGGGGAACATTGTAGCTAATAAAACACACTACCAAGTCATTTGACATTTTGTATCTTTCCCTATAGCACAGTTCCTACAAAAGAAGCCCCTGCTGTTTGTACTTTAAAGAAATTAGTGCACCTGATTAAATTGAAATGTTTCTTTAACATGAAATATAACAATTAGCACCGTTTTTGGATTTCCGGTCGCTTCAGTTACTTCCAAGTGTTAAGTAAAACGTTTTCAATAGATTTTAAAGCACTATTGGAAGAAATAACAAAAGCTGAATTTGACGATTTTTCTTCTTGTTGTATTTTGTTATAGTTAGCTCATATTTACATGCTGCTCTAAGAAAGCTTCATATACAATACATACTTTTTTAATAATACATTTATATTCAACTCAAATGGAAATAACATAGAGAGTTTGTGTTACGCTTGATCCGAGAAAGTGGGAGGGAGGGGGTCAGTAGGGCGCGAAATAAACAGCGAACTTCTAGATCCGTAATTTCCAGAGCATTGCCTAATTTTGTGTTATATGACAAAAAAAAAAAAAAAAAAAAAAAAAAAAACGTTCAAGTGATGCCCCAATATCATCCAGCTTTTCTTCTGTTAGAACACTACAATTAGGCCTACGGATTTAGAGTTCAGCGATCCCGTTTCTTTAAATATGTAGAGAAAGTTTCCAACTGTATCTCTATTTGAAGGTCAAATGCAAGGGATTGTGTCTACTAATTGCCTACACACTTGTCGGCATGAATCTGTTTTGATAAAAGTATCGTATTTGTTGCTGTAGAGTAAAATTTTCAGCCGCATTTCAATTACCTACATAACAAGTTTAATGCACACAGTTAACGGACTTCAAACATAATTCGAAAGAAGTAAAAAGCAAACACATCTTCTAACACTTCAAATTGTACAAAGTAACGACCGGTAACAGAGAGCCCTCACAAACATGTGTGATATTTCCAACACCCCTCTACCTGTACTAAGCATTGACCGGAAACGTACGGGCTCGTGAGCACTGATGGGAAACTACGCAAATAGAATGCCGCTGTTTACTTCGCACTCTACCGGCTTCCTCCCGTCCGTTTTCTCGGATTAAGTTTGATTCGAACTCACCGTATAAAAAGAACAGTAGCAATAAAAAAATGAACACATACGTAGTTGAGCATCAAAAAGTTAGCATCCTGATGTGTTTGTGGAAGTTTCACACCAACTATCACCCAGAGTTGTAAGCAAATTTTCCATTTTGTTGTAACAGTTCTCTATACACTTATGATAGATGTTTTCTAGCCAGGACTACATGTTAATAGAATAATCACAAATATATGTTTTCCTCTCATTAGTAAGCATTATCGCAAATATTAAACTTTGTTGCTTCTTGTTATATTAACAAAAGGTCAATCATTACAATAGTTAGTAAGCAACAAAAATTACATGAATACTATACATTTTGCATTGGAGCTACCCCTTTACAGTTCTGGGAAGTAAACTGATTTATAAAACATTTATTATACTTGAGTCATTCAACACGAGAAAATATTACATAATTTACAAACTTCTAACCATTTCACATTTTTTTGGCATATTTAGATATATGTTATGTGTGTACCGCTTCTAAGAATGATGTATATATGTTATCTTTTAAGCTTTGAAAAGCATTTTGTATTGGCAAACTTCTACTGTTGTTTCATTCCGTTTGTGACAATTATAGGCGTTCTGTTAAAACCGTCTCCCTTGTAAGTTGTCCAGTATGTCTGTCTCACTGTAACGATTTTGATAATGCTTTTAATTTAACACTTACTGATCAGTTACCGACGCATGTACCTGAAAGTTACCTCAGAGCTAGAGAAATAGCAGATATTTTTGTATAAAGCACGTACTCCACCCGGTTTAAATGTGAGATGTTATTTTATTTTATAAATGCCACATACAATTTAGTACTTATGCCATTAGTACACGGGTTCTCCAGTATTTTTCAACAATGCAATTAAATCACTTAATGCAAAGCATATGTCCAAATGTTCGGCCGTCATAGGTTGACGAGAATCACAAAGGGTACAATTTGAAGAGATGTGGAACCTCATACAGTAATGCTTCGTCAACAACCGAAAGCGACCAACCACTTGGGCCGTCGGGTACATAAGTAGTGTTCTCATTAAGAATCGCCCAATTTTTGTATTTAGATGCCACGGTAACTTCCAATTTAAAATTATGTTTAAAGGTCCTATTTGTCAAAAACTTTAGGAAATGAAATGGTATTGTCCTGGTGGGCCTGTGAGTCAGCAAGGCTCCTTTCTTAGCATGTAGGTCCTCGTGTTTGTTTCCCACGATGCCAGTGCGCAGGTACCCATTGGAAAGCGATTTTATGGGCAACGTCCTTCAGCAACGTAGCAAATCGGAATGGTAGTTTTGTGATAAGGCATGGAATGCGGACTTTGAATCCGAGAGAACAGCTGCTCTGTTAAAATCAGATTTCCTGCTCTATCTCACCATCAAAGTCTGTGGTGCATGTGTCCATAGGTAAACAATAATTGAGAAGCTTACAAAAAACTCCAGCCCCAGCTCCATGGTCTCTATCTAACATAGTCATCCGTAAAGACATGTAACCGTTCACTTTCCGGAAATCGACTTCCAATAGTTCCGAGAGCTATAGCTTTTAACTGTTCCGGGATAATATTCTTCTTTAGCCCCTTCATAGTAATATAGAGGTTTACATAAAGGTGTATTTAATCCAATGGGCACACAATAGTCTACAATATACGGTGTAATATAGATTGTTTTCTGTAACACCTTTGAATGCTTAAACGTATATACCACAAGTTCGACAGCAAATAGATAAATATAATTAATTAATACTACACATCTGTAGTAACGAATGAAATGAAATGATTAATGATGTCGCGAATGATCTCGGAGTCCTTGGCGCCTTACCTTCTGGCATTTACCTTCTCAGGATAAGGAAATACTCCGAAAAAAACCTTACCTAGACAGTTTGACTTGACCGAGATTCGAACCCAGAACCCACGTGTTGTATTTGCGAATGCTACCACGAAGGTAGTCAATCAGCTATTGAGCTTAATAAAGTGCAGTTACTCGTATTATTACAGTAAATTGCAACATACTTACCTATGAAGATTCTGTCTGATAAATTTCAAGCCTGTAATTGTTCGGTTGTTACATCAATCACAATAGATTAAACTTTCCCAAAGTTGCCAACACACTTTTATAAATTGAAATGTATACAAGGATTATAGAAAGTTGTATAATCTTTGTATATTGCAATTTCTGTGAAATGGAATGAAGCAGAGTGGCTTCATTGAGTGGCTCTGATGAATTTGTACTTTACCTAATAACAGCCAAACTACTGGAGGTTCCAGGATAAATTTTGGTATTTTAATGGAGTATGGGAGCAAACGTTCCACCCAATTTGAAGAAAACTAAAGACGCTATGTTTTTAGAAAAAATAGATCTGAAATGTTTCAAATGCGACATATATTATCACACTGTTTGAATAATGGTGACGTTTTATACTGTGTCAAATGAAAGGACATTTATGCATTTTTAAATGATTATGCACAATTGCTGTTTTAACTTCAGTGCAATTACAAATATTTTAAAAAATAGTACATCTAGGGCAAATTTTGTACTTAGAATGCTCAACTTTCACACCTTGTCTCGTGCATATTAAAAACGAAAAAGCCAAATAGTTAAGGTGGTATAACCTATGAACAAAACATACACACCAAATATCCAAAAACCTGAGTTGACGAAGATCAAAATTTGTGTCTTGAGTGTATTGGCATTTCATGCAATGACTTAACTATATAATGTGACCTCACTATTCTGCATTTACCGCAAATAACACCTCCCATCCAAAATCCATTTGACAAACATGAATAGAATGAAGTTTTCCGCAGCTTGCATGTAAACATCAGTCCAAGTAAGCTAGCTAGGGAAAGCGAGTAACATGAAAAAAATACAAATAAACATTATTTTAAATTGAAATAAAGTATTAGAGAAAGCAATAACTTCAAAATAGAATATATTCGTTATACAGAAAAAAAAAAAGTTTCCCTCCACTTCTGAACGCTAGATCATTAATCGCATATGTCGTATTACTAAAGAATATCGTTGCCACACATAGACACCTTTCTTTCAGAGAGAAATTACATTTGTTTTCCATATTATTAATAGCAAATATTGAGTAATATTAACTTAAAGAGGGCTGATAAACAAAGAGATGGTAATCTATACAAAGCATGCGATATCCTAACCGAATTGCAACATATTTCAGATAAACAATTAATATATAAGTATATTTATAGGTAACCAGGACTTATATAGAACGAAATGCCATGCCAGGAGCAAGTGTTCGCGGCAAGGCATCATCTGCCGGATTTAATTTTGCTGTCGGTCTGGCAAGTCAATACCACCTCGAGCTCGGGTAGAGGACGTCAATATACGATCTGCCTGAGAGTTCCTGATAAATCCCCTCTGCCTCTCCCGGAACGATTACAAGAGGCTCATAAAAAAGGAAGGAAAAGATATACTCTCACAGAAAAGGCGTTTTTCATCTTGTAGCCAATTGGCTGTGCCGAGAGAGCGTCTTTTAAAAACTACGTTGGAGCAACAGGAAATATGTAGTCTGCCCGGTTTACGCATATATTCTAGCTGGAGGCTTCCAGTTCGTAGAGGAAATTGCACCATCGAAGCAATACACGTCACTATAGAGCAAGAACTTTTGTTTTTATACACTCTTGGCAGAGCGATCTTCAATTGTTTAAGATAACACCATGACAACGCTACAGAGGATCGTTATATCTATCATCCTAGCTTTCGGATGCAGGAGAGTGCTGACCACAGTATATACCGTAGGGATGGCTTGTGTCGGCAACTTTGATGTTGTTTCTCCTAAATGCGCTTTGAATTCTCACTGAATCCGTCGGATGTAGTGTTATCGCCACAGCTAATGTAATTATTGTTTAACGAACAGCTGTTAAGCGTGGAAGTTGCAGATTCATGTGTTAAAACGTTAGCTATAATGATAATATAATTTTTCTTTTCAAAATATACATAAAATGCCAGTATTTTTCAATGAAATAAAGATAATGTAGAGCACTGCATTTATAAGGTGGCAAAATCGTGTTTGTTAGTTTGTTTTTTTACTTTTGTTTTCGGTTTAGATTGTTTATTGGTGATTTCTGAATGATGGTCACAATTTTAAAGCATTACTATAATTTCTTTATTTTATATCCTAAATTTCTTCTTAATGTTTAGCTGCAAAAGCATAACAAACTTTCCGATATAAAACATTTACAGTAAATGAAGATCTCCGAAAAGGTGTATTATGCTCTCTCCACTTTACAGCAGCTTTACTAAATACTCGATAGTTAAGTAGGGGAAGGAGAGAAGAATATCGTAAAGAGATGTCAGTAGTGCTCTGCAAAATTAATACCGAGCTCGTTTGGATGCGTGGTCGGCTTAACGCGGATTTGCTTGACGCCGGGAAGCACGCTGTTTGCGTATATTCATAAATTCAAGCGCATAGATTTGTATATCACACCAAACGCCAAACACCGCCACGGGTGGCCGAGGTCGTTAAGGCACGGACTCGTGAGCGGGAGGTCTGCGGTTCGAATCCCGCCAGAACCGTCCTCCCTGACTGGGGTTTTTTCCAGGTTTTCCTCAGTCTTCATAACTGGCAAATGCCGGGGAGGTACCTAAACTTAGGCCTGGAAAAGCTTCCTTCCTTAAAAAAAAAATATCCTTTCCCAATTTATCATTTCATCTCATGTATCATCAGTGTCCACCGCCTGTGGTGCCTCAGTAGTGAAAACGGGCGTTAAACACTACTCAAAAAAAAAAAAAAAAAACCAAACGCCAATTTTTTGACTATACAATGGAATTTCACGTACAAGATCGGGGTTTACTGCACTCCAATATCTATTGTTTTGTATTGCTACATGATTTTTTTTTTTTTGATTGATTTATTTAAGGACGCTCTTTAACAGCTCAGGTCATCAGCGTCCCATTCAACTCAGGGCGTGAAACGGCCGACAAATTTTGCTCAGAGGCCTCTCTTTCAGGCTTGAGGTTCTTTATCGTGCCGTAAATGTACGACACGGGACCCACGGCTTTACTTCCCTTCCGAAGGAAGCCATACTTACGATTTTTACGCCCGAAAAAATCCATCGGTCCTGGCCGGGTTCGAACCCGCGTTTTGGGTATAGGAGGCAAGTATGGTAACCACTACACCACCAGGACCGACTTGCTACATGACCATGTAAAAAATGTTTCGTCCGTAAAAAATATTAAACGAGGGTTAATTAACATTATCCAACACACAACTGCAGAAATGAACTCTATTCACTTTATCACGCGGTTCCAATTCTTGAACTATAGCTGCATTATAGGGTATTAACTTTAAAAGTATAGTAGCATTCCAAACCGAAGTTTACGAAATTCTTGATTCCTGTGCAAGCTTTCTCAGAGATCTCTTTGAACTTCGTGCTAACTTGTCACTGAGTGTTTCCTCTGTAAGAACACGGCGTTTTACTTTCGGTTTCTTATCAAGAACAGATCCGTTTCCCTAAATCTATTCACAATATTACGAACTGTTTCTCTGTGAGATTCATGAACAGCAGGGAATCTGTCTATAAATCGCCGTTTAACTTCTCACGAGCTTGTTGTCACATAGAAATCATACATGAAGATTCTGTGTGCTAAAGTGTACGAATTTTATGACATTATAACAGTACTAACACATTATTGCACGTGGTCTCATAAGTTCAACTTCTGTACAGTACAAAGACTTCGCCAGCACACAGAGAGGCGGGAAAGTGGAGGGGGTATGAACCAGTTAGAAACAGAGCAGGCAAATACCCGTTAAGCCGGCCACGCGCTCAAATGAAGCCTCTGTATATAAAATACACCATTATCTAAGATCAAATTTCATTGCACAAATACCACCTCGATTTTCTGTATTAATTTTTTGGTAGCATTTACCACATAAGAATACACTAACATAATATGAAAATAATAATAATAATTATAATAATAATAATAATAATAATAATAATAATAATAATAATAACTGTGTAGAAATAATGCGAGATTTGTTTTAGTATCAGTATTATTATTCATTTTAACGCTTTTCAGTGTGTTTAGCATTCCCCTGCAATGAAAAAGTATAAAATTGGAACTTCTAGGTTCATTCGTTAAAAATTATTCAGAGGAATTTGATTCAAAATCAACATTTGTATAATTGACATAACCTGTTCAAGGGTGGAACCAGAAAATTATCGCAGGCTTTAATTCACAAGGGCGCGTAGCGCCAACATGATCCATTTTTTTCCCATTATAAATCCTAGGTCCTTAGCACTAATCACAGCATGGATTTTCCTGCAACAAATATTTATTTCTTGGCAAAAATTTATACCGTGCATGTACGCTATAAATATTGTAGTTCAAATCCCACGGTATTGCCTTTACATATGAGACAATTACCCTCATTTAGAAATTTATATGATAATGATAAGAAAAATTACACACACATGAACAAAACAATATTGTATATGTTCTCAATTCTTCTTTAACGTTTTAAAATTTCCTAAGGGACGGAGAACGGCTAAAGGACCTGGAAACCCACCAGATAAAGTATTCTTTTTTTGTTTTTTTTAATTTTATTTATTTATATGCTAGTAGTTTTTACATTTATTTTCCATCTATGAGAATTTGGAAGTTTTGACTCAAAACATTTTAACAATGATATTTTAATAAATAAGTTAAATTAAGAAACAACATAATAAAAGTTGCACATCTATATATACAGCCTCTTCCACGGCTGCCGACGCACCTTTCGCCACTGACTTAAAGGGAGAATGAAAGGCCTATCCTGTAATGTTAAATTTACCAACTTTAGTTCCCACTATCTCAAGGACTATTAAAGCTAATAAAATGAAACTTTTCAAGCATACAGATGCATATAATTGAATGTTTTATCTATTTTCACTACTATACTATCACTCTTAACCAAATTATAAATTATTTTCAATTGTTTGCTTTCTCTATTTTTTTTTTTTTTTTTTTTTTTTTCCTTTTTATGTTGTCACAGTTTGGCCTAGCTTGGCCACAATACAGTCACATCATCACAATAATATCATGAATAAATGATAAAAGTTTCAAAGTGATAGCTTATACAGATCTTAAAAAAATTGGGAAACATATGCAAAAAATGTGTAGTTTTTCAATATTTGACGTCAAAAAATGTTTTTACAAAAAAAAAAAATTAACGTCTTGAGGGAAACATCAGCTAAAACTCTCCAGGAGTGTAAAATAATAAAGCATGAACTAAATGCTTCCAACTTATGAGATACTGCTTTTTCTATCATTTAATACAAACTACAGCCTTCTAGAGCAAAACGTTTCTTTTCTGAGAGAGAGAATTTTAACTGAACAAGTGCTGACAAATCCCCCCCAAATGGCTTTTGCAGTGACATAATTAAAATTTTATTAAAATACTTATAACTAAGGAACAGTTCAAAATAAACAGAAAATTCCATATATTAAAATGGCACAAAAACAAAATAATATGACTCTTGACTTCCCTTTCCCTCAAACTTTAGCGTCAATAGTAAATATTTTGGAATTATTACATTCAGTAATAATTGCTATTAGAGTTTCGATGACATACATATGCCTGATAGCTGTTTAATTAAAAAAAATAGCAATAAATGTTCTCGGTTTATATTCATCCGAAGGCAAATGTAGATAGTAACAGGCATTATCAGCTATTATCTTTGAAATAAACTCCGCATCTTCAATCGCAATGATATTCTTTCATTCGGGAATCGACAGTTACCGATATTTAATAAATATGAGACAAATGCAGACCGTCATACAATGTTAGTATGGTTACTGGTGTGTCAAAAGGTTCGGTAACAGAAGTAATGAAAGAAACCAGAGATGCTATGAAGACAAAAGAAAAGGTACATTAGCGATGTTCAATTCCTCATTTTTATGTTGTTAGGATGTCCTACCTACGGTGAACTTTTAGACTGCAGCAGAGAAATCCTCAGTCTCCAAATAGAATAATTAGGATTGAAATTACAGAAATGTTTCTGTGCTGCAGCATGTCCTTCACTGAATCCAACCTACTGTAAATAGCACGTTCTTTCTTAGCCATGTGACCGGTGCACCCAGTATCTAGGTATTTAATGGCAAATACTCTCAGCGACAGAATAAGTAAGTTATTCTTTATTTTATTTGTTTTTTTTTTTTACAACCCTTCAGCTTGGGTTTCAAGCCATGTGCATATAAGGCCAACTGTGTGACATTACAGAAATGCAAAAATCTGCCTAATGCTTAATCAATGGATTTAAAAAGCTTAAGTCCATTACTTGGGACTTTTTTTTTCCTAATATACGAATGTTGGGCGTAAGGCGGTTTTTTATAACAATCACTGCAAAGTAATGTTTTAGTGTTTAAATTTGTTGCTGTGTCTTGTTATGCCGCGTGATAATTTAAAGCATCCAGGCTCGCCTAGCCATGAGTCTTAAGTCAATTTTAACATTTTGAAATAATTCTTAGAACTGAAGATGCAGCAAAGATTGTGACAGTGGAGGATGTTGCTGATGACTGTGCAGAGGTTTACAGAAGGATGGGATCTACACCAGGAGGCCCGGTTCTGGTCATAGAAAGAGCACCTTTGACCGCGATGATCGCTTTCTTTTACTGCAACTTCTTTGTGATCGACAAGCAAAATTGATAGAGATCAGAAATAATTTGCAGCAATTACGGCATGTTAACATCAATGAAAGAATTAGAAGGAGGCTGTATGAAGTGCATTTACAGTCCAGGAGACCTCCAAAAGGACTTGCTGACCAGGGATATCCCTCGGATGCACCCATCAAAACTGAACTATGGAGCAATGGAGCACGGTGCTGTTCACGGATGACAGCAGGTTCTGTTGAAGGCACCAGATGGAAGGAAGAGTATTTGGAGAAGGCCAGGAGAATGTTATGTACCCTGCACTTTTTCTTCAAGGTCACTTTTTAGTGCAGATTCAGTATTGGTTTGGGCAGC
Organism: Metallyticus violacea; assembly: GCA_030762175.1. Classification (NCBI taxonomy): domain Eukaryota; kingdom Metazoa; phylum Arthropoda; class Insecta; order Mantodea; family Metallyticidae; genus Metallyticus; species Metallyticus violacea. Next base: position 27,958,831 of record CM060835.1, read on the forward strand.
GATCAGTGTTGAAGCAAGAATGGAACTGATGTTCATCAGAATGGGTCACTGATAGCTCCTCGGTATATTGAGGAAATTATTATGAACGAGCTCGTCCAAACACTGCTCGGTGTGTTTCTGAGTTCCTGGATGTTCGGTATGGCCCGTACTCATTCCAAACCTGAACCCGATAGATGGGACACGCTTGGGAGGCGTAATAAGAGTCGATTTCCCGACTCAATAGCGGATCTTCGGGCTGCATTTCAAGCGGAATGCGAACTGATGCCACAAAATTGAAGATCTTATCCGCCTCAAGCCTGACCGAATCACAGCTGTAATTAGGGCTATAGGTGGCAACACTCGTAACAGAGTCCGTGGTTACCTTACACAAACTGCAAGAGAACAATAGAGTCATTAAAAGTGTCCATTTACAACATTTTTAAAAATCATGTTTATTCTGATGTTTACATACATGAAGATTTTTCTGCATTAAAATCAATAGTAGGATAGAATTTGCGCTTAAAATTTTCCTTATGCGTTACTTGTATGACAAATTGTTGTTAATTAATTATTAAAAATTTTGTTTTAATATCCTCGTTTAATTAAACGCTGATTAAAAATGAAGTGTTTCGCCTGCTTCGTCACACAGGACAGTTCAACGAAAGAGGAGAAAACTTGAGAATTGCAATAAGAGGGATAGAGAGAAGGATACTTCGGAAGACAGAAAAGAAAAGCAAATATTGATAAACATATTATTTATATGTACCTTCGGTAAGCTACATTATTAGCTGTTAGTTTTTAGATACGGAAGCTGAGGGAAAGTTCCGCAGGCAAGGTAAATTGTATGTCTGCCCGGGCCGTGTGAAGTGACTCTTCTCGGCCACTAGAACCGCCCCTCCACCTCTTGACACCTCGCAGCCAACTCTCGAGAGCAGTTTCTTATCTGATTTTGGCAACCATCTTTAACCTTATCGTAACCCCGGCGTCATCACAACCGCGAAGGGGAAGGGAGTTTCAAATTTAAGTGCTGCATCGAGGTTAAATGTCAGGGAACACCAGTTTTGTCCATCTCTGAGCTTCAGAAAGTACCGAATACGAGTGTCTAGGCGCGTTTTTTCCCTTAATCTGTTGCCACATTTGAGTTGTTTTAAACGAATGCTTTATATGTACTTAATGTTTTAAAACAATAAATTCAGAAGATTAAATTTCTCTTTAGATTAACCGTAAGGGGGAAATTTTTAAAATTATCATATATAGTTCAATGTACACTTATACATAAGTTTCAGGAATTTTTATCGTCATGATAACAATGGGAGGGGGGAAACAAAGACATTTTCTTGACCTGAAATACTACTCTTCAAGAATTTTGCAAAACATTAAAGGCTAAACCAAAGGCCTTACAATAGAACAATTTTTAAGGAGCAAATGATATAGAAAATTTCAATTTATTGCTTTAAAGATCTTAATTTTCATATTTCACTCATGACTTCCATTTAACCTAACCTTTAGAAAAAAATCCTTGACCCGTCCTCTTTATAAAAATAAGACCCGATCCTTTCGGTGTATTTCAGGGCCTATCACCACCCTATCAAACTCTTGAATGTATTATAGAGCGTAGGCTTTTACGGCCGGTATCAATTATGCCTTCCGGCCTATAAGGTCGTGGTCCATAAGGTATACATACGAATAGATGTCTTCACAAGACTTCTAGTCACTATCCGAGGCAAAAACGCTCCATGATTAAAACTCTCCTTGATCTAGGCTCTCCTAACCAAAGTTGCTGGGACGAGAGAAGAAACACCTGGGACAGGTATTACAAGTTAACAGTACGGAGCCAAGGAAATGAGAAGAACCTTACATTCTAGAAAGAACACGAAACAGATTGACAGACTATCCAAGAAGTAGGGCATAGCCTTTCTCCTGTTTCTGATAAACGTCACTGACCGCATCCCCAAGTCACTTAAACAACACAGCGTAAGGGACAGTTTATAAACCTACAGAACAGTTAAGAAATACATTCCGCTCCACAAAGGACACAAGCAAAACCACTTGCCTCAGTCGGTGTCTGCAAAATACCATGCTCGTGCGGTGCTTACATTGTTACCACACAGTGCAGCATTAATACACGCCTTTCAGAACACAAGAGATACTGCCGCCTAGGTCAGACGGATAAATCAGCCGTCGCTGAACATGCCCTCCTGGCTGACGGAGAACTTGAAAGTGGTTTTCATGACACTGATATACTAGCCCCAACATCTCATATCATCCTTGCTTATATCGGGAGGCAATTGAAATTTACAAGCACAGTAACAATTTAACAGGAAAGAGGCAGCTCAGAAACTACACGCAGCATGGTATCAGGTCTTACAAAGTACCAAGATAAAGAAATCACCCGAAACAATCACCGCACTAGAAACACCCACGAGCTCGAGCTCTGCCAGGCAAACCAACTATATATATATATATATATATATATATATATATATATATATCGCCACTATTTCCATTAACGATAAAGCCACAAAGTCACCATGCTAAACAACAGATGCTGCAGCCTCATCTATTTCATGAAAATGTTCACTGGATAGATAAAGTCAAATACCTAGATAAAAGATTAACCTTTGAAAAGAACGTTGAATACGTAAAACAAAATTGCCAATTTACAACTTAATCGCCTTTATCCCATCCTGGACACACGAATAGGCCTCGCCCTATATAAATCGCTAATTAGGCCAGTAATAACTTATGCCGCTCAGACATGCACCATCTCATATTAAAGTGCTCCAAACAGATCTCTACGAACAATAACAAGGGTCTCCAGGAGTACCCCTACTGACCTCCGACACGGTATAGAGCAATTCATTAAGAAGCTAGAAAACAATCAACACAAAAGATGTAATTACACTACAACCCATCGGTTAAAACACTGGGACAGTGTGAAGCGACTGCAGATAAGCACAAAAGACCCCTCTCATTCTTTGATAACAAAGACACCTTTCAAGCCTAGTACCAATGAACCCTCCAAAAATGACAGCGCCCTGAAAGTCCTTGGGCGTATGTTATCCCCACTCCCCTGGGACGGCTGGGGTTATCAAGAGTTACCCCGCAACGGTGACGACTCACTGGCATAGGTATTAATGAATAGATTAAAAACACCGCATGCTAGATTCTTAAGACTAGTTAACGTACACATTGTAATAACCTAAGACTTCGCCCCGGTGGGGTTTAGTATACAATAATCACAAAACTATAGGTATAATATATTTATCCATTATACACTTAAGACTATTGTGAATATGCAAGTATACACCAACATCATAAGTAATCACTATTTTATGTTTTCTAGAAAATTCCAACAAAGCGAGAGGGTCAGAGATGTCAACCGATTCCGGTTTATGACCGCAAACAAGTAGGTCAAGTAAATAACACACCAAGTATTATCTAGCGCGAAACTTAAACTTCAAATTCCTCAATGTTTGAGCATGCTTCACCATTAATAACTAGGTCCTACTCTGGGTTACATGCCCACCTCTATCTGATTACTCTCTTGTAACTGCGCATCTTAGTAGAATCGCCAACTAACTCAAGGATGCTTCGGCGGTACCTGGCACACCTTCACCAACGTTCCACCCATCACGTAGACTGTAGTCATAGTGCACGGTAGGGGAGGCAACGTAGATCCGCTTCGGATGTTTGTCACCGGGAGGGGCGGAGGTGGGGTCTCTCCAATTAAAAAAAAATATCGGGCCAATCACTGCCTTGTCTGCAAGCAACGCCGAGTACACCATTGATGATGGACAACGTCGGGTAAGATGAAGGAGAATATCCCATTACGGTTGCATTGTTCACAAACAGAAACTTATTATTACTATGATATTTTATAAGTTTGAGCAACTATGGGCCACGATTGCACAATTTTTTCCTCTTTATTAAGCTGTTTCTTCCGACGTCAGTATTCTTTCATTGTCTGATTCATTGTAATTCTTATTTTCTTTCGAGATTACCCTTGTTATTCTATTTGATTTTTCTTCGGACAGGTTCTTCACCTCTACAAATTTCTTTCCGAGCACTTCTCTGATTTCTTATCTTCATTCCCGACTCCACACTGTTTTAAAACTTGATGAACATCCTTCACCCATGGGACTTGTATCTTTCTTTTCTCTTGGAAGATGAGGATCTTATTTCCTATTCTTTCTGGTTCCATTCATAAAGCTCTAACCGCCTTTTCTTAATTGTGTTGGAGTTTTTCTCGCACTTTTTATGTAGTTCTTGGTTTGATCCCAAGTGAACACTAGCTGTTACTTTTTTTAGGTATCGGGATCTTTCTTAGAAATTTCCTTTCTTTCATTTCTGTTATCGACAAATCTTTCCTAGCATTGTCTCCTTCGCATATATAGTTCAACTAATAGACTGTAGTGTTTAAATTTGGTCTGGTAAGAAAAGGATTTCGATTTGTAGGTATTCTGCAATAATCTAAAAACTATGTCCAACTACCTTGCTCTTTCTTCAACTGCTATCTTACTATTGATGTTCTGAGTCAACATTTAACCTAGATACTTCATACCACCGTATTTGATGTTCACTGTCCCTATTGGATCTCTGGTATCTATATTCATATACTTAGTATTTTCAAACGAAATTTATAGTCCCGCGTTTATTGCTGCTTCTTTCAAGAACACAATGCCATCTGCATACTCTAGACATTCAATTTTATTCCCGACCTCTTGATGACCTAATTAATTTCATTTATAATTTTGTCCTGATTCAATTTCATGCTTCCATTCTCTGACCACTTTCTCCAAGTCACAGTTGTTGTTGTTGTTGTTGTTATTATTATTATTATTATTATTATTATGTTTATATAAAACACAGATAAATTCATTTAAGTAATGTGCAATGAGCAGACAATGAAATTCGAGCTATTCCCTAAAAGTTTTAACTTACTTTTCATGTGTCAAAAACAAAATAAAAATTGCACCTATGTTATCTTAAATGTTTTTTAAAAATATTTAGTCTTTTCAGGTGAATTTGCAGTGAAATATATTCAGTCTTTTTGTCTTCAGAACTTGTTACAAAATGAAAAAACTAATGGTATTTCGGCTACCAAATTCAGTAAGCTATGGCGAAAAGTTCGAATGCTGCCTTGTACTTACAGCAGTCCCTGAGCGCATGCGCTAGGACGTAACTCCACCTGACGGCTGATAATTAAAGTCGAGAGGGGAAGTTAATTTATAGCACCGCGTTACCGCTTCCCGCGTGATCTATATGCAAAGCACCCTCGCCAACTGACCTCCTTCACACTCTCAGTGTAACACTTGATCTAGGAAACAAGTTTTGCTACAAAGACTCCATGTAATTTTCGGACTCAATGCTGTTTATGCTTCAACAGAATGGAGAATATGAAAACAATTACTATCACACTAAAAGGTCAAATTATTACCAACAAAGACGTCCTGCCGAAGCAAGGTAACTATTGGTTGCCATTCTGTAAACGTTCAAACCAATTTTTGGATGCGTGTTGTATGAGCCTTCTTCAGTGTTTCTAACATTAGTCGAACGGTTGGGGGTTATGTCCTAATCAAGTCTATTTGAGACACCTGAGTACATTGGCAGCATTTCTTACGAATAAGAAATTCTTCTCAATTCGTGATTGCTAACTTTTGTCTCAGAGCAGGCATTCTCATTCTTAAAATCACGAGCACCTAAGAGCACAACACACTTACTTACATGTGCAAAAATGAACTAATTGAGGTACGATTTGCTACTACATCACCTTCGTCCCATCAGACTTCTATCTGTTCGCTAAACTGAGAACTGTTCGTACCACGAAGAGCTTTAGAAATTAGCTGAGGAGTATTTTGCAGAATTGGAGGATTTTTACTTTCATATGGGATAAAGGCTTGGTAGCTGGACAAAATGCACTAGTTTCAAGGGAGACTATGTTGAAAAAAAAATTATGCCTTCATTTTTGTGTTTCATTCCGAGAACTTTTCAAATGGTCCTCGTGCATCGTCGTATTGAGTTACTTTGTTTATCGGCTTGAGACAGAGCAAGTGTCGATATTTAGTTAACATATCTGCGGTGAGAGTTTTATTTGATGTCCCGGTATTATAAAAACCCTTTATGCTTAAATAAATACTTATTACTTGCTAGTAAAAGTATTAAATACTTTTTAAACGTAGATTATGATAAAATAACGCTAAATGTGGGTTAAAATAGTTACTATCAAACAACCAAACAAATCACTAAAAGGCTGTACTCTTGATCAACCGCTGAATGCCTGAGAGTGTCCACTAGCCGGTGTAATTACAGTCTCGCGTGAACGCCCATGGTAGACCGGAACCGGAAGTGCCGGGCCACGCCTCTGCCCGGAAGTGGTCGTCGAGAAAGCCAAGCTCTTTCCAGAAGAAATAAAAGAGCGTGGATTTCGGTGAAATCACTTGGCTACCGTATTTATAGAAGAGCTGGCACACTTTCTGGGGCAGATCTTTGTAATGGGCGTATTAAGTAGGTCTACCGCTGCGGCTTAGGTAAAGTGCTTGCCAAAATTGGGTTCGACTTTCTTTTGGGTCAGTTACATGTGTTTTATGACAATTGTAAAACTTACACGTTTCTACATCCCATACATATACAGTGCCAAAAATTTAGAATCGCTTTCCTATTAGTCAGAACTGAGAATTATTATTATAATAATATTTTTAGGTTAAGTCTTTGAATGATGGTTCTCAAGAATTTAGTGCACTTATAAATTACGAAACGCAAAGAAAAATATATTTCAAGTGTAAAATATCTAACTTAAAACTTAAATTTATATTTTACTTTCTGTATATTAATCACTAATTGATACGACAGTATTATTATAGATTGCTATTACTTTATAAGTAATTTTAAGGTAAGAAGCAATGTTACTAGCCTAAAAAACTCTTAAATTTGAATTTAGTTTCACATCCATTAATTCAGAGGTGATAATGTTTAGCACCATACGATATCGAAACCCGACTGCTTTAACTTGTAACTTTATCATTTGAAACTGGGAGTACTTTTCGAGTGATTTAGGCGGTAACACATGGGGCTTGCATTCGGAAGACCCCGGGTTCAAATACCTTGGGGCTGGCTATTCTAATTATCAGTTTTTCCTGGATCACTGAGACGAACTTTCCGCTTTCCCATTTTATACCATTCTACAGTTCAGAATGATGCAGCTATATGACCCGGTTCTGTGCGGCGTGGCGGAGGTCTAACGCCTTGGGGAAAGTTTTGTCCTGGTGTCTGGTCTGGGGGCCTCTCAGAACTTGCCTTAGGGGGAGAAATCATTGTGCCTTGCAGGTCTGTCATCTGGGACCTAAGGGCTGGAAAACATTAGGGACTCCGCATACGCCCTTGGCTGCTCAGTGTCCCCGTCATCTCATCTCTTCCTCCCTGGTACCCTACTGTGAGACGCTGATGTTACGGGAGTCCCCAGACGGCATTGTGAACTTGCACAATACGCAAGAGTTGGCGGAGAAGAACGAAAGTACAAGTGGCTCATAGAAATTAACACAGGCTGACTTTATCTCACGAATCCATGAAGTTTTGAAATATACTTTGCACATAGCCACAAGTCTTTGACCGAATGTGCGTATCTCTGTACCGCCCATGTATGCTTCGTAATGAGTTGGAGGTCGGTAGTTCGAAACTCTTTTGTAGTTAAATGCACGATGTGATACTCCTGTTGGGGTGGTGGAGGTTTATTGACAAAATGTGGAACGTACGCCTGTCATCATATCGAACCATGCTTTCTGGACATTGGTCCCTTCTTCAAAAATGAACCAGTTTTTGTCCCACACAACATACTGAATAATCCTGTAGTTGCAGAAGGAAGCCAATATGTAGTAAATAAAATATTTATTCACAATTTAATTTGAATTTTTGTATTGTTCTTAATAAGCAGAGCCCGAAAGTTAGGGAAAATACCTTTTCTATCTGGTTGGATTTATTTAAGAGTCAGGTAAAAATGAACATATTTCAGTACATCTGGTGTCGATAGGGCCAGATTTTATTATGCCAATTTTGCCTTTTTTGAATTCTGTCGCCTATTTTTCAGTTAATTTTTTTTTTTTTTTGCCTTTTTTGAATTGTTATGGGTTTTTCTGCGATTAATTACGCGTTTTAAAAAGCACATAAAGACTTTCAATATATCGAAATAAAAAAAGTTATAAAAATTAAATAGCACGTTCACCTCAGAAAAATATCAATTGAGGATGTAATTATACATTTATTTCTTTTCAAGCAGTCGAAAGCTTTCTCCTCAAGTTCTCCTCTTTCACTTATGCTCTTTAAATAGGAGAACATTCATTAGTGAAAGGATTACCTCGGGCAAATACCAGTAAATTGAGAGGATGTGGGAAGTACTGTAGCTTTAAGTAGTCCTGACGAAGAACCTTGTATCGATCTGCGCGAGATAAATTCTAGGAAGTTTATGGAGGGGGTAACTTTTCATCTGCATAATTGTAACAAACAACTGCAAGTGAGAAAGATGAGAGCGGTACAGCTGTGCAATAAACCGTCTCTACAATGTGTTCATTACGGAAGTAAGAGAGATACTAACCTGATTTCCTTATAAATGCACAAAATGAAGTCGACCAGAAACAACTGCGCATCTTTTGATAATTCGCCAGGACTATTCAAAACTACTTAACTTTGCCTTGATCAAAATTTCCATGGTGACCTGAAAGGTGAATGTACTGGTGAAATTGGTATGAATCCTTCCGAAATAGCTTGTTTTAAATATGCTCCAGTCACTTTAGTGGGAGGAGAACGTTCTTTTTATATGATGAAAAACGTTCTCTCTGACAAGTGGCTGACCATGACAGTTGATACCTTGAAAAAAAATATTGTAATAAACTTGTAGTAGAAAAGTAAGCTTAAGTAATTTAGTTATGTGATGAGGAAATTATTAAGTACCCGTTTTCATTAATAATGAGTGATATTACTCTCTGTTTTACTTTTAATAAATTCCTATTTTCAGTTCCTTTATGGCTGCCTATTTTAACAAAAATAAATTCCTGGACAACCGGTCTCTGTTAATTAACTTCACATAAAATCCAGTCGCTATTATAAAGGTTGCTCAAATTAAACTATAGCATCGTCGTTGCCTCACTAAACAAGAGTTTTTTTTGTTTGCTCCGTTTGATGCGACTTTATCAGAAAGCAGTTGAAATTGTTTGAATGTGTAGTTTTTAAATGTTTTGTGTCATTTAATCTATTAACACGTGAAACAAATAGACATTTCAGATTTGAATGCAGAACATTCCGTTCATTTTGGCTCAGTATAGACGTAACTGCTTCTCCGGAGTGGGTCTTTGGAATAAAGACTTAAAAAGAACCTTTCTATGTAAATTGCATCAGAATGTTTGAATAGATACATTTATAGAAAATCGACGTCTTTGGGCATTTGTCACTTCTGGTGCACTGCACTGCAATAAACCAATACAGTCCGCTGTAGAGGTTATGTTTGGAAAGGCGTGGAGAGGTCCATTGTCCGCCGGCAGATGGCGCTCAGAGAAACATTAAATTTAATGTGGACACGAACAATAGAGAGCGAACTGACGGGTTATCGTTCTTTAAATTTGCTCTGGCCCGCTCCATTGTAGCTGCTACAATCAGGGTCACCTTACCCATTGTTTATTCAGCGCGATGAATTCCACGACAATGCCTGTTCCTTAACATAGCGGCAGAGAGGCAGGTACTCTTTTTAGCAAATATGTTTCGTAAACGCAGGACATTTTAGGATGACTGCTTTTAGAAGCTTATTCTGAGCTATTTTAATTCATATGCATTAATCATGGTGACAATATCTATTATAATTATTATAATTACTATTTATAGTATTAAAACAGCATTGGCTATCGATAGATAGATGGAGATAACATGACACTTTTTTTTTGTTTTGTTTATTACAGTTTAGTATACTCCATAACAGAGGTCTGCAGAAATGATGATGCATGAAAGTTTTGATTTTTTTTTTTTTTTTTGATTAGGTTTATTAACGAACACTCTTTAACATCTCAGGTCATCAGCGTCCCAATCAATTCAGGGCGTGAAACGGCCATAAATTTTGCTCAGAGGCCTCTTCTTTCAGGCTTAAGGTTCTTTTACATGCAGTAAATCTACGACATGGGGCCCACGGCTTTACTACCTTCCTGACAGAAGCCATACGCCTGAAAAATCCTGGCCGGGATACCTGCTATCATGAGTCTACGAGGTAAGTATGGGTACCAGTAGATCACAAGGACCGACGAATGTTTTTATGAAACGAGCACATAAATGAGCCCGAAGCCCGAACGAATAAAGTTATGTGGCATTCAATTTTTCAGGTTGTGCCCTTTCCGCACAAAATCGTGTTTGTTAAGAATAAATAATTAATAATAAAAAATTAAAACAACAAAAAACAATATTATATAAGATTTTAAATTATCGATAATAATGATTCTACCTCTTTTCTCTTGGTGCTGTCACATGCTCTCTGTTATCTCATAAGTGAAGCTTATGCCTGTTAGCTAATAATGTTCCATGAGCTAGTAAGCTCTGCGTGACAATTTATGGGGAATTCTCTCTTGAGCAATTCTTTCGAGTGATCGCGGCCAAGAAGTTCCAGGGAATGGGAGATACATCGGCTTTTAACTAGGTTCTTGGTTGTTTCCCTGTGACTGAGGTTTGTTGTTAGGGTATTGAATACATTATTTTATCACTTTAAATATGAAAAGTTTAACATATTACAATACATTATAACAATCCCACCACGAAAGACATACGCATAAAACTTGTGGCTTTATCTCTGATACAGCCCACCTCCATTTTGAGGGCGGAAGAAGCGATCCAGTTCTAAGATTAGGGCACTTTCCGGCATTTGGCATTGATGAACACAAAGGTAACCTTTGAAAAACTACAATAGGAAGAAGAGTTCTGGCGGAATTCGAAGCGCAAACCGTTCATGAGCTCGTGTCATACAAGGAACATACACTCATATCGAAACATACTTCAACATTTTTCCTTTGTCACCTATGTGCTATAAGAAGTCCCTATTCTAAAAATGAGCTGCTGTTTTCAACTGGAAGCACCCGAGATGGAAAGTGGAAAATGTTGGGTCAATGCAGTGGAAGAGTAGGAATTGGACTTCACACAATCTCACAAAAGGCAACGGGACCTGGGTTAATATCATGTATATCCGTGGCAGGTAGGGTCCATAAACAAGCCTGTGCTATCCGCTTATAACTGTCATCGTGTACCCAACCGGCTTACTTTGAGTAGGTAACAATTGCGTCGCCACAGTTGACGCGCTTGATAATAAAGTGATAGAAATTCTCTATATTGCTACACCAATAATATTTTAGTTTGAGCTGGTAGTCTAGGATTTAACAACAGATCCCATGTGGAGTGATGTTGAATGGCAGCCTATAGTCGCCACATTTTCCTCACAGCCTTTGAGTTCATTGTTTAATGATAGAGTTTCTCTTCTTACCGCACCAATAAAGACTGTCGCCCCTCAGGGTTGTTCAGTTCTTTTTCTACAGTACCATGTTATGTTCTGCACATGTTCCAAGAATTTGTCTACTAATTTTATGTAGATCCAGTTGAAAACAGCAACTCATTTTTGAAATATGGACTTCTTATAGCACATAGATGACACAGAAAAGTTGTTGAGTTATGATTCGATATGAGTGTACTGACATGTTTCTCTTTAGAGAACTTGGCCACTTTTATCATTACTCCACATTGTGAGATGACAAGCTATTTGCTTTCATATAAAATTTTTGTATAAAGATTTTTGCTGAAAGAAAATGTTTTAGAAACGCGAGAAATTAAATATTTACATAAATTGAGCAATATTTTAATAGAGAAACTCTTAAAGTTCTTTGAAAAGTATTTGAAGTATTGTGGTTAGTTAAACTACAAATATTGTGCAGAGAATGACATTTAACAGTGAAATTATGGACCAAGGAACTACTTTATAATAAACTTTAAAAATAATTATATTTACTGACGCAAAGAAATGAAAAGTTTGTGCAAATAACCTCCATTTTCAATTTAAAAAAGCTATCTTGATCTTAGGATAAATAAAGTAAAATGCAACGCTTTCGGGAGGTGATATGCGTATGCTCGTGTGTAGTAAGGATCTGGATGTAGTATCAACCAGTAACGAGGTGTGCAGTGCCGAAAGCAGTCGGTAAAGCGTGTGGTTTTGATGCTAAATGCGTTAAATTGGTGATTTTTGTAAGGTGCCGTAAAGAAAGTTTTAGCAATCTGGAACAGCGCATGTAGTCCATGACAAAAATGCGCAACAATGCCATTACAGATTGCAGAAAGTGTGACAGTTATTTGCTACTGATTCGGACTGTTGCACGATGAGTCAAGGCGTTTCGCGCAGGCTAGGAGGAGGCAGCAGATTGCACCTATTAATGTTTCCTTCAGGACCTCCTGCAACTGACTATGCATTGGAAACGTCCGCATTTCCTACGGAATACACCACTTTGCATCATGCATGACAATGCTCGTTATCACATGACAAGCACGGTGTGAAAAATGTTGGTCAAGTGGCATTGGAGGTGTTGGAACATCCACCATACTCTCCGGACATAATCCCCTGTGCTTTTAATCTGTTTCCTAGGTTGAAAGAACCCCTCCAAGGCACCAGGTTTCTAGATATTCCCTCCTTGCTATAACCTCGCCAATGGTATTTGGGAAACAGTGCAGGACTATACAAAAGATTACATCTAAGACCCACAATGTAACTGTTCACTGTAATTTAAATAACATATCGGTAACAACTATGCTGCTAATACTTAATTTACAGTCACGTATGAAGTGTTGCTAAACATTTTCTATTTTTAATTTCACGAAAAACTTAGCTTTTATCCGACGCAAGCCTGTTGTTAATAGTTCTGAATTACAGCATTTAATGGTTTCGGAAAGAAAAGTTTGTTTCAGATAAGTCAACCCAACAATCCGCACGTGATTTTAATGTAGAAAGCCACGAACGTTTACATTTGCAGTGACAAAGTAAACTACTTGTGAAACAATTTGTGGAGGGCGTGGTGCATAGAAACGCACGAACGCGAATTAAAATGTTTGTAATCACGGAAAAAGTTCCGTTGATTATGACATGCGAGATTAATGGCTACGGCAAAGTTTTCCACAGTTTGGGATATTTATACTCGGGGAATTCAATAACTCAAAGAAAGAAAAGAGTTTCTGGAATAAATATTTACTGAGCTTATCAATTCTCGACATTATCTTCCTTTGAAAACAACGGAATGTTACAGAAACATGCCGAAGAATTGCAGTGGATTATTGCATCGGGTGTTACTTGAACAATGCTGCAATACTTTCAGAGACTGTAGCGAAATCTTAGAGAAGCAAGATGATATTAGGAATCTATGGTATGTAAAGAAAAATAACGAAAGGTTTTCTCATTTGTCATCAGTTATCTATTCCTAGCCGCCATACTTCACGACTTTGCCAGTTTCCTTCCTGCAGATTACGTTTATTCCTCATTTGGGTTATACAACATCCCCACGATGTTTTCAAGCGACTCACGCTGCCGTCTACAAAACATTAATTTAAGAAAAATCTTAGGACATCTATCCCCAGTCAGTCTATTGCCCGTACCATTGTAGAAGTCGTCTTTTATTTCCATCAATTGTCTCGCCTCTTCATTCCTCCTCTTTTCAGGTATCTTGGCTTCTCTTTGAATTCCATGCACCTCCACTGGCTGCATTTGATTTTTCTACAGGCATTCCAGAACATGTTTCTACCGCTCGCACGGGATTTTGCGTCTCTAAAGTTGAATACGTCACAACCGCCGGTCCATATGTGTCTTGCTATAATTTTCCTTCATAAGGAAATTTTTTTGTACACAATTTGGATTTTCAGAATACCAATAGGGAGTATTGTGAGTGTTCACACTATAACTTTGATGGAACCATGTCTCTTCTGAAAATAACACAAGCTGTGGGTAAAATAACCCTTCAGTCACTAATGAAAGAAACCACTCACAATAACGCACACTTGCTAGGGGATCATCTTTTCGTAGACAATGGACACGCGTGCACTTGTAAGGTTTGAGTTTTAACACTTTTGTTGCTGTAAGTGCAGAAGACACTGAAACCCAACTTGTGCCAATTTGGGTAGTGATTTTGTTGGTGGACGTTTAAGATTTGCGTCAATTTCATCTAATTTGTCTTCTGTTAAAACTGTGCATCTTCGCGGCGACTCTCTGAACCAGTAGTATCAAGTTTATTTACAAGATCATGAATTGCAGTTCAGAAAGGAGACGATTATCCAATTAATTGTTACAAAAATGATGAGTTGATTATTAATTTTAAAATTTACATATAAAAATACGTCAGCTGTCTTGCCATTTTCGCGAAAACTGGTGACTACTTGGAAGTTCAAGGACAGGCAAGCAGGCGGTCTTGAGCAGCGAAGGGAGATGTCTTCGCCGAGACGCAAAACCCTATGTGAGTGGTAAGGGATAAGTTAATATAAAATCTATCATCCGATAAGGGGGGAGGGTCCGACTCCTTTAGATGGACTCTACGGACCCTGAGCACCCAGTTGGGGTGATTAGAAAATAAATGTAACTTTTCTTTTTTGTTAATTATGATAATTAATGCACTCCTGACGCAGCTAGAAGTACTTCGGGCTGAACATTCGAGCACCTCCCTTTGAGGAGGGAGTGACTGGATGAATTGATCTCAGCGGTGATTGTATGATTCCCGCGACTCATGGGAAATTGAGGAGTAGTGCTCCATATGAGGAAGTGCCTTAGGCTTGTACCTTGATGGTAGAGGTTAATTCCTCAAGAACTGCTTGTTGTGGAGGAGGGTGTTTTGAACTAAATCATTATGCTGGAGTCACTCACCTGCATAGTGAGTGACCAAGCCGCCTAACCAGTGGTACTGGTAGGCTAGACGAAAGGTGAGGGCGCTCGTGAGCAATGCAATTGTTTCCAGCCTTAACTGCGGACCGTTTTAGACTATAGGTGGCGTTCAAATGCAAAAGAAATGCAAAGGGTGCATTTTGACTTCTCTTGCTGTGGAACAGGGAGGGATTCCCAACCATACTTAGTTTTTGAGTTATTAATGAAAGTTGACAAAAAACATATATCCAGAAATTATAGGTTTTATGAGTTATTAAAGCTTACCAAAACAAGAAAAAAAATCTATAAACACATGTCCGGAAATCCTTAGTTTTTGAGTTATTAACGAAAGTTTACCAAAGCCTCACGCCAAAAAATCATAAAAATATATATCCAGATATTATTAGTTTTATGAGTTATTAATTAAAGTTTACAAAAATCCATGTAAGCATATATCCAGAAATTATTAATTTTATGAGTTATTAATAAAAGTTACGAAAACAACAAAAAAGTTCACATAAACATATGTCCGGAAATCCTTAGTTTTTGAGTTATTGATGAAAGTTTACCAAAAATAAGAAAAAATATCTATATAAACATATGTCCGGAAATTATTAGTTTTATGGGTTATTAATGGTAGTTTACTTCAACGCGTTTCAAGATGCAATCTACCAACTTAAGTTTGTAACCGAAAACAAAATAATTTTGTTAAGTAATCGAATTATATTATTGCACATGGCGCATCAGCATTGCATACTTATATGACAAAACATTATTTGCAAAATGCCTAGCTTTTTATGTGATTTGGTAAAAATCCTATTAAAATATGATAGAAAGTCATTTTAACTCTGGCGTCAACTTTCATTAATAACTAAAAAACTAAGGATTTCCGGATATTTGTTTAAATGGACTTTTTCCTTGTTTTGAGGTGACGAACCCGCCAGCAAAGTTTGTAATAAATATTTCCGAAACATCTGTATATTGTCTTTCAGATGATATGAAAAATACCGAGATTTATTTTTGGCCTGCGTCTGCACTGAAGTCAAGGTCACGTCAGTCAGCTGTCATAGAATAGACAGTTCCCACGCTGTTACACGTGGACAGTCAATCAGAGTTTGTTGTTACGACAGTAAGCATTTCTTTGTGTTACACACA
The DNA here is from genome assembly GCA_030762175.1 of Metallyticus violacea. Lineage (NCBI taxonomy): Eukaryota > Metazoa > Arthropoda > Insecta > Mantodea > Metallyticidae > Metallyticus > Metallyticus violacea. The sequence continues at coordinate 27,974,864 of CM060835.1, forward strand.
GGGTCGGGATGTTGATGTCATCTTCTCTCTAAAATGTCGTAGATAATGCTAATATACAGCGTGTCCCACTTATCTTGCTCATCCAAAATAATTTTTTTCTGAAGCGTCAAATGAAAAATTGTTTCAGACAAAAGTTTTTTTTTAGCATCATGAGAGAGTTCTTGTTGAGGGTATATTTTTTTTAGTATCTCCATTAATGTAGGAAATACAGGATAGAGCGTCTTCTTTTTAAATGAAACCATATACATTTTATTCAAGAATACACTACTATCTCCAAGAGCTATTCAGAAATATATCACACTATACCATATTAGTCGAGATTGGTACATCAACAATCCACGATTGCTCCAAGTAGAGCATCAACTTCCGTGGAAAGTTAACATTTGGTGTGGAATTACTGACAATACCATTATTGAACCCCTCTTTTTAAATAATAGCAAAATGTCAGAAGATATGCCATATTCTTAAGAAACACTCTTCCTGTTTCTTGGAGGCCGTGCCTTTAAATAACAGAACGGCCATGTAGTTTCAGCACGATGGATGCCCAGCCATACAAGCATGACGCATTCTGGATCGTAAATACCCTGGCAGGTGGATTGGACGTGGTGAACGAGGTTAGCCTGCTCGATCTCCGGACTTTAAGCTAATAGACTTTCTTTTTAGAGGAGCAATCAATGATGCTTACAAAATGTTCCAAAAACATAGGACAAAGAGCAATGTATTATTGATGTTTATATAGACATCTAGGTGGAAGTAATAGAACAATCCAGGGCGTCCTTCATCCACAGAATGAACCTATGTATGAATGCCATTGGTCACCATTCTCAGCATGAGATGTAAAAGGTCTGTTTGCAGATAGTGGTAGTATCTCAGTGCTACAAAGGGTCATTTTACTTCTGAATATAAGTAATATGCACTGTAACAAGACCCATGTACTGTCCATCCTATTGCATTTCTCAATGTTTATTGATCTTTATGAAATGTTTAAACTGGGCTTGAAGAAGTTAAATGATTTAGGTAAACAAATGCACTTTTTACTTCTGAATATAAGTAATATGCACTGTAACAAGACCCATGTACTGTCCATCCTATTGCATTTCTCAATGTTTATTGATCTTTATGAAATGTTTAAACTGGGCTTGAAGAAGTTAAATGATTTAGGTAAACAAATGCACTGCAGTGTTATTAAATAAAAGAAGTCATGCATTATTTATTATTTCCATATCTACTGTTTCCTTGACTAAATTGTGATATATTGGTGAATAGCTCTTGGAGAGGGGTAAGTGTATTCCCGAATAAAATGTATATGGTGCAAAAAAAAAAAAAAACACAAGCTCTATCCGTATCTCCTACATTAATGGAGATACAAAAAGCATATCTCAGCAAAAACTCCCCCATAATGTTAAAAAAAAAAAAAAAGTGTGTTTACATTTTTGCAGTTGATGCATCAGAAAAAAGTTATTTTGGGTGAGCAAGATAAATGTGACACTCTGAATACATATATCCTGATCGTGGATTTGTGGATTTACAACGAATATTTTAACGTGTTTTTTGTCATTTTCCAACATTTTAATAATTTAGGACAATTTTTACAGTTTTAGTGTTTTGTTTGTCATTTTTGTTGTTTTTAGTGATATATATATTCTTTAAAGATATACTTTAATTTTTTTCTAGCGTTATATGACTAGAGACCACAGTGGTTTAATGCGTTTCAGGACAGCTATTGCTTTTACACCGCCTCCCTTTCAGGCAAATATCAAATCTGAGAAAACAATTTCTTTGGTGGCCTGCAAAGCAGCTGGTGAAGAAAGTCCATTTTAGTTGCAGTTCAGGTGCTGTCTAAAAATTTGAAAGTAAAGCCGCATAAACAGAATCATTAAAATCAAATGGTTTCTGAATTTGACAAAGACTTGTTTGTGACAGATGGTTTGATATTATTGAGCAAGGTTTGTTGTACTAAAGTGGCAGTTGAAAAGAGATTCACGAGTACAGCAAACGAAACAAACACATGCAGAATTCCGGAAATGGAGCCAAAAATAAAATATCAGCATAGTTACTGCTAACATAAGCTACAGCAAGTAGCAGTAAATCTTCAGCGTTTATAAAGAATTATGTGGCATTCTAGTTTCACTGAATGTTTCTCTATGGAAACTTAGTATAGTAGTAGTAGTAGTAGTAGTAGTAGTAGTAGTAGTAGTACTAGTAGTAGTACTAGTAGTAGTAGTAATAGTAGTAGTACTAGTAGTAGTAGTAGTAGTAATAGTAGTAGTAGTAATAGTAGTAGTAGTAATAGTAGTAGTAGTAGTAGTAGTAATAGTAGTAGTAGTAATAGTAGTAGTAGTAGTACTAGTAGTAGTAGTACTAGTAGTAGTAGTAGTAGTAGTAGTAGTAGTAGTAGGCGTATCTTTATTGTTGTAGCATTCTACTCGTATATACACATTACAAATATATGTTATGCATGGGTGGTAGACCGCACATGCTTAAGTATGATACACAATTGGAAAAATGAACAAATAATACAAATAAAACAGTAATAATAATATTAAATAAATAAACATAAAAATGGGAAGAACCATATTTACGGATATATGAATGAAAATATATTAAACTTAGTAATGCAAAACTAAGGGACTTCCTGCAACGCTACAATGGCCAATCAACTACCAGTGAGAGTACTTTAACAAGTTTATTTATTAATTTATTGAAATGCTAAAACCTAATAAATACAAAACGTCTTCTCCCATTTGTCCCTGGCCATTTTTAGATGTAACCCACACAAATACAATTTGTGTTACAATTAGTTTCTTTACTAAATTTTAAATTAAACGTAATTCTTCTTATTTTAATTCCTGAGACAATACAAAATGAAATAATAACAACATAATTAGAATACTGCTGGGAGCTGGAGAGATGGCTAGCGACGTATGTGGGGAGAGGACTTTATTTTCCAAGTTAAACATCACGCACTATATGTGTATTATCATCTATTCAAATGCTTTGGAGTCGGGCCATCTCTAAACGTTAACAAAAGCAGAATTTAATATTGAACAATTGGACGTTATCAACTCATTCCTCTGAAAAGCCAAACAGTACCTCCCGTATAACATCCACGATTCTTGCTAAACTCTTTCTTTGGGTCATCCTAATGAAATTTTAGATTTTAGAAGACAGAGACTCAGCCACCACTTCGGGTAATTCTTTCACACAAGAGGGTTGTTTTTCTATTCTTTTCCTTACTTAATTTCCTCATTATTGCTCTCTTTTAAGCCCCTACTCTGTTCCAATTATTCTTCAGTTGATCAATCGCTAATTAAGAAATAAACGTTACATCTTTCAATTCAAAACAGCATTTGTTGATTAATTTTATAACCCTAAAAGTATTATAAATATAACGTAGGATATTATGAATAACAATAAGGGACAGCATCTCAACAAAGCGTTAGCCCAAATAATATCAACTACAGACATCGCAGAAAGAGCCGCCAGACTGAAGTAGAAATGGGGAGGCCACATAATGATAATGCAGGACGATAGATGGACGTATAAGACCACCATGTGGGGCACGCAGTTAGGCAAGGATGGAGAGGTTAGACTTCTACGCGGATAGGTAAATATCAATATATATATCAAGCATACCATTCACTGATTCGTTCTATTCGTTATAGATTTCACATTTCATTATAGTAGATGTTTGAAAAATAAAAGAATTAGTAGTTTGTAGAGACTGTCGCTAGCTGATAAAACAACGGTATTGATAGAGTAATTGAAAGATTTTATTTTAGTCCTCTGGGTTAGATCGGAGCTTGGAATTGCAGTAGGCTGCTGCTGATGAAATACGGGTAGGATGCAATCAAGTGAAAAGTTTGTACATTGTTTAATGATTTAGAATTCAGATAAACAGTTAGTATAAAATCATTATTGTATTAACATTTCTGCAATCGTGTGGAGGTACAGCTAAAATGGCTTTAGTTTGTATTTTTCTTAGCACTTTCAATAAATTTAAATTTCTATTGCAATGAAAGAAAATATTATCTCATCTTCCTTCTTCCTGCAAGAGGAAGTCAAATTCTTCAGTGCTATAATGACACCCTGTCGAAGCTAGCGAACCCTTTGTCTCTATTGTTGAAACTAGTGACATTGAAGGCCGTTTTGTAGCTCACGCCATTGCGAGGACCAAAGTTTTGGAAGCAGTTAATCATTCAACAATCTGTCGACTGTCCGACCACTACATGAATCTAACGTGAACCGAAGGAATTCGACATGACGGCGTCGTACATGATAAAAGCTGCTAAAGCTATTAAAGGATTTCATTAAAAAATGGCGCATCTAACTTGCTATGCGAAGGCTATACAGAATCGCGGATGAAATTTGCGCCCACTTTCCTAAGTCGACCAGCTTGTGTCTCAAACGATCACTATACATAAATATAACGAGACATTGACATAATTATTAATACACAAATAAATATATTACATGAAAACACGCACACATCCATCTTCTCTCTATTCCATACGCCTTTACATCACAATACATTGTTTATACGCACACAACTTCTAGTATAAAAACACCCAGCTTTGACCAGTTCTCTTCCTGCGCAAGAAAGTCCCAACATGCTAACTTGCCCCTGTTCGAGTATGTAGACTTGGCTCCAAGGTTCAACCACACATCTTCTGTGTTTTCAACAAATTTCCAGGTTTCCACAAAGGGGGGCAAACTCTATAGCCTAAATTCTTGGTCATTTTTTGTGCATTCAAATCCCCCAGTCTAAGCCAAGCTCTTTACCTAATCGTCCTGAAAATTCAAATTATGTATATAATTCCTTCCCCCTATAAAATTTTAGTCATTATTGTATACAGATTGCGCACGAAATATGTACAAAGAATTCTCGAGTAAAACCCTCATTTTACTGGACACCAAGTATTTTAAACGTATGAATGATCTTAGACGCTTCAATACGGAACAATACGCTACGTTGCGAGGTGACGTGTGTTCACCACTATCAATTGTCGAGCGCTGTCACAAGCAAGCTGCACCTCAATTTAACCACAAGACACACGCACTGTCACTCGGTGTACAGGTCTCCTTCAAAGTTGTAATACTTTTGAGAAACAAAGTAAGTAAGATGAACTTTTACTGTGCTTAAACTTCCATTAATTAACATTACGGCTCGTGTTTTAATAATAAACGTTTTAAGGTAAGCTATTGTGTTTTCTATAGTCAATATTCAGTTGGAGTTGACACCTGTAGCACCAAAACAAAGTGACCGAAATCTTGAGACCCTTATTTTTCGACTCTCTTTTTACTCGTATATTTTGGTACACATTTTTTTCGGCATTCCTTATAGAGGTCCTTTTGCCCTATCTAGCAGAAACGTTCGATTTTTGTTTAACGTGCTGGGAAGTGCTGTATAATTACAACTTCTCTAACGATTAGGCAGTCTAAAAATACACGCGTAGGTTGGTTCATTGCACGGCCGATCTGCGCTACACTATCGGGTTTTGATTGATGAGCCCGGCGGTGCTTCCACAGAGTAGCCAACATAAATGCAGCAAGTGTCCGGCCGGGATTTGTTACAGAATATTCGGAACAGAGTCAATATCGCGGATTGCCAGTGCATGCAAATTATATTTGTTCTGCTTTACTTTAATGGTACTCGCGAACGCGTGGTGTATGTTGCAAATGTAGACCGCTATGTCCGCATTCATCAGTGTGTATACGAGGTGGAAATGATATGATCTTTACGAGTCATTCCATGAAAAACCAACACATTGAAGACACAAATTTGATTTTCAGATCTCAGATGTTTTAAACGTTTTGTGTACATGTTCTGCCCATAAATTACTTTAGCTTTCTCATTTTGTATGGAAGACACAAGTGCGAAATTTGCGTAGTATGTTATACTTTTTTTTAAATATTTGTACTCAGTATTGTGCAAACATCATCTGGAATAACACAAAATGTTCTTTCATTTTACGTGTATAAAAATTTACCAATGTTGCAGTGCTGTGATAATTTATATTTGTATTTCAAACATTTCAAATATCTTTTTATAAATATAACATCTTCAATTTTGTTAGAAACATTGTTCTCATTATTAAAACTTATTCTGGTACCTGTAATAATTTAACTTTTACTGTAGAAATGCAAATTCATCAGAACAAATGAACTGTTCTTCATTCCATGTCCTAGAGGTTGTAATATATAAATGTGTAGCTTTATATAATCATTTTTTACATTTTAATTTATAGGAGTGTGTTGGCCACACCGGGAAATGTTATTTGAACAGCTCCGTTTATTGTAATTAATATATCAACTGAACAATTATAGGATTGAAACATTTTTGGTCCAGTGTCAACTCATTGCTCATGAACTTTGTGGACATTCTCTCCTCGCATGACAGTATTGTAGACTACCGAGGCTGTTGTCCTAGTGAGATGAGCACCAGGAGGCCCTTAAACCTATGAATGAATGAATGAATGAATGAATGAATGAATGGATGAATGAATGAAATGAATTGATGGAGTAAATGAGTTTGGAGTCCCAGGAGCCTTAAACCTATCTGGCATTCACATTCTCAGGGTAAGAAAAAAAAAAAAAAAAGAACGAAAAAGAAAAAAGAAAATAAAAATAGAAAAAAAAACTCCGAAAAAACAATACCCAGATTGGGAGTTGAACCCAGGATCGGATTAGAGGTTGTAAACGCTACCACTAGGCCACAGATGCGATCCAGGGACTGTTAGACACAAACTTGATATATAACGATTTTGCTATGTGCATCAACAATACCTATTTATTAAGCCTCAGTAGTGGTGAAACTATAATTTATTGACTCCAATTCAGAATAAAGCATTTAATTATTTATATCCTTTTCTATTAACTCTACAGAAAATATGTATTCACTTGATAAAAGATTCCAAGTTTCTACGAGGGGAATTCAAAAAGTTTTGAAAGAGTCACCTTAAAGTCCAAGGTAAGGACTGAATTCAAGAACTTATCGCCACAATCGTTTAAAAAAATCTTCATCTCTCTCCACACACTGTTGTAGATGGTGCAGCCATTTGTCAAAAGCCTACGGTACTCGGACTGAGATATTGTCAACTTAATAGCTTGAGCTATATTCGTTTTAAAGGTTTTCCATCAATATCAGATTTCACTCGTAGAAATTACCAGAAGTCGCACGTTGCAAGGTCAGGGCTGTAGGGCTGTTGTGAGGCAGGATGGTCAACTGGGTTTTGGCGACTTCCAGTTTTCTCAAATTTACAGTTGTTCTGTGATGAGATGCACTGTCGCACAAAACCTTGAAGTCCCTGTCTTTGGACGCCTCGCCTCAGCTTTTCAATATAAAAGATCCTAAATGTACGTGTCATAGTATTCTCCATTCATTGTCGTTCCTTCTGGCATACAGTCAACCATCAATGAATGATTCTTCGTAGTTGAAGAAAGCAGTGAACATTCGCTTCCGAGAATGAAAAGCTTGTCGAAGAACAACTGGTTTTGGGTCCCTTTCATTTAACCTCACGCAATTCTGAGTTTTATTTGGGGTGTAGTAATAAAACCAAATTTCATCCCCAGTGCATGCATATTTATTAGATTGGGGTGATTGTTTACGAGACAAGTATGGTCATCACTACACCACC